>CM055118.1:880630694-881058547 GCA_029206835.1 Rana muscosa
AAAAAGAAAAAGAAGGAAAGGAAAGGCATGCATGGTATCCAATAAAATGTTTGTCACATTACATTTTAGTCTCTTAAGGGATAAGCCAAAGAATAACCACAGGGAATCATCCTTAAGATATAGATAGCTTATTCAATAGGTGTAAACGAGTCTCAGTGGGATTGTGCAAGTATCTCTCTATAGGTTGTGGTGTCCTTGAACTCCATCCACGGAGTCCAAGTTAAAGTGTGTCGTTGAAAAGTGTCCTTGTTACAATGAGTGATATCCTCCATAAGATGGACCTCTGAAATTTTTTGAAACCACTTTTTCACGGATGGAGTCTCAGGCTGACCCCAAAGGGTAGGTATAAGTGCTTTAGCCGTATTAAGCAAATGTGGAACTAAAGAACATTTGTATTTTCTGACGGGTTCCTTAGTAGCATGAAAAAGAATGGTCCATGCATCAGCAGGAAGATTAATATTGGATATTTGTTGGATAATTCGAATAATGCTAGACCAGAAGGGGCGGATGAGTGGGCACGACCACCATATATGAGCGTGGGTTGCTCTGTTCCCACAATTCCTCCAACACAACGGGGAGTTGTCGGAACATCTGATGAAGCTTTGATGGGGTGTAGTGCCATCTGGTTAGTAGCTTGTAATTGACCTCAGCCATCCTTGATGCAATTGAAGAGATATGAGTCAGCTGTAGGACTTTATCCTTTTGGCTGTCTGAGAGGCAGGATTCCAAGTCTGCCTCCCACTTAGCGAGAAAGGGAGGATAAGTATCACCTTGGAGCTTGATAAGTAATTTGTAGAATACGGAGATACGATGTTCAGGTGGATCCATTGAATTAAAAACTTCCTCAATACTGTTTAAGTCCTGTATCCCTCTAAGCGGCTGAGGCAGAGTTCTAAGGAAACCTTGCAAATGATTATGTCTCCATTTATCAAGAAACATAATGGGCTTAAGGCCGAGAATCTCCTTAAGAGGCTTAAGCGCATTTGCTCGAAGAACATGATGTAGTAGAAGAGGTTCTTCTGGCAACCACGACCTATAGCCAGGATCTAGTAGGCCAGGTAAGAAAAAATCGTGGTCCAAAAGCGGTAACAGAGGAGAAGCATATGACCACGAGAACTTCCTGTGTAAGGCATCCCATACATCAAGGGTGGAAGTGGTTAAAATGGAGGTACTTGGAGCAAGGTGTCTATGTAAGCGTGGCAACCAGGGTGTAGTTGCTAGGTCTGTGTTACTAAGAACATGTTCCAAACTCACCCAAAGTTTGGAATTAGCATATTTCCATTCGGATAGCCTAGACAGAATCAGAGCATTATAATAAGCCTTAAAATTTGGAAGGGCCAGTCCCCCAGCTTCCTTGGAGCGAAATAATACTTCCTTAGTTACTCTGGGGTGACTGTTCCTCCAAATAAAGCGGGAGACCATGGTCTGTAATAGGGAAAAAAATCCTATAGGCACACCCAATGGGATCATTTGAAAGAAAAAAAGAACTCTAGGCAGAATGTTCATTTTAATTATACTCACTTTACCCAACCATGAGTGTGTCAGCGTGTTCCACTTTTGTAGATCCCTTCTAATATTATTCAATAATGGGATATAATTATATTTAAAGAGGGACTGAATGTGAGGCACAAGATGCACTCCCAGATATTTCATACTTCGTTGAACCCATCTAAAAGGAAAGAGGGGTTTTAAATTTTCCACCTCCCTTCCAGGTAGATTAATATTTAGAATTTCAGACTTAGATAGGTTAATTTTAAAGTTAGAGAGTGTCTGAAAAGTAGAAAACGCTGACATTAAATTAGGAAGCGAGATACGAGGCTGCTGGATAAAAAATAAAATATCGTCCGCATATGCCGCATATTTGTGCGTTTTATTACCTACTTGAATCCCATGTATATTTAAATTTACATCTTATGGTTGCCAAAAAGGGTTCGAGGGTAAGGGCAAATAAGAGGGGAGAAAGAGGGCAGCCCTGTCTAGTCCCATTAAATAGTTGGAATGAGTCACTCAAAGTGCCATTTATGCGAATTTGTGCCGTGGGGTTAGAATAGAGGGAAGTAATGCGGTAAAACATCTTGGGTCCCAGCCCAAAATGTTGCAGGGTCAATTTTAAGTAATCCCAGTCCACCCTATCGAACGCTTTTTCAGCATCTGTAGATACGAATAGGGTGGACTGGGAAGACCTTTGGGCGTATTGTATAAGAGATATCGCCCGGAGAGAATTATCCTTGGCTTCTCTGTGTGGCATAAAGCCCGTCTGATCCGTAGAAACCCAACTAGGTAGAAGAGGGAGTAGTCTATTGGCCATTACCCTAGAACATGGATATGCAATTAGCGGACCTCCAGCTGTTGCAAAACTACAAGTCCCATCATGCCTCTGCCTCTGGGTGTCATGCTTGCTGCTGTCAGAGTCTCGCTTTGCCTCATGGGACTTGTAGTTTGGCAACAGCTGGAGGTCCGCTAATTGCATATCCCTGCCCTAGAATATAATTTGATATCAACATTTAATAGGGAAATTGGCCTATAGCTACTGCATTGAGTGGGGTCCTTATCTGCTTTAAGGATAACTGAAATATGGGCTGTAAGAGATTCCGGGCGTAGTCCCGAGGTCTGTGAGATTGAGTTGGCATAAGACGTAAGGCGGGGCAGAAGGATATCACTGAATGTTTTATAGTACCGGATAGTATAACCATCCGGTCCCGGGGCTTTACCTGTCGGTGAAGACTTCAGAGCCGCCTGAAATTCCTCAACCGAAAGTTCAGATTCAAGTTCCCTGAGAGTCAAATTTGAAAGTTTGGGCAAGGCAGGCCTGTTCTGAGTGGAACCTGTCCTATTAAACTGCTGTATGATCTTGGTCACCGTGCGGCAGCTCAGTTTCAGGGTCTTGGCAATCTTTTTATAGCCTAGGCCAGTGATGGCGAACCTTGGCACCCCAGATGTTTTGGAACTACATTTCCCATGATGCTCAACTACATTACAGAGTGCATGAGCATCATGGGAAATGTAGTTCTAAAACATCTGGGGTGCCAAGGTTCGCCATCACTGGCCTAGGCCATCTTTATGTAGATCAACAATTCTTTTTTTTTTTTTTAGATTCTCAAAGAGTTCTTTGCCATGAGGTGTCATGTTGAACTTCCAGTGACCAGTAATGGAGGGTGACAGCAATAACACCAAATTTAACACACCTGCTGCCCATTCACACCTGAGACCTTGTAACACTAAGGAGTCACATGACACCGGGAAGGGAAAATGGCTAATTGGGCCCAATTTGGACATTTTCACTTAGGGGTGTACTCACTTTTGTTGCAGACGGTTTAGACGTTAATGGCTGTATGTTGTTATTTTGAGGGGACAGCAAATGTACACTGTTATACAAGCTGTACACTTACTACTTTACATTGTAGCACAGTGTAATTTCTTCAGTGTTGTCACATGAAAAGATATAATATATTTACAAAAATGTGAGGTGTGTGTGTGTGTGTATGTATATATGTATGTATGTATGTATATATATTTTCACACATCTGCCAAATCCAGTTTTGATCTGCTGGGAGTCTGATTTACCATTCTGTACAGCACAGCCAGGTCCCATGCCACCATCTTTATTACTGATGTCATCGGAAGCCATCTCTTCCCTGTTATAGCAGCTGGCCTCATGATGAGGAGTGCCAGTTCCTCCCTCTGGCTGCTGTGTTGCAGAAGAAGCCTCCTGGGATATGTTAGTAAAATGGGCGCTAGTTTTCCTATTTATTGTGTATTCTTTATTCTGCAAACTCTGATTTTACCATATGTATGTTTCGTGACTCCAAGAAACATAAAATACTCATCAAATACAATATCATGCTATATTCAAAAATCAGTAAAAACAAACTGTGTAAATCTAAATTTGTAAGTGCAATATATAAAATGTATATAGAAACCCCAAACCGGGGAGGTGACTGGGATTTTAAGGGTGCTTAAACATATTGTTATAAAGACATTCAAAGAAAAAGAATATTCATAAAATTTTTATTTTATTCATGTATACACATGGCATTAAAAGAATACGAAAAGAGATACAACGCAGTGCACTTCCTCCCTGAAATGTCACAAACTTGCTGTCCTACATGTTTCGCCTAAAATAGGCTTCTTCAGGGACGCGTGAGGACTTTAATTATCTAAGACAGATATAAACAATTTATGAGTACAAAATTTAGCATGAATATGTATACACAGAACATTTAGAAACCAGTATATATCAAATTCTTAGAATTATAGAGACTGGTACCTTGCAATCTATGGGAAACCCCCAAGAAGTCAGAGTGTGCTACTAAATCCCATATGGGATAAGTTGGGGGCACTGAGAAATCATAAGCAGGGCGTCAGGGTTCACATGTATCAGCACTCGACAAAGCATGTGAACCCTGAAGCATTTTTCCAGGGATGTAGGTGCCGAAACGCTTAAACAACAGTGCTAGCTCTATACTTATTTATCTGCAATATATAAAAACCAAAAAAAAAAAAAAAACCCAAAACATGTTTGTTTCTTTTTTTAAAAAAAAATCCTTTGTGCTATTTCTAAATACAGAGTTCAATGCATTTGTTATTTTCCATCCCATCCACCGTGCTTCTGTAAAAGGTGATTCTATACCGTAGATAGAAGCAGGTGCTCCACCACCAGTGATGCTATTATTACACTCACCAGAACCGTGAGGCCCCCCTGGGCCAAACACGCCTTAATAGTTATCTCAACCGGATGAAGATTCCAGAACTGATTTCCTTCCTCTATAAACAGTGTTCTCCCATCAAATGATAAGTACTGTTCACCAAAAAAGGAAAATGACAGGGTAATAGTGCAACGCTGTTTTATTAAAAATAGCTCCCACAAATGTTACACTTACACATTAAATTGCCCAGATCAGCACCAGCTCAATCAATCTTTTGTATATATAACACAAGCCCTTGATACCTGTCAGGTAATCCGGCCTGCACCGCCACTTCTCTCACTGGACCACAGCATGCGATCCCCTGATGAAGTCACATGACCGTGACGATACGCGGTGGGATTGGTTGACAGGCACACTGGAAGTGACGCGGGCTATACGAGCTCGCTGCTTGTGGATTATATGCTGTATGCCATTTTTTTTAAAGTGAGTGTAAATAAAGCTGTTTTAGTTATTAAACTGATTAAACATTACTACACTCTGGGAATTACTTTATTCTATATACTACACGGGGAAGGCTGGGGAGGATCCTTATACTACAAGACCTCTTTAGAAGAGCCACATCTACCCCGGGGAGTCATCAGGTTAAAAAAGGAGGAGCCCTAGAAGGAGCTGGAATTTGCGGTCTGAGAGAACCATCAGCTGGGCTACCCATAGCTTATTCAAACCATTGGATTTCAACAAGATCATCCACATATGCTGTTACCTTACATCAGTAAGATGAGAGGTTAATCTGCACAGAGGTGTCACTGCACTGAAAGAAGAGACACTAGACACATTTTGTTTTTTTATTCTGCACCCTTCACCAATCACTTCTCTGATATATAATGGACTGATTTCAGGATTTATCACGTTGATGAATGATTCACGTTATTTATGTTCATCACCAGCACTTATCCTTTCTTTTCATCTCTAGTTGTTGTGCATGTTAGGAGAGGTTGCTATATACCTCTTTGTTTAGTTGCTCATTTATATTTGTGTGATGTTGCACCACTTTTTGATATTTAGGCATTGATTGTTTTATATACTTACTCACCTTTGAAGTTCATTTCACTTTTTCACAATGATTTACTTCTAATAGCGCAGCACCATTTAATATTGTTGTGTTATCTCCCTATTGAGTATGGATTTAGCTTATCTGTGATTGCTGCTGTTGGTTTTATTTACATACAGTGAAAGCGTGAGAACACTCCTATATATAATTCTTCCCTAAAACTTTATAACATCAAGGTGCAGAATATATTGCAAGTGATTTCAGCAAAAGTTTAAACCGCTAAAATGTTTTAAAGTGGAATTCCAAACTAACACAGTGGTAAAATATTCCCTGTGCCACCTACAGTATTCTGCCTAACCTGTGTATAAAAATATGTATACTTACTTATATTTAGCCCTCTCCGGTCCAGTCACGTGATTCCGCAGCTTCCGCTCCTCTGTGTTAGTGAGTGGTGGCTACAGGGGAGAGGAGGGAGCACTTGGCAATGGCTGGGACATGAGTTACTATGAGGAATTCCCAGTTGTCAATCGCTCCCTCCTCTCCCCTGAAGCCTCCACTCACTAACACGGAATCACGTCACTGTAGCAGACTAGGTTAGTATTACATATCCTTAAATGTATCTTTAAATCCTTTAAAAATATCATTAAATAGTAATTTTTTTTAATGAAAGCAGTGAAAGGGAATGAATATCAGCTTCTTGCAATCCCTGTAGAGCAGTGTTTAAAGGTAGAGCCAGGAGACCCTAGGCTCACAGGAAGTGGGTTGAATGACACTGGCCATGGTTCAGCCCAGAACAGGAGCAGTGCTAGATTGGTGAGTCTGTGGGGATAATGTCAAAGATAGTTGAGTATAGCAACCAGGGTTGCTTTTTTAATTTTCAGGAGCTGCTGCAGACTATTTACATGTAAATCCCTATCAAGCTGGATTTGGACATTAAGAAAAGCAGTGTAAACCTATAAAAACACTGAATTATTTTTTTATACCCACTTAGTCACACTCCTATGAGATCCACATTCTGCAGTCCACAGGGAGCTGCTGGACCTGCATGAAGCCATATAGCATAGATCCCTCTGTTGGGCAGATTTCCCTTCACTTTTCTTCCTTGAGGGGACTTCAAGTTGTAATGAACCCAAAAACGAAACATGTCATATTGTAGCTTACCAATCCTTAAACCTGTTGGCTGCTTTATTTTAGGCACACCCCCCCCCCTTTTTTATTTCACCTGGTGCTCTGACTAGTAACACATTTCCTGTTTTAGGTCGGCACAACTCTGGATGGAGAAGAAATGGAGACATCTTTGGACAGCAGCATTGTCAGTTTGGGAAGAAGGTAGTGTCAGATTAAAGTGGAAGTAAACCCATTGATTTAACAGTTTAAAAAAACTGTTAATTTCCCGGCATGCCGGAAATGCTAACTGCCACATTGGTTGTGCTCTCAACCAAACTGTCAAACCATCCAATGGCTGGTGTCATAACTGGTCACATGTGCAGCATCATGGCAGTTGAAGATTAAACAAAGGTCAAGATGGCAGCTTCCTTGGCTGAAAACGATAGGAGGGTTTACTTCCACTCTAAGATAGATTTTAACAAATTAACCGCTTCAATATCGGGCACTTTCACCCCACTCTTGCCCAGGACAATTTTCAGCTTTAAGTGCTGTAACTCTTTGAATGACAATTGCGCAGTCATGCAACACTGTATCTAAATGAAATTTTTATCATTTTTTTTTTTTTTTTTTTTTTTTACAAATAGAGCTTTCTTTTGGTGGTATTTAATCACCACTGGGTTTTTTGATTTTTTGTTAAACAAATGAAAAAATTATGAACATTTTGAAAAAAGTTTTCTTAGTTTTTGTTATAAAATTTAGCAAATAAGTAATTTTTTCTTTTTCACTGATGTGCGCTGATGAGGCTGATCAGTGCCCTAATTATCAGTGTAAACAATGTGTCGACAGCTTTGCTGGTTATCGGCTCTCCTTTCCTCACACAGTGACAGCGCATTAGGAAAAGACTGCCAAAACCCCGGCAAGCCTGTTTACATGTGACCAGCTGTGATTGGACACAGCTGATCACACGGTAAAGGGCCGCTGTGATTGTCCCTTTACCGCGATCTGTTTGACGCATCAGTCATAGAGCATGCAGTTTTAGGAGGATGTTCTTGGACGCCCTCCCAGAACGGGAGAGCCATACTGTAGCTGTCTTTAAGCTATTGAGTGGTATTGAGTCAAGCATGTGTGGCAGCAACCAGGTGAGGAGTACAAAGACAAGTGTGTCTTGCTACAGTCAAGCATAGTGGTGGGAGTGTCATGGTCATGGTCTGGGGCTGCATGAGTGCTGCCGAGACTGGGGAGCTACAGTTCATTGAGGGACATACTGTGACATACTGAAGCAGAGCATGATTCCCTCCCTTCGTAAACTGGGCCGCAAGGCAGTATTCCAACATGATAATGACCCCAAATGCACTTCCAAGATGACCACTGCCTTGCTAAAAAAAGCTGAGGGTAAAGGTGATGGACTGGCCAAGCATGTCTCCAGACTTAAACTCTATTGAGCATCTGTGGGGCATCCTCAAATGGAAGGTGGAGGAGCGCAAGGTCTCTAACATCCACATAGAGCTCCGTGATGTCGTCATGGATGAGTGGAAGAGGACTCCAGTGGCAACCTGTGAAGCTCTGGTGAACTCCATGCCCAAAAGGGTTAAGGCAGTGCTGGAAAATAATGGTGACCACACAAAATATTGACACTTTGGGCCCTATTTGGACATTTTCACTTAGAATGCCATTTTTCACTTAGGGTGTACTCACTTTTGTTGCCAGTGGTTTAGACATTAATGGCTGTGTGTTGAGTTATTTTGAGGGGACAGAAAATTTACACTGTTATACAAGCTGTACACTCACTGCTTTACATTGTAGCAAAGTGTCATTTTTTCAGTGTTGTCACATGAAAAGATATAATAAAATATTTACAAAAATGTGAAGGGTGTAATCACTTTTGTGAGATAGTGTGTGTATATATATATATATATATATATATATATACACTGTTGTGTGTGTGTGTGTGTGTGTGTGTGTGTGTGTGTGTATATGTATGTATGTATATATATATATATATATACACACACACACACACACATACATACAGCGGTTAAGTCACTAAGTATTGAACATGTCATAATTTTTCTAGGTAAATATGTTTCTAAAGGTGCTATTGACATGAAATTTTCACGACATGTCGGTAACAACCCATGCAATCCATACATACAAAGAAACAAAGACAAATACATTTAGAAATTAACCACTTGCTTACTGGGCACTTAAACCCCCCTCCTGCCCAGACCAATTTTTAGTTTTCAGCGCTGATGCATTTTGAATGACAATTGCGCGGTCATACAACACTGTACCCAAATTACATTTTTATCATTTTTTTCCCCACAAATAGAGCTTTCTTTTGGTGGTAATTGATCACCTCTGCGGTTTTTATTTTTTGTTAACAAATAAATAAAAAGACACGATTTAAAAAAAAAAGTTTTTGCAAACAGGCAATTTTTCTCCTTTATTGATGTACGCTGATGAGGCTGCACTGATGGGCACCAATAAGGCAGCACTGGTGGGCACTGAGAAGTGGCACTAATAGGTGGCACTGATAGCTGGCAGTGATGGGCACTGATGGGTGGCAATAATGGGCACTGATCAGCATTGGTAGGTTACACTGATAGGCACTTGACCAAAAAACTTCTTTCCCCCTCCCAACATCATTCCCCTTATCCCACAACCTTATCTTTTGTGTTCCTAAAAAACTAAAAAATCAAAAATAGGTGATATTGATTTAATCACCTCCTATTGCTTGATCTCCTCTGGTAAATCTATCTCCAGTATTGACCAGGCATGCTTAATCATGGCTTAATCATGGACTCTGATCTTGTTTGATGTGTGGGCTGCCCTGGGGTGTTAATATCTGCATTGCTTCCTGGGTGTGACTCGTTGTCCATATCTCTAATCCTTTATAGGTATATCCACATATTAAGGTGAGATGCTGGCTATATTTATGTAGACCTTGGTATCACTAGGGAAATTGGCTGAGTGGACGCTGGGCCACACCTGGGAGCATGCGAAGATCAATATATGAAATAAATCATGATGTCTTGGCTATGTGACTTACCAAGCTTAAGCCACCTGGCATATACCCCAACGCATCCCAACACATCGAAATTGAGTTACAGATAGACTCTAAAGCTCGGAGTCTCTGATTGGTATTTATTCATATCTACAGCTTTTGACATGGATTTACCATCATTGAGTCCTCTCCATTCCCTAACGGGAATGATGGATTTAAGCAACTACATGTGAAATGAATACTAATTATTGGTATAAGATTTATGCTGATTAAAATATATATATATCAATAAAAATTCCATGACTAGTTGCAGTAGTATGAACCAAATACCGTAGCTATATTATTCCTCCTAATTATAGTAAATGCGAACAAAAGCCGTGGCTACATTGGCCGAATTTTCTTCCCTCGTATGTTAGTATTTATCTGTTGTGGTCATCTACTAAGGACGGGAGAACTACATGCCTACTCCTTTTTTCTCACAAGAGGGCGGCCTGTCGGAAGGACAATGTCCATAAATAGAACCGCCAGGAGCCGCCCCACCACCCAGTCCAGACGAAGCTACGCTATCCAGATAGCGAAACGCGTTGACGTCACAGCGGTCACGTGACGTCGGCAACGCAATCCCCGCCCAGCATAGCCGTGAAGCCGAGAGCGGCGTCTTTAGCATAGAGATGGATATCTCCGCAGACGCTGTCAGCACAAGTACGTGATCCACCCAGGTGAGCGGAGAAGGCTCCTGAAATAGCAGCAGATGATAACGGACCGAGTAAATCCAAACTACTCATTCACTAGTACCGGAAAGAGCTTCAACATCACAGGTGCCCACTACAATATATGAACGCTCCCGGGATGGTAACGTATGAAACAGGCTCCACTGGCCATCACTATATAGTTGCAGGGCTCAACTAATTTGATTACCACAGACTTATGCTTAAGGAACAGTTTGCTGATGCTCAGATACCTATGAATGTGGCTCTATTCCCCTGAATGAACACTGATTCTGTACCACTTTGAGATACAGCAGCTGGCGGCTCAATCAGCTATAAATTAGATGCAAAAAATCTTCAGCCACCCGCTGGTCTCCAAATAGTGGAAAAAGGAAGAATAGGATAACCACTACTATCTACAGATTATCTTGAAAATTGTTCCGCAGTCCTTTGTGGATGAACCCTGACATTTCTGCTTATTGAGGCCCCTTGTTTTTGGCAATTTTGGCCAATATATTTTTTTGAATATTGAATATTACCTTGGGACTATTGTCTAGATCAGTGGTTCTCAACTCCTGTCCTCAGGACCCACTAACAGGCCAGATTTTAAGTATTACCTTGGTGAGATGCAGACTAGAATACTGCAATCCCTGAGCAGCAAATTATATCACCTGTGATGCATTTCAGTTATCTTGCAAACCTGGCCTGTTGGTGGGCCCTGAGGACTGGAGTTGAGAACCACTGGTCTAGATGTTAGGATTGGCAATTGTTTGATGGCATCACCCTGGGGTAATTCGCAGTGGAGCTGGATACGCTTTATTAGTTTAATTTGGGGTTTCCCAATTATTAGATTTGACATCTCAAGTAATTATTAGCGTCATTCAGCTGCACTCCGAATTTCATGCCGATGTCCGGACCTTCTGTGTTGTGTGTTCCCTTATTTTGTTATCTGTCATGTCTGTTAGTCCTGTCCTGTTTGATCACCCCCCCCCCTCCACTGAGATCACCAATCGGTGATCATCAGTAGTCTGTGGTAGCAGTTATCCGTGTAATTTTTAATGCAATTTGAAATTTTCTGAGCATTCTTTTTTGATAATAATAAATTATTTAATCATTTCCCCCAGTCTCAGTCTATACCTACAATTGTATTAAGTAGCAACTTTTACACCCCTTTTGATCATCTTGGGGTGTTCCCCCTCTTTTTTTTCCTAGCCTCTTTTGCTATAACAATGGTGTCACTACAGACCAATGGTATTTAGACTTACATTATTTAAAGGGGTTGCTCCACCGGAAAAAAAAACTTAAAAGCCAGCAGCTACAGCTACAGCAGCTGCTGGCTTTTAATATTTGGACACTTACCTGTCCTGGAGTCCAGCGACGTCCGCAACAGATAGACTCTAAAGCTCGGAGTCTCTGATTGGTATTTATTCATATCTACAGCTTTTGACATGGATTTACCATCATTGAGTCCTCTCCATTCCCTAACGGGAATGATGGATTTAAGCAACTACATGTGAAATGAATACTAATTATTGGTATAAGATTTATGCTGATTAAAATATATATATATCAATAAAAATTCCATGACTAGTTGCAGTAGTATGAACCAAATACCGTAGCTATATTATTCCTCCTAATTATAGTAAATGCAAACAAAAGCCGTGGCTACATTGGCCGAATTTTCTTCCCTCGTATGTTAGTATTTATCTGTTGTGGTCATCTACTAAGGACGGGAGAACTACATGCCTACTCCTTTTTTCTCACAAGAGGGCGGCCTGTCGGAAGGACAATGTCCATAAATAGAACCGCCAGGAGCCGCCCCACCACCCAGTCCAGACGAAGCTACGCTATCCAGATAGCGAAACGCGTTGACGTCACAGCGGTCACGTGACGTCGGCAACGCAATCCCCGCCCAGCATAGCCGTGAAGCCGAGAGCGGCGTCTTTAGCATAGAGATGGATATCTCCGCAGACGCTGTCAGCACAAGTACGTGATCCACCCAGGTGAGCGGAGAAGGCTCCTGAAATAGCAGCAGATGATAACGGACCGAGTAAATCCAAACTACTCATTCACTAGTACCGGAAAGAGCTTCAACATCACAGGTGCCCACTACAATATATGAACGCTCCCGGGATGGTAACGTATGAAACAGGCTCCACTGGCCATCACTATATAGTTGCAGGGCTCAACTAATTTGATTACCACAGACTTATGCTTAAGGAACAGTTTGCTGATGCTCAGATACCTATGAATGTGGCTCTATTCCCCTGAATGAACACTGATTCTGTACCACTTTGAGATACAGCAGCTGGCGGCTCAATCAGCTATAAATTAGATGCAAAAAATCTTCAGCCACCCACTGGTCTCCAAATAGTGGAAAAAGGAAGAATAGGATAACCACTACTATCTACAGATTATCTTGAAAATTGTTCCGCAGTCCTTTGTGGATGAACCCTGACATTTCTGCTTATTGAGGCCCCTTGTTTTTGGCAATTTTGGCCAATATATTTTTTTGAATATTGAATATTACCTTGGGACTATTGTCTAGATCAGTGGTTCTCAACTCCTGTCCTCAGGACCCACTAACAGGCCAGATTTTAAGTATTACCTTGGTGAGATGCAGACTAGAATACTGCAATCCCTGAGCAGCAAATTATATCACCTGTGATGCATTTCAGTTATCTTGCAAACCTGGCCTGTTGGTGGGCCCTGAGGACTGGAGTTGAGAACCACTGGTCTAGATGTTAGGATTGGCAATTGTTTGATGGCATCACCCTGGGGTAATTCGCAGTGGAGCTGGATACGCTTTATTAGTTTAATTTGGGGTTTCCCAATTATTAGATTTGACATCTCAAGTAATTATTAGCGTCATTCAGCTGCACTCCGAATTTCATGCCGATGTCCGGACCTTCTGTGTTGTGTGTTCCCTTATTTTGTTATCTGTCATGTCTGTTAGTCCTGTCCTGTTTGATCACCCCCCCCCCTCCACTGAGATCACCAATCGGTGATCATCAGTAGTCTGTGGTAGCAGTTATCCGTGTAATTTTTAATGCAATTTGAAATTTTCTGAGCATTCTTTTTTGATAATAATAAATTATTTAATCATTTCCCCCAGTCTCAGTCTATACCTACAATTGTATTAAGTAGCAACTTTTACACCCCTTTTGATCATCTTGGGGTGTACCCCCTCTTTTTTTTCCTAGCCTCTTTTGCTATAACAATGGTGTCACTACAGACCAATGGTATTTAGACTTACATTATTTAAAGGGGTTGCTCCACCGGAAAAAAAAAATTAAAAGCCAGCAGCTACAGCTACAGCAGCTGCTGGCTTTTAATATTTGGACACTTACCTGTCCTGGAGTCCAGCGACGTCCGCAGCAGAGGACGAGCGACCGCTCGTCGCTCTGCTGCTCCCTCCGCCATCCTCGCTGAGGGAACCAGGAAGTGAAGCCCTGCGGCTTCATGCCCGGTTCCCTACGGCGCATGCGTGAGTCGCGCTGCGCTGTTCTGATTGGTGCTCCTGTGTTCTGGGAGCTGAGTGTCTCCCAGAACACCAAGGGAAGTCTGCGGGAAGTGACGTAACTCCCGCAGATTCCCGGAGACAGGACTCCCGGATGTGGGTGAAGATACCTGTCTTAGACAGGTATCTTCACCCCCTCCCCCCTGAAAGGTGTCAATTGTGACACCGGAGGGGGGGAGGGTTCCAAATAGCAAAAGTTGCTATTTAGGATGGAGCTCCACTTTAAATTAGAACTGGAGGAAATGCACTTTAGGGATTTGTTTTTCCTTTCTTTTTGTTTTCTACACTGATAGGCAGCATTACTAGGTGGCACTGATTGGCACCACTGGTGGGCATTGATAGGTGGCACTTGTGGGCATTGATAGGTGGCACTCGTGGGCACTGGCAGGTGGCACTGACAGGCGGCATTATCCTGGTAGATGGCAGCAGATTTTTATCAAGAATGTCTTGGTACATTTCTCTTTTCGTCCATGGACGGACACAGCCTTCTCAATCCTTGACAAAGTGGGTTATGTTCCTGTTCATAGGAGAGGACTAGGCAGAACATGTTAAATGTTTACACATGTTCTAACAATCAGAGTTGAACAGCCCTGCCCAGGGGGCGGTCCCTCCAGACATAAGCCTCCACCCTGCAGTCAGAAGCTCAGTTTTTTTTCTGCCTAGCAGAGGAGAAGGACATGGCTCCCTTTTGGGCCCAGAGTCCAGAAGAATTTTTTTTTTTTTTTATGATATCTTCTATCAACTGCCGGCTGGGCGACAGGATGGATATTATAGATCCTTGTAGTCTTCCCAGTTCCGGCCATCGAGCACCTTAGCTTTGCGCTGGTTCTGCCACGACGTACCCCATGGCTCCAGGGGTGGCCGGTGAGCACATGCTCCGGGGTCCACATATGACTGGGCTGCTTGTTGCCTCACTCACAGTGTACCAGGCTGACACCTACTCCGTACCATCGGTTGTAGGCCTGTCAGGGACGCACCAGCGAGTCCTCGCGGGACGAGTAAGTACTTTTCCCCCTGCTTCGGCGGGTGGGAACAGCTGGGCATTTCAGGGAATTAGTGGTTCTCCTGTCCTCCCTTTCCCTGCTCCATCATTTCCCCTTCTGCTCTAGCAGAGCGCGCTGCGACCGGGGTGTACCTGTGGGGGGGCTCCGGATCCCGGTGGGGGACTGTGGGGTGCCTGGGCTCGCTTATCTGTGAGGGGGGCTCCACTGAAGACCCTGTGTGTGACCTTCTCGTCCGCATCGCATTGTCGGGTGCCATTTTTGCGATGCCGTCATAATTTTCTTGTATGAATGCTGTTTTATATGTATTTTTTCCATTGGCGGACATTTTACCGTGGCCGCGCTATGGCGCAGGTTGTTATTGCGGGCGGCCATTTTGGATGGGGTTTTGGCCTCTAGTGCTGGCTTCATGTAAAGCGCGCAGCACAATTCTCCTCACAGTTTCTCCTCACACACGCTGTGTACAGAAGGCGGGCAGCGGCGCTGAGCGGTCTCCTGCTGGGTGGCGAGTCCCCTGGGTAACCCCCCCGGTCAGTGCAGCAATGAGGGTGGACTTTTCAGTCTTTTGTTTAAGTCCCTGAGAGCTGTCAGTAATGGAGTCAGTGTCTGGCCCTTCTTCCCCAAACATGCCAGAGGCAGCAGCCGGTGCCCCTGCACCTGCGGTGACCATGGCGCTTTGTCGGCAGTCCTGGAATCATTTGTTGCCAGGGTGGAAGCGGCGTGCGAGTGTAAGGGGGGTAAAAAGTGCCTCCGCCATCCCCAGGGGAATGCTCTGACTCAGACCCGGGCCTAGCTGCGGCACAGGACCCCGGTTCTGGGTTATCAGAGGATGCGAACCAGGACCTTCCTTGTGAGGAAGACCCTTCATCCGGGTCAATGCATGACAGGGCACATGTGGGTGCGCTTATCAATGCTGTGCGGGACACTCTCAAGCTGGATGGTGCAGCTGAGGCGTCCACAGAGGGGCCAGTCTCTTTTGGGTCGCACAAATCAACCCACTCTGTGAAGGTGTTTCCCTATGTGTCCTCCTTTGATAAATTAGGAATGGGAAAAGCCGCAGAGGACCTTTGTGGTTCCTCAGCGCCTGGCGGTCAGGTATCCCTTTAAAGAGAGCCTTTTGAAAAAATGGGATTCTCCTCCGGTTGTTGGCCCCCCGGTCGCTTCGTTAAATAAAGTAACTACTCTCCCTGTTGAGGGGACCCCTGCATTTAAGGACGATACTGATAGGAGGTCCGAGGCACTGAGCAGGTCCATGTTAACCCTGCTGGGGTCTGCGTTGCGGCCCATTTTGGCTGCTACCTTGGTGTCTCAGACACTCACTGAATGGGCAAAGATTTTGCACCAGGCTGTGGAGGAACATCAGCTCCCTCTGGAGTGTGTAAGACTGGCCGACCAGTTGGTACAGGGCCTTGTATATGTATGTAATGCCACTCTGGATGCAGCCCCCTTGATCTCCAGGGCCTCTGTATCTGTGGTGGTAATGCGCCGCCTGACTTGGCTGAAATGCTGGTCCGCTGACCAGACTTCCAAGAAAGCCCTGGCAGACTTACCCTTCAAAGGTGGGAGACTTTTTGGCTCCTCGTTGGATGACATCATTAAGGATGTCACGGGAGGTAAGAGCACTCTTCTCCCTCAGTCCACTAAGGGGAAGGAGCCGCACCGTAGGCCGGGTCCTTCCTTTCCCACGCAGAAGCGGTATTTTCGTCAGTCAGGGCCCGCGGGTAGACCCTCCCAAGCTGAAAATGGTCCAGCTGGGGGACAGAAGCGTCCCTGGGTGCACAAGCCCAACAAGCCAGCAAGTAAGCCTGCCACTGCATGAAGTTTTGGCCCCGCCCGACTCATGGGTGGGGGGACGGCTTTGCAGGTTCACAGCACGGTGGACCTCCCTGCTCTACGACCAGTGGGTCTGCGAGGTGGTCACTTTGGGGTACAAGATAAAGTACTTTCCTGTCCACAGAACAGATTCTTTCCCTCAAATCTCCCTCTCCTTCCGGCTCGTCGGTCTGCCCTATTGGGGGCAGTGCAAGATTTGCTGGGGGCCGGCGTGATCTTACCTGTACCACTGGAAGAGAGGTTTCAGGGGTTTTATTCGACTCTGTTTGTGGTCCTGAAGAAGGACGGAGTCTGTCCGATCCTGGACCTCAAAGCCTTAAATGTCTTTGTAAAGGTGCGGAAGTTCCGCATGGAATCCATTCGTTCAGTGGTTGCTGCGCTCCATCCGGGGGACTTTCTGACATCCCTGGACATCAAGAACGCATACTTGCATGTCCCAATCTGCACAAGACACCAGAGGTTTCTGCGCTTTGCAATCGGCGAAGACCACTATCAGTTTGTGGCTCTTCCCTTTGGCCTAGCGTCAGCACCGAGGGTTTTCACCAAGGTGCTCGCCCCGATTCTAGCTTTGCTGAGACAGCGAGGCATTGCTATCGTGGGATACTTAGACGATCTTCTTCTGAGAGCTGCTTCTGGCTCAGAATCAGAGGAGGATGTGGCTATAGCCAGTCAGACCCTCAGAGAATTCGGTTGGGTGTTAAACATTCAGAAGTCGGTCCTGACACCGACTCAGCGTTTGGAGTACCTAGGGTTGATTCTGGACTCCAAGGAGGCGAGAGTCTTCCTTCCTTTGGAAAAATTGCAGACTCTTCAGTCTGCGGTAAGGTTATTGACATCCCGCAAATGGTCGTCTCTCCGCTTTTGCATGCGCGTTCTGGGTCTTATGATAGCCTCCTTCGAGGCAGTACCATATGCCCAATTCCACACTCGAGTCTTGCAGAAGGAGATCCTGTCCAAGTGGAACAAATCTCCATTGTCTCTGGATCATCAGATTCAGATAAGTCACCTGGTCAGGGCTTCTCTGAGTTGGTGGTTGAGATCCCCGGCTCTTCAGTCAGGGAAGTCGTTCCCTCCCTTCCATTGAACTGTGATTATGACGGACGCCAGTCTCATGGGTTGGGGGGGGGGAGTCTGGGGAGTCCAGTCGGCCCAGGGTCGCTGGACTCCGGAAGAATCCCTTCTGCCGATCAATGTCCTGGAACTTCGGGCTATCAGACTGTGTCTCTCCTCGTGGTCGGGGAGACTACAGGGATGCCCGATCAGGATTCAGTCAGACAACGCCACGGCGGTGGCCTATGTCAACCATCAGGGGGGAACAAGGAGCTCAGCTGCAGCGTCTGAGGTCGCTCACATTGCGGTGGGTGGAAAGAAGCGTTCCGGCTCTGTCGGCCGTCTACATTCCGGGCGTAGAAAACTGGCAGGCGGACTATCTGAGTCGCCAGATACTAGACCAGGGGGAATGGTCGTTGCACCCGGAGGTGTTTCAACTCCTTTGCCGGAGGTGGGGCACGCCGGACGTGGACCTCCTGGCCTCTCGACTCAATCACAAGGTGTCGAGATTCGTGGCCAGGTCCAGAGATCCCTGGGCAGACGCGTTGGTGGCCCTGTGGGGCCAGTACCGGCTAATTTATCCCCCACTGAAGTTGCTTCCTCGTCTACTCCGCAGAGTGGAGACCAAGGGGATGCCGGTGATTCTAATCGTGCCAGATTGGCCCCGGCATCCTTGGTACGCCTGGTGGCGGACGTACCCTGGTGGCTGTCAATGCGGGAGGACCTTCTGTCTCAAGGTCCCATACTTCATCCTGCTTTACAGTCGCTGACTTTAACGGCATGGCTATTGAGAGCCAGGTACTAAGGGGCCGAGGTCTTTTGGATTCGGTCATTTCAACCATGCTGAGGGCACGGAAATCTTCTTCCAGAAAGATCTACCATCGTACTTGGAAGGCCTGCATCTCTATGTGTGAAGAGATGGAGTGGCGTCCACGGACGTACTCGGTTTCCAGGATCCTGCTGTTTTTACAGCGTGGAGTAGATCAGAAACTTGCCTTAAGCACCATTAAGGGTCAGATATCAGCCTTGGCTGTTTTCTTTCAACGACCTTTGGCGACCCATTCCCTGGTGGGCACTTTTTTGCAGGGGTTCGACATGTGGCTCCCCCAATTAGACCACCTCTTCCTCCATGGGATTTAAATCTGGTGCTCTCGGTTCTTCAGGAACCTCCTTTTGAGAACAGATTCCTCTCTTGACACTATCTCAGAAGGTGGCCTTTCTAGTGGCCATTACCTTTGTCAGAAGGGTTTCTGAATTGGCGGCCTTGTCTTGCAAGTCACCATACATGGTCCTCCATAAGGATAAAGCGGCGCTACGCCCGCAGCCCTCCTTCCTTCCAAAGTTAGTTTCGGCTTTTCACCTGAATGAGGACATTGTTTTACCATCCTTGTGTCCTCGGCCGTCACATCCCAGAGAGACTGCGCTCCATACTTTAGACGTGGTACGTGCCTTGCGGGTGTACCTGTCTGTTACGGCTCCATTTCGGAGGTCTGACTCACTGTTTGTGTCGGTGTCTGGTCCACAAAAGGGCTCAATTTTGGTCTCATCTGACCACAACACTTTCACCCAGTTCTCCTTTGAATCATTCAGATGTTCATTAGCAGACGGACCTGTACATGTGCTTTCTTGAGCAGGGGGAACTTGTGGGCGCTGCAGGATTCCATTTCTTCACGGTTTAGTGTGTTACCAATTGTTTTCTTGGTGACTATGGTCCCAGCTGCTTTAAGGTCATTGACAAGATTCTCCCATGTAGTTCTGGGCTGATTCCTCACCATTCTCATGATCATTGAAACTCCACGAGGTGAGATCTTGCATGGAGCCCCAGACTGAGGGAGATTGACAGTTATTTTGAGAATAATCGCACCAACTGTTGTCACCCTCTCACCAAGCTAATTGGCAATGGTCTTGTAGCCCATTCCATTCTTGTGTAGTGTACAATCTTGTCCCTGACATCCTTAGACAGCTCTTTGGTCTTGGCCATGGTGGAGAGATTGGAATCTGATTGATTGCTTCTGTGAACAGGTGTCTTTTATACAGGTAACAAGCTGCGATTAGGAGCACTCCCATTAAGAGAGTGCTCCTAATCTCAGGTTGTTATCTGTATAGAAGACACTTGGGAGCCAGAAATCTAGCTGATTGATAGGGGATCAGATACTTATTTCACTAATTAAAATGCAAATCAATTTATGTGTTTTTCTGGATACTTTTGTTGTTATTCTGTCTCTCACTGTTAAAATAAACCTTCCAATAAAATTATAGACTGATAATTTTTTTGTCAGTGGGCAAACATACAAAATCAGTAGGGAATCAAATATTTTTTGCCCTCATTGTAAGTGTCCTTATATTAAAAGTCAGCAGCTACAATATTTGTAACTGCTGACTTTTCATTTTTGAGGGAAAACCACTTGTGGACGGTGCTATAGCCGAATGACGGCTATAGCACGGACAGCCAGTTCTGGGAAGCCATCATTTGACGGCCTCCCATGATCGCAGGTGGCGCTTTGTGATCACAGTTTAATCCAGACACTGCCGATAACAGATTGCGGTAAAGAGCCAATCAGCAGCTCTTTACCATGTGATCAGCTGTGTCCAATCACAGCTGATCAGGATGTAAACAAAAGCCAGTTAACCTTTTGTAAAAGGGACTTACACTGATAATCAGGGCACGGATTATCGGTGCAGTCCCAACAATGCCCACAAGTGGTGCCAATCAGTGCCCACCAGTGCCTCCACATCCAGGCAGCCACATCAGTGCAGCCTATCAGTGCACATTAGTGAAGGAGAATTACCAGTTTGCAAAATGTTATAATAAACTATGAAAAGGTTTTTTATTTTTTCATTTATTTTGCAAAAAATAAAAAACCCAGTGGTGATTAAATACCATCAAAAGAAAGCTCTATTTGTGTGAGAAAAAAAAATTGGGGTACAGTGTTGCATGACCGTGCAATTGTCATTCAAAATGCGACAGCACTGAATGCTCAAAATTGGCCTGGACAGGAAGGGGGTAAAATTGCCCAGTAGTCAAGTGGTTAAAGAGTATTAAACAAAATCTCGCGAGCAACTAATAAATAAAGATCAAAGAACCAAGCAGGCAACTGGTAACACACTCCCAATATAAAAGTGTAAAACGAAGTATATAAATTAATAAATATATATTTATAAGTGGTTAAAGAGTAACTCCACTTTTGTTAAAAAATATTCCCCCTTGGGTGATGTATGTACATGGCAGGGAATTTAACAAACTTTGTTGTAGATTTCTACCTTTTGTTATTCTAAAAAATATCTGTCTGTCTCCGTGTGCAGAGTGAATGTGTATGGGAGTGGATTTATAATTATCAATTTGCTGCACCTTCAGGGTTATAATGAGGAAAGTCTCACTGTCTGCATCCCTATAGGTGTGATTTTCTTTTGGGCGTATTACACCAAAAATGAAATTTTTGTTGCAGGGGATGCCCAAAATTTTACTTGTATCTTAGTGCAGACTGCTGGGAAAATCAGTGAGCCAATCACACAAGCAGGAAGTGACATATCTGGGGGACCTGGTGGTGTTCTGTACACAGATGGTTTACAGCAGGGGTGCCCAACCTTTTGAAGAGCGAGGGCCACCTAAGCGACTTGGTAACCGGTCGCGGGCCACAATGAGTGGAGCGGGTGCATGGCAGCCCACTCTACTTTTTTTTTTTTTTGTGGATCGGATTGGAGGTAGGCGTTTGTAAACGGACACAAGTCCATTTACATCTGCTACTCCTTAGAGGTGAATGGAGGGTCCAATTGGGTCGGACTGAAAAAACGGACTGTGAAAGGGTCCTATGGCTCCGTGCAGGTAACCCTCGGGTGCACTGCTCTGCACCTGCGGATCAGTTTGAAAGCAGCCCAATAACCCCTGCAGAACAGATATGCCCATATATACAGTGTGATTTTAGTAATAAACTTACCTTTAATAACAGTATTCAATTCTATTCCATCCCAGAGTAGGAGGTCGTGAGCCACAACAGAGGACTCCGCAGGCCACTGGTTGGGCACCCCTGGTTTACAGAATGCCTTCAGGTAGCCATATTGCATTTTACAGAAAAGTAAACCTGTCACACAGCCGCCCATCACCAGACTACCTTCACACAGCCACCATCACCAGAGTACCTTCACACAGCCACCATCACCAGAGTACACGTCACACAGCCGCTCCATTACCAGAGTACCCGTCACACAGCCACCATCACCAGACTACCCATCACACAGCCACCATCACCAGAGTACCTGTCACACAGCCACCATCACCAGAGTACCCGTCACACAGCCGCCCTCAGCAGAGTACCTGTCCTGCAGCCGCCCATCACCAGAGTACCCGTCACACAGCCGCTCCATTACCAGAGTACCCGTCACACAGCCACCATCACCAGAGTACCCGTCACACAGCCACCATCACCAGAGTACCCATTACACAGCCACCCTCAGCAGAGTACACGTCACACAGCCGCTCCATTACCAGAGTACCCGTCACACACCCACCATCACCAGACTACCCATCACACAGCCACCATCACCAGAGTACCTGTCACACAGCCACCATCACCAGAGTACCCGTCACACAGCCGCCCTCAGCAGAGTACCTGTCCTGCAGCCGCCCATCACCAGAGTACCCGTCACACAGCCGCTCCATTACCAGAGTACCGTCACACAGCCACCATCACCAGAGTACACGTCACACAGCCGCTCCATTACCAGAGTACCCGTCACACAGCCACCATCACCAAACTACCCATCAAACAGCCACCATCACCAGAGTACCCGTCACACAGCCACCATCACCAGAGTACCCGTCACACAGCCGCCCTCAGCAGAGTACCTGTCCTGCAGCCGCCCATCACCAGAGTACCCGTCACACAGCCGCTCCATTACCAGAGTACCCGTCACACAGCCACCATCACCAGAGTACCCATTACACAGCCACCCTCAGCAGAGTACCTGTCCTGCAGCCGCCCATCACCAGAGTACCCGTCACACAGCCGCTCCATTACCAGAGTACCTGTCACACAGCCACCATCACCAGAGTACCCGTCACACAGCCACCATCACCAGAGTACCCATCACACAGCCACCCTCAACAGAGTACCTGTCCTGCAGCCGCCCATCACCAGAGTACACGTCACACAGCCGCTCCATTACCAGAGTACCCTCACACAGCCACCCTCAGCAGAGTACCTGTCCTGCAGCCGCCCATCACCAGAGTACCCGTCACACAGCCACCATCAGCAGAGTATCCGTCAAATGAGTATCCATCACACAGCCACCATCACCAGAGTATCTGTCACACAGCCACCACCAGCAAAGTACCTGACTCACAGCCATGATCACTAGAGTACCCATCACACAGCCACCATCAGCAGAGTACCTGTCACACAGCCACCATCACCAGAGTACCCGTCACACAGCCGCCCTCAGCAGAGTACCTGTCCTGCAGCCGCCCATCACCAGAGTACCCGTCACATAGCCGCTCCATTACCAGAGTACCGTCACACAGCCACCATCACCAGAGTACACGTCACACAGCCGCTCCATTACCAGAGTACCCGTCACACAGCCACCATCACCAAACTACCCATCAAACAGCCACCATCACCAGAGTACCCGTCACACAGCCACCATCACCAGAGTACCCGTCACACAGCCGCCCTCAGCAGAGTACCTGTCCTGCAGCCGCCCATCACCAGAGTACCCGTCACACAGCCGCTCCATTACCAGAGTACTCGTCACACAGCCACCATCACCAGAGTACCCATTACACAGCCACCCTCAGCAGAGTACCTGTCCTGCAGCCGCCCATCACCAGAGTACCCGTCACACAGCCGCTCCATTACCAGAGTACCTGTCACACAGCCACCATCACCAGAGTACCCGTCACACAGCCACCATCACCAGAGTACCCATCACACAGCCACCCTCAACAGAGTACCTGTCCTGCAGCCGCCCATCACCAGAGTACACGTCACACAGCCGCTCCATTACCAGAGTACCCTCACACAGCCACCCTCAGCAGAGTACCTGTCCTGCAGCCGCCCATCACCAGAGTACCCGTCACACAGCCACCATCAGCAGAGTATCCGTCAAATGAGTATCCATCACACAGCCACCATCACCAGAGTATCTGTCACACAGCCACCACCAGCAAAGTACCTGACTCACAGCCATGATCACTAGAGTACCCATCACACAGCCACCATCAGCAGAGTACCTGTCCTGCAGCCGCCCATCACAAGAGTACCCGTCACACAGCCACCATCAGCAGAGTACCCATCACACAGCCACCATCAGCAGAGTACCCATCACACAGCCACCACCAGCAGAGTACCCATCACGCAGCCACCATTACCAGAGTACCCATCTCACACCCACCATCACTAGAGTACCTGTCCTATAGCTGCCCATCAGCAGAGTACCCGTCACACAGCCACCATCAGCAGAGTACCCGTCACACAGCCACCATCAGCAGAGTACCCGTCACAGAGCCGCCCATCACAAGAGTACCTGTCACACAGCCACCATCAGCAGAGTACCTGTCACATGAGTATCCGTCAGATAGCCACCATCACCATAGTACCCGTCACACACCCACTATTACTAGAGTACCTGTCCTACAGCCGCCCATTACCAGGGTACCAGCCACACAGCCACCATTACCAGAGTACCCGTCTCACACCCACCATCACTAGAGTACCTGTCCTACAGCCGCCCATCAGCAGAGTAGCCACCATCAGCAGAATACCCATCACATGAGTATCCGTCACATAGCCACCATCACCAAAGTACCCGTCACACAGCTACCATCACCATAGTACCCGTCACACAGCCACCATCACCATAGTACCCGTCACACAGCCACCATCACCATAGTACCCGTCACACAGCCACCATCACCATAGTACCCGTCACACAGCCACCATCACCAGAATACCTGTCCTGCAGCCGTCCATCACCAGAGTACCTGTCCTGCAGCCGCCCATTACCAGAGTACCCGTCACACAGCCACCATCAGCAGAGTATCCATCACATGAGTATCTGTCACACAGCCCCCATCACCAGGAGTACCCATCACACAGCCACCATTACCAGAGTACCCGTCTCACACCCACCATCACTAGAGTACCTGTCCTACAGCTGCCCATCAGCAGAGTACCCATCACACAGCCACCATCAGCAAAGTACCCATCACAGAGCCGCCCATCACAAGAGTACCCGTCACACAGCCACCATCAGCAGAGTACCTGTCTCATGAGTATCCGTCACATAGCCACCATCACCAAAGTACCCGTCGCACAGCTACCATCCCCAGAGTACCCGTCACACAGCCACCATCACTAGAGAACCTGTCCTACAGCCACCATCACCATAGTACCCGTCACACAGCCACCATCACCAGAGTACCTGTCCTGCAGCCGCCCATCACCAGAGTACCCGTCACACAGCCACCATCAGCAGAGTATCCGTTACATGAGTATCTGTCACACAGCCACCATCACCAAGAGTACTCGTCACACAGCCACCACCAGCAGAGTACCCATCACACAGCCACCATTACCAGAGTACCCATCTCACACTCACCATCACTAGAGTACATGTCCTACAGCCGCCCATCACCAGAGTACCCATCACACAGCCACCATCACCAGGAGTACCTGTCCTACAGCCGCCCATTACCAGAGTACCACCACACAGCCACCATTACCAGAGTACCCATCTCACACCCACGATCACTAGAGTACCTGTCCTACAACCTCCCATCACCAGAGTACCTGTCACACAGCCACCATCAGCAGAGTACACGTCACAGAGCCACCCATCACAAGAGTACCTGTCACACAGCCACCATCAGCAGAGTACCCGTCTCACACCCACCATCACCTGTCACATGAGTATCCGCCATCATCCCCAGAGTACCCGTCACACAGCCACCATCAGCACCTGTCCTGCAGCCACCCATCACTAGAGTACCCGTCACACAGCCGCCTATCACAAGAGTACCCGTCACACAGCCGCCCATCACCGGAGTACCCGTCACACAGCCGCCCATCACCGGAGTACCCGTCACACAGCCGCCCATCACTGGAGTACCCGTCACACAGCCGCCCATCACTGGAGTACCCGTCACACAGCCACCATCAGCAGAGTACCCATCACTCAGCTGCCCATCCTCCCAGGGGTATAAGTGCCCAGTAGGCAATTGGTAGAATTACACTATACCCTATTTAAAAATAAAAAAATAATTATATTCAAGTATGTATTCTTAACCACTTGATCTCCAGAAGGTTTTACCCCCTTCACGACCAGGCCATTTTTTGCTATTCAGCACTTAAAGCGGAGCTCCACCCTAAAGTGGAACTTCCGCTGATCGGAACCTTCCCCCCCTCCGGTGTCACAATTGACATCTTTCAGGGGAGAGGGGGGTGCAGATACCTGTCTAAGACAGGTATTTGCACCCACTTCCGGGAGTCCTCTCTGTGGGAAATCTGCGGGAAGCACGTCACTTCCCGCAGATTCCCTGTTGTGTTCTGGGAGACACTCGGCTCTCAGAACACAGGGGACTATTCAGAACGGCGCAGCGCGACTCGCGCATGTGCCGTAGGGAACCGGGCATGAAGCCGCAAGGCTTCACTTCCTGGTTCCCTCACCGAGGATGGGGTTGGGGGCAGCAGAGTGACGAGCGATTGCTCGTCCTCTGCTGCGGACATCGCTGGACTCCAGGACAGGTAAGTGTCGATATATTAAAAGTCAGCAGCTGCTGTATTTGCAGCTGCTGGCTTTTAATATTTTTTTTTTCCCGCAGCACCTCCGCTTTAACTACATTAACTGGTAATTGTGTGGTCATGCAACACTTTACACAAACAAAATGTATAGAATTGTTTCACACAAATAAAGCTTTCCTTTGGTGGTAATTGATCACCACTGTTTTATTTTTTGCGAAAGAAACGAAAAAAGACCAAAAGATTTGAAAAAAAAAAAAAAAAAAAAGATATATTTTCTGCATGCTTAAAATTGTTCTCTTTCGCTTTCAAGCTACCCAGCAGTTGTTCCTGGGAATGAACATATATGAGAAGGATACACAGCACATTTACACAGTATTGCCGCGTACACACGACCCTTATTAATGTAATTGAAAAAAACAACGTTTTTCTCGACGTGATTCTTCTCAAGCCTGCCTTGCCTACACACGATCGTGAAAAAAAATGCTCGAGCAAAGCGCAGTGACGTACGAAATGTACGACGGCACTATAATGGGGAAGTTCCATTCGGATGGCGCCACACTTTGGGCTGCTTTTGCTGATCCTCGTGTTAGTAAAGTTCGGTGAGAGACGATTCGCGCTTTTCAGCTTCGTGCTCTTCAGTCCGTTACAGCGTGACGAATGTGCTATCTCCATTATGAACGCTAGTTTTACCAGAACGAGCGCTCCCGTCTCATCACTTGCTTCTGAGCATGCGCGTTTTTCACGTCATTAAAGCGTACACATGCCCGTTTTTCACGACGAGAAAAACGACGATGTGAAAAACGACAAGAAAAAATGGAGCATGTTCCAAATTTTTAATGCCCATTTTTCATGTCGTGAAAAATGCTCTGGAGCCTACACACAATAGTTTTTAATGACCAAATAAAAAAATGGCATTTTTCTTGTCATGAAAAACGGTCGTGTGTACGCGGCATATGAAGACATTTCTATTTACAAAAAAAAGAGAAATTAATGTCTTTGCATTTTCAAACCATCAGAGAGGATTGTGATTGGTGGAGGTGGAGATGTTCCTGTGTGTGCTTTTACTATGATGACAGAAGGGTTGCTGGCTGCGGGTATTGGGCAGCACGTGTTGTCAGCCCTAGTCTTATTATTGTCACAGCAGAGACCACTGATCGCATGGTGTCAGAGACTGATCGCTGTGTCAGTGCTGGTCGCTGTGTCAGTGCTGATCGCGTGGTGTCAGAGACTGATCGCTGTGTCAGTGCTGGTCGCTGTGTCAGTGCTGGCGCATGGTGTCAGAGACTGATCGCTGTGTCAGTGCTGGTCGCATGGTGTCAGAGACTGATCGCTGTGTCAGTGCTGGTCGCTGTGTCAGAGACTGATCGCTGTGTCAGTGCTGGTCACTGTGTCAGCGCTGATCGCATGGTGTCAGAGACTGATCGCTGTGTCAGTGCTGATCGCGTGGTTTCAGAGACTGATCGCTGTGTCAGTGCTGGTCGCTGTGTCAGTGCTGATCGCGTGGTGTCAGAGACTGATCGCTGTGTCAGTGCTGGTCGCTGTGTCAGTGCTGGCGCATGGTGTCAGAGACTGATCGCTGTGTCAGTGCTGGTCGCATGGTGTCAGAGACTGATCGCTGTGTCAGTGCTGGTCGCTGTGTCAGTACTGGTCGCATGGTGTCAGAGACTGATCGCTGTGTCAGTGCTGGTCGCATGGTGTCAGAGACTGATCGCTGTGTCAGTGCTGGTCGCATGGTGTCAGATACTGATCGCTGTGTCAGTGCTGGTCGCTGTGTCAGTGCTGGTCGCATGGTGTCAGAGACTGATCGCTGTGTCAGTGCTGGTCGCTGTGTCAGTGCTGGTCGCATGGTGTCAGAGACTGATGGCTGTGGCAGTGCTGATCGCATGGTGTCAGAGACTGATGGCTGTGGCAGTGCTGATCGCATGGTGTCAGAGACTGATCGCTGTGGCAGTGCTGATCGCATAGTGTCAGAGACTGATCGCTGTGTCAGTGCTGATCGCATGGTGTCAGAGACTGATGGCTGTGGCAGTGCTGATCGCATGGTGTCAGAGACTGATCGCTGTGTCAGTGCTGATCGCATGGTGTCAGAGACTGATTGCTGTGTCAGTGCTGATCGCATGGTGTCAGAGACTGATCACTGTGTCAGTGCTGGTGATTGTGTCAGTGCTGATCACATGGTGTCAGAGACTGATCACTGTGTCTGTGCTGATCGCATGGTGTCAGAGACTGATCGCTGTGTCAGTGCTGGTGACTGTGTCAGTGCTGATCGCATGGTGTCAGAGACTGATCGCTGTGGCAGTGCTGATCGTAGGGTGTCAGAGACTGATCGCTGTGTCAGTGCTGGTGATTGTGTCAGTGCTGATCGCATGGTGTCAGAGACTGATCGCTGTGTCAGTGCTGATCGCATGGTGTCAGAGACTGATCGCTGTGTCAGTGCTGATTGCATGGTGTCAGAGACTGATCGCTGTGGCAGTGCTGATCGCATGGTGTCAGAGACTGATCGCTGTGTCAGTGCTGGTGACTGTGTCAGTGCTGATCGCATGGTGTCAGAGACTGATCGCTGTGGCAGTGCTGATCGCATGGTGTCAGAGACTGATCGCTGTGTCAGTGCTGATCGCATGGTGTCAGAGACTGATGGCTGTGTCAGTGCTGATCGCATGGTGTCAGAGACTGATGGCTGTGGCAGTGCTGATCGCATGTTGTCAGAGACTGATGGCTGTGGCAGTGCTGATCGCATGGTGTCAGAGACTGATCGCTGTGGCAGTGCTGATCGCATAGTGTCAGAGACTGATCGCTGTGTCAGTGCTGATCGCATGGTGTCAGAGACTGATGGCTGTGGCAGTGCTGATCGCATGGTGTCAGAGACTGATCGCTGTGTCAGTGCTGATCGCATGGTGTCAGAGACTGATTGCTGTGTCAGTGCTGATCGCATGGTGTCAGAGACTGATCACTGTGTCAGTGCTGGTGATTGTGTCAGTGCTGATCACATGGTGTCAGAGACTGATCACTGTGTCTGTGCTGATCGCATGGTGTCAGAGACTGATCGCTGTGTCAGTGCTGGTGACTGTGTCAGTGCTGATCGCATGGTGTCAGAGACTGATCGCTGTGGCAGTGCTGATCGTAGGGTGTCAGAGACTGATCGCTGTGTCAGTGCTGGTGATTGTGTCAGTGCTGATCGCATGGTGTCAGAGACTGATCGCTGTGTCAGTGCTGATCGCATGGTGTCAGAGACTGATCGCTGTGTCAGTGCTGATTGCATGGTGTCAGAGACTGATCGCTGTGGCAGTGCTGATCGCATGGTGTCAGAGACTGATCGCTGTGTCAGTGCTGGTGACTGTGTCAGTGCTGATCGCATGGTGTCAGAGACTGATCGCTGTGGCAGTGCTGATCGCATGGTGTCAGAGACTGATCGCTGTGTCAGTGCTGATCGCATGGTGTCAGAGACTGATGGCTGTGTCAGTGCTGATCGCATGGTGTCAGAGACTGATGGCTGTGTCAGTGCTGATCGCATGGTGTCAGAGACTGATGGCTGTGTCAGTGCTGATCGCATGGTGTCAGAGCTGATCGCATGCTGTCAGAGACTGATGGCTGTGTCAGTGCTGATCGCATGGTGTTAGAGACTGATGGCTGTGTCAGTGCTGATCGCATGGTGTCAGAGACTGATGGCTGTGGCAGTGCTGATCGCATGGTGTCAGAGACTGATGGCTGTGTCAGTGCTGATCGCATGGTGTCAGAGACTGATCGCTGTGGCAGTGCTGATCGCATGGTGTCAGAGACTGATCGCTGTGTCAGTGCTGATCGCATGGTGTCAGAGACTTATCGCTGTGTCAGTGCTGATCGCATGGTGTCAGAGACTGATCGCTGTGTCAGTGCTGATCGCATGGTGTCAGAGACTGATCGCTGTGGCAGTGCTAATCGCATGGTCTCAGAGACTGATCGCTGTGTCAGTGCTGATCGCATGGTGTCAGAGACTGATGGCTGTGTCAGTGCTGATCGCATGGTGTCAGAGACTGATCGCTGTGTCAGAGACTGATCGCTGTGGCAGTGCTGATCGCATGGTGTCAGAGACTGATGGCTGTGTCAGTGCTGATCGCATGGTGTCAGAGACTGATCGCTGTGTCAGTGCTGGTGACTGTGTCAGAGACTGATCGCTGTGTCAGTGCTGATCGCATGGTGTCAGAGACTGATCGCTGTGGCAGTGCTGATCGCATGGTGTCTGAGACTGATCGCTGTGTCAGTGCTGGTGACTGTGTCAGAGACTGATCGCTGTGTCAGTGCTGATCGCATGGTGTCAGAGACTGATCGCTGTGGCAGTGCTGATCGCATGGTGTCAGAGCTGATCGCATGGTGTCAGAGACTGATGGCTGTGTCAGTGCTGATCACATGGTGTCAGAGCTGATCACATGGTGTCAGAGACTGATCGCTGTGTCAGTGCTGATCGTAGGGTGTCAGAGACTGATGGCTGTGTCAGTGCTGATCGTAGGGTGTCAGAGACTGATGGCTGTGTCAGTGCTGATCGTAGGGTGTCAGAGACTGATGGCTGTGTCAGTGCTGATCGCATGGTGTCAGAGACTGATGGCTGTGTCAGTTCTGGTGACTGTGTCAGTGCTGATCGCATGGTGTCAGAGACTGATCGCTGTGGCAGTGCTGATCGCATGGTGTCAGAGACTGATCGCTGTGGCAGTGCTGATTGCATGGTGTCAGAGACTGATGGCTGTGTCAGTGCTGATCGCATGGTGTCAGAGACTGATGGCTGTGTCAGTGCTAATCGCATGGTGTCAGAGACTGATGGCTGTGTCAGTGCTGATCGCATGGTGTCAGAGACTGATGGCTGTGTCAGTGCTGATCGCATGGTGTCAGAGACTGATCGCTGTGTCAGTGCTGGTGACTGTGTCAGAGACTGATCGCTGTGTCAGTGCTGATCGCATGGTGTCAGAGACTGATCGCTGTGGCAGTGCTGATCGCATGGTGTCAGAGACTGATGGCTGTGTCAGTGCTGATCGCATGGTGTCAGAGACTGATGGCTGTGTCAGTGCTGGTGACTGTGTCAGTGCTAGGGATGAGCTTCGTGTTCGAGTCGAACATACGTTCGACTCGAACATCGGCTGTTCGATCGTTCGACGAAGATCGAACGATTTGGGACGTTCGCGCCAAATTCGAGTGACGCGAACGGCCCACAATGCACTACGCCATCGCAGTGTCATCCAGGCGCTGTGATTGGCCAAGCATGCACTGTGACCCCGCATGCTTGGCCAATCACAGCGCCGGCAGCGAGGAGAGCAATGATTGGCCACAGGCAGGATGCCTGTGGCCAATTATTGCTGAGGGGGTTTAGTACACGCCCCACACTATAAAAGGCCGCCAGCGCGGCGGCCTTGTGTAGTGTGTTCCGGAGTAGGGAAAGAGAAGCATAGGCAGGGACAGTGTCATTATTTTTCCTTTACATAATCCTGGATTCCTTGTGTTTAGGGACAGATAAGGATAGGTAGGGAGAGTGTCAGTGACAGTGTGCTATTCTGTGCTAATCCTTCTTTGTAGGGACAGAGAGGTACAGTGAGGGAAAGTGTCAGTGTGCTATTCTGTTCTAAACCAATCTTGCTGAACCATATTTTCAATCCTTGAGTTTAGGGACAGAGAGGTACAGTGAGGGAAAGTGTCAGTGTGCTATTTTGTGCTAAATCTTGTTTGTAGGGACAGAGAGGTACAGTGAGGGAAAGTGTCAGTGTGCTATTCTGTTCTAAACCAATTTTGCTGTTCCATATTTTCAATCCTTGAGTTTAGGGACAGAGAAGGACACTCGTAGAAATTATCAGTGTGCTATTCTGTGCTAAATCTTGTTTGTAGGGAGGGACAGAGTAGGACAGTGAGGGAAAGTGTCAGTGTGCTATTCTGTTCTAAAACTATTTTGCTGAACCATATTTTCAATCCTTGATTTGAGGGACAGAGAGGTACAGTGAGTGAAACTGACAGTGTGCTATTCTGTTCTAAACCAATTTTGCTGTTCCATATTTTCAATCCTTGAGTTTAGGGACAGAGAAGGACACTCGTAGAAATTATCAGTGTGCTATTCTGTGCTAAATCTTGTTTGTAGGGAGGGACAGAGTAGGACAGTGAGGGAAAGTGTCAGTGTGCTATTCTGTTCTAAAACTTTTTTGCTGAACCATATTTTCAATCCTTGTGTTTAGGGACAGAGAAGGATAGGCAGGGGACAGTGTCAGTGTCATTGTTGCTAAGCCTCCTGCACAATATACACCTGAAGGTAGCCCTTATTGCTGTTTTTCCCATTTCCCTGCAGGCCATCCATTAAAATGTCTGGAAGGCAACCAAGGAGAGGCAGACAGTCAGGAGGCAAAAAAAGAGGGCAAGCAGGCTCTGTGTCTGGGGGCAACAGTGCTGGTCGTGTACGCGGTGCATTGTCATCAGCACATGGCCATGGGACACGCTTGTCCTTGTTTTCGGCAGCTGGACATGTTGAGCCACATCATGCCGAAGACTTGGTAGAGTGGATGACCAAGCCCACCTCATCCTCCTCATCCTCTCTCATCCAGGCTCAGGGTACTGGCAAAGCAGCTGCCAAAGCGTCCTCTTCTCTGGTATCATTATCTTCATTAGTCAATCCTTCCCTAGACCCACCATGCCCTCCTCCTGAGGAGTCCCCCGAACTGTTTGAGCACAGTGTTGGGTACATGCTCCAGGAGGATGCCCAGCGTTTGGAAGGATCTGATGATGATACCCAGCTAGAGGAAGGCAGCAGCGTGAGAGCAGAGAGAGGGGATGCTCAAGAAGGACACCAATCTGTCAGTCATGCTCCAGCAGCTGCAGCATACTGCCAGATTGGCTCCAGTGATGAGGAGGGAGGGGATGATGAGGTCACTGACTCCACGTGGGTGCCTAATAGGAGAGAGGAGGAGGAGGAGGAGGATGAGGAGGAGGCACATCTCCAACGAGGCAGGATGCCCTTGAGTGGCCAGCGTATGGGCAGCACACCGACGGAATCACACCGCAGAGCTCCGCCTGTGCAGGGCGCTGCCTCTGCCCGTCATTCAAAAAGTTCTTTGGTGTGGGCCTTTTTTGAGGCGAGTGCATCAGATCGCTCAGCTGCTGTTTGCAACATATGTCTCAAGCGTATATCGCGTGGCCAAAACATCAGCCGCTTGGGCACCACATGCTTGATCAGACATATGTTGACCTGCCATGCAGCTCGTTGGCAAGCCTACCTTAAAGACCCACACCAAAGAACAAAGCTGACCTCTTCTTGCACCGCATCAGCTGGGATCTCCAACCCCAGTATACCTTCAGTCCTCTCTGAAACCTGCTCTGAGAGGAATGAAGGTGTAGAATTAGGTGTGTCACAGCCAAGTACTTGCGGGCACTCTGCTAGCAGTACACCGACGTCCGATTCTAGCAGGCAAATTTCCCTGCCCCAGCTGCTGGACCGTCGAAAGAAGTTCACTCCCAGCCATCCACATGCCCAGCGGTTGAATGCTAGCTTGGCTAAATTGCTAGCGCTTCAAATGCTGCCTTTTCAGTTGGTAGACTCGGCCCCCTTCCGTGAGTTTGTGCAATGTGCGGTTCCTCAGTGGCAGGTTCCCAAACGCCACTTTTTCGCACGGAAGGCTATTCCGGCTCTCTACAGGCATGTGGAAGGCAATGTCTTGGCCTCGCTGGACAGGGCGGTCAGCGGTAAGGTGCATATTACCGCTGACTCATGGTCCAGCAGGCATGGACAGGGACGTTACCTTTCTTTCACGGCCCATTGGGTCACTCTTTTGGCAGCTGGGAAGGATGCAGGACAAGGTGCAGTAGTGTTGGAGGTTGTTCCACCGCCACGCCTGCAAAATGCTACTACTGGTTGTGACACACCTCTCTCCTCCACCCCCTCCTCTTCTTCTTCCTCCATGGCCTCTTCCTGTGGTTTGTCCTCGGAACCAGCGGTGCTCCGTAGGCGTTCAAGGGGCTACGCAAGTACGCAGGCAAAAAGATGCCATGCCGTGCTTGCGCTGGTGTGTTTGGGGGACAGGAGCCACACTGGGGCAGAGGTCCTGTCTGCTCTGCAGGGGCAGGCCGAGAGGTGGTTGACGCCACACCAGCTTAAGTCAGGAATGGTGGTTTGCGACAATGGCACCAACCTCCTCTCCGCCCTCCGACAGGGACAACTGACCCATGTGCCCTGTATGGCTCACGTCCTTAACCTGGTGGTGCAGCGGTTCTTGGGCAGGTACCCGGGCTTACAGGATGTCCTGAGGCAGGCCAGGAAAGTCTGTGTGCATTTCCGCAGATCTTATAATGCCAGTGCTCGCCTGGCTGAGCTTCAAAAGGAGTTGAACCTGCCCAAGAACCGCCTTATATGTGACATGCCCATCAGGTGGAACTCAACGTTGGCCATGCTGCAGCGGCTGCACACGCAGCAGAGGGCCATCAATGAGTACCTGTGCGACTACGGCACCAGGACAGGGTCAGGGGAGCTCGGGTTTTTTTCACCACGCCAGTGGGGCATGATCAGGGATGCATGCACTGTCCTGGCACCATTTGAGGAGGCCACGAGGATGGTGAGCAGTGACAGTGCATGCATCAGTGACACTGTACCTCTTGTCCACCTGTTGGAGCACACGCTGCGTGGAATAATGGACAGGGCACTTGAGGCAGAACAGAGGCAGGAAGAGGAGGACTTCCTTGCCTCTCAAGGCCCCCTTTACCCAGACAGTGTTCCTTCTGTCCCACCCATCGCACAGGAAGAGGAGGAGGAGGAGGAGGAGGAGGATTGTGTCAGCATGGAGGTGGAGGCTGGCACTCAGCATCATCAGCAGCAGTCTTTTAGGGATGATTTACAGTCCCAAGAAACCAGTGGACTTGTACGTGGCTGGGAGGAGGTGGCTGCGGATCATGTCGTCCTTAGTGACCCAGAGGACTCCGGACTGAATGCCTCAGCTAACCTACGCTGCATGGCCTCCCTGATCCTGCAAAGTCTGCGGAAGGATCCTCGTATTCTTCGGATCAAGGAGAGGGACCATTACTGGCTGGCCACTCTCCTTGATCCACGGTACAAGGGTAAGGTTGCGGACCTTATCGTACCGTCGCAGAGGGAGCAGAGGATGAGACAACTCCGGGAGGCCTTGCAGAAAGGTCTGTGCAACGCGTTCCCAGAGACTGTGAGGTTACAAACTCCTGGTCCTGGACAACGAGTTGCTGAGGCTTCGGGCAGTCAAAGAAGGAGCGGTGAGGAAGGTGGCCGACTGACCGATGCGTTCAGACAATTCTTTAGTCCGCAGCCCCAAAGTATGATCGGTTCCAGCAACCATCGCCAGCGTCTGATATACATGGTCCAGGAATACCTAGGGGCAAGGTCAGACTTGGACACCTTCCCCACCGAAAATCCTCTGGCTTACTGGGTCTTGAGGATGGATCACTGGCCAGAGCTTGCACAGTATGCAATTGAGCTACTGGCCTGTCCTGCATCCAGCGTTCTTTCAGAACGCACATTCAGTGCTGCTGGAGGATTTGTCACGGATCACAGGGTGCGCCTGTCCACCGACTCGGTTGATCGACTGACTTTCATCAAGATGAACCAGTCTTGGATCACCACCAGCTACCACACACCAGATGCTGATATAACAGACTAATTGATTTTAAAATGTCACATCCCTTCAAGACTGATGCTGATGCTGAGTGCCTGTGCTGTTATGTTGACTGGCTATCCTCCTCCTCCTCCTCAATGATACGATTAACGATGATAGCTTGGAAGATCATTTTGGTTTATGGGTGACGCCACCAGTGGCTAAGGCCCAATTTTTCAGCCCCTGTTCAACAGGGGCATGCAATTATAATTATTGATCTAATAATTCACAGCAGGGCCCATTGCTGTGCCCACCAAGAGTAACTGTCAGGCCTTACAGTGTTGTGGCACCAGCACCACCATCACCACCACCACCACCACCACCACCAAAGGCCCAATTTTTAAGCCCCTGTTCAACAGGGGCATGCAATTATAATTATTGATCTAATAATTCACAGCAGGGCCCATTGCTGCGCCCACCAAGAGTAACTGTCAGGCCTTACAGTGTTGTGGCACCAGCACCACCATCACCACCACCACCACCACCAAAGGCCCAATTTTTCAGCCCCTGTTCAACAGGGGCATGCAATTATAATTATTGATCTAATAATTCACAGCAGGGAGCATTGCTGCGCCCACCAAGAGTAACTGTCAGGCCTTACAGTGTTGTGGCACCAGCACCACCATCACCACCACCACCACCAAAGGCCCAATTTTTCAGCCCCTGTTCAACAGGGGCATGCAATTATAATTATTGATCTAATAATTCACAGCAGGGACCATTGCTGCGCCCACCAAGAGTAACTGTCAGGCCTTACAGTGTTGGGGCACCAGCACCACCATCAAAGGCCCAATTTTTACTACCACTGATCAACAATTAAATGTTATTACAATTCCTGATATTATACTTGACAGAAGGGCGTTCCAGCACCCACCAAGAATAACTGTGAGTGCTTTCAGTGTTGTGCCAACACCAACACCTAAGGGGCCAATTTCTGCAGAGTATATACGGAAGGTCCCTACTTTCAAACATCCAACTTACAAACTACTACTACTTGCAAACGGAAGAAGACAACAGGAAGTGAGAGGAAATCTACCCCTTGGAAGGAAAATTCTCTCCTGTAAGAATTAATATGGGAGAAAGGTGTCTCCTCTCTACTGATGCTTTATCACCAATCCTTGTTTCAATAAAAACACCACATTTCAAAAACAGTTGTCATTGGGACGCAAAGTGAGGTGAAATGTTCTGAACAGGGGCACAGACAGCAAAAAAAATGTGACAGGGGTGATAACCGTTCCCTATGTTTTACAAAAAGCTAAAAAAAAGGAATTTGCCATGGAGCTCCACTTAAACAATGCAGCTGTTCAAAATTATAAACAGATTCTACATAAGAACAAACCTACAGTCCCTGTCTTGTATGCACCGCCTGTATACGGCTGTTCAGAGTATATAGGTCCTTTTTTATTTTGTGTGCGGGGTTCCCCTTAATATCCATACAAGACCCAAAGGGGCTGGTAATGGGCTGGGGTAGGGGGGGGGGGGGGTTGATGGGGTAGCTATGCCATTTTTCCTAAAGATTTTCATCCATATTACCGGGACCAGACATTGCATTAAAGCCGCAAGCAGTTTTAAATGGCTTTTTTTCCTTTAGAAATGTTATTTTGTGCAGGGACAGTTCTAAACACGGGAAACACGTGGCACTTCACAGGCATACTTTAGACACCCCCCAGGTACAATATTTAAAGGAATATTTGACTTTTTTTTTTCACTTTATGCATCATTAAAATGACTGCTCCCGGAAAACGTCCGTTTTTAAAACTTCTTTTTGCATTGATACATGTCCCCTGGTGCAGAAGCCGGGTTCCCAAACTCTGTTTCGGACAATAACATGGATAATAGTCGTTATAATTAGCACTTTAGAATCCGAACGTTCGCATCCATTGTATTTAATAGGGTTCTAATGTTCGCGCGAACTTTCGGTCCGTTCGCGGGTTCTGGTGCGAACCGAACCCGGGGGTGTTCGGCTCATCACTAGTCAGTGCTGATCGCATGGTGTCAGAGACTGATCGATGTGTCAGTGCTGGTGACTGTGTCAGTGCTGATCGCATGGTGTCAGAGACTGATCGCTGTGGCAGTGCTGATCGCATGGTGTCAGAGACTGATCGCTGTGGCAGTGCTGATCGCATGGTGTCAGAGACTGATCGCTGTGACAGTGCTGATCGCATGGTGTCAGAGACTGATGGCTGTGTCAGTGCTGATCGCATGGTGTCAGAGACTGATCGCTGTGTCAGTGCTGGTGACTGTGTCAGAGACTGATCGCTGTGTCAGTGCTGATCGCATGGTGTCAGAGACTGATCGTTGTGGCAGTGCTGATCGCATGGTGTCAGAGACTGATCGCTGTGGCAGTGCTGATCGCATGGTGTCAGAGACTGATGGCTGTGTCAGTGCTGATCGCATGGTGTCAGAGACTGATCGCTGTGTCAGTGCTGATCGCATAGTGTCAGAGACTGATGGCTGTGTCAGCGCTGATCGCATGGTGTCAGAGACTGATGGCTGTGTCAGTGCTGGTGACTGTGTCAGAGACTGATCGCTGTGTCAGTGCTGATCGCATGGTGTCAGAGACTGATCGCTGTGTCAGTGCTGATCGCATGGTGTCAGAGACTGATCGCTGTGTCAGTGCTGATCGCATGGTGTCAGAGACTGATGGCTGTGTCAGTGCTGGTGACTGTGTCAGAGACTGATGGCTGTGTCAGTGCTGATCGCATGGTGTCAGAGACTGATCGCTGTGTCAGTGCTGATCGCATGGTGTCAGAGACTGATGGCTGTGTCAGTGCTGATCGCATGGTGTCAGAGACTGATGGCTGTGTCAGTGTTGGTGACTGTGTCAGAGACTGATGGCTGTGTCAGTGCTGATCGCATGGTGTCAGAGACTGATGGCTGTGTCAGTGCTGGTGACTGTGTCAGAGACTGGTTGCATTGATAGGGACAGCTTACCATAGACTGGGCTCATAAGGACAGTGATTGGAGGACGTCTATGAATCCTATCATCATCCTTTCTAAAGAAATCTCCTCTCAGAAATCCCCCCTCCTCCTCTATATGGGGATGAATGAGATGTGAGCCCTCCCACTAAGGGAATCCCCTTCTCATATTAGACTGCTAATTACCCCCCATCACCCTACTAATGAGCAGCACTCCTCTCCCTAGTGCCTGTCATGGTGATCCCCCAGGGAGGATGGAGATGGATCATTCCCTGCTCCTGGGTGTCAGTCGGTCAGTGTGTGGAGGGGTAGATGTATCCGAAGTATGAGTCCTCCCCGGGCTCTCCTCTGCCCCTCCCCTCCCTTTTCCACCCTTGACAGGTGAGCGCCTATTGGCTGGGCTCGGGTACCAGGCGGATGGGATTGGTGCAGTGGCGGGTCACATGGGTGGGGAGTCACGCGCTTTCCGGGAACCCGTCAGGAAGGAAATAAACAAAACAAAGCAGAAAGCATGGAGACTGTCCGGGGGGGTGATCGGTGGCGGCGGAGCGGCTGACCCCATACATCGAACGCCTTCTACCAACTACCAGTGACAGGTGAGGGGGTACGGGGGGGTGGGGCGGTCAGCTGGAGTAAGACAGGGGCACGGGACAGGGCACGCCTGCCAGGGACAGTCCGATCTATTCCAAGGGGGGGCAGATGACTGCTCATCATATGATATCTGTCACTGCCAGGATTGCCAGCACCGTGTGTGTGTGATGGGGGAGAAGGCTGCTGTTAGGTGTAGGGGGGCGTGGTGCACCATTGACAGAAAGCTGCCAGTGACTGTGTGTGTATGTGGGTGGCATGGCCTCTGATCTGCACCCTCCATGCACTCACACCACAATCATTTCCACTCATACTACTCCAGGCTCCGCCATGGACACGACTAAATACGGCCGATCACATGGGACTTCTAATGGGAAATAATACGATTAGTGTGTTTATTAGAAAAGATGATCCACACACACTGGTATTGTGCTACAAGGTCAAGGAGCCTGATCATTAATGATGAGCTGAGTATAGGGGGCATGGGGTGCCCCCCGCTAAGTATGAAAAGATTGGGGTACCTCCTAGATAATAGCATTGATGGGGAGTCATTAGCTGAATATTAAAGGGATAGGGAAATATCAGCTGAATATACAAAGGGATGGGGTACCTCCAGGTAATTCTAGAAGAGATGGCGGGCCCCCATGTGATGTGAGTGTAGATGGAATGGGGTACCTCCAGGTAAACTCAGAAGAGATGGCGGGCCCCCATGTGATGTGAGTGTAGATGGAATGGGGTACCTCCAGGTAATTCTAGAAGAGATGGTGGGCCCCCATGTGATGTGAGTGTAGATGGAATGGGGTACCTCCCAGGTAATTCTAGAAGAGATGGTGGGCCCCCATGTGATGTGAGTGTAGATGGAATGGGGTACCTCCAGGTAATTCTAGAAGAGATGGTGGGCCCCCATGTGATGTGAGTGTAGATGGAATGGGGTACCTCCCAGGTAATTCTAGAAGAGATGGTGGGCACCCATGTGATGTGAGTGTAGATGGAATGGGGTACCTCCAGGTCATTCTAGAAGAGATGGCGGGCCCCCATGTGATGTGAGTGTAGATGGAATGGGGTACCTCCAGGTAAACTCAGAAGAGATGGCGGGCCCCCATGTGATGTGAGTGTAGATGGAATGGGGTACCTCCAGGTAATTCTAGAAGAGATGGTGGGCCCCCATGTGATGTGAGTGTAGATGGAATGGGGTACCTCCCAGGTAATTCTAGAAGAGATGGTGGGCCCCCATGTGATGTGAGTGTAGATGGAATGGGGTACCTCCAGGTAATTCTAGAAGAGATGGTGGGCCCCCATGTGATGTGAGTGTAGATGGAATGGGGTACCTCCCAGGTAATTCTAGAAGAGATGGTGGGCACCCATGTGATGTGAGTGTAGATGGAATGGGGTACCTCCAGGTAATTCTAGAAGAGATGGTGGGCCCCCATGTGATGTGAGTGTAGATGGAATGGGGTACCTCCAGGTAAATCTAGAAGAGATGGAGAGCCCCCAGCTGAGTGTAGGTATTGGGTTCCTGCAGCTAAATCTGGGAGGGGTCAAATGCCCCCAGTTGATGATAGTAGGGGGTGAAGTGCGTCCCGCTAAGTATAGAGGTGATGGGGTGACTCCAGCTTAATATAGAATGGGTGAGATGCCCCCAGTAAAACATAGAGGAGATTGAGTGCCCCCAGATGATTATAGAAGGGATGGGGTTCCTCCAGCTGAATATAGGAGGAAATTAGTGCCTCCTGCAGACTATGATGGGATGGGGTGCTGCCAGCAGGTAATAAGAATAATGGGGTGCCTCCAGCAAAGGGTTGGGGTACCTCCAGCAGATAATAGGGGGTGGGGTACTCCAGTAGACTATATAGGTGGAATGGGGTGCCTCCAGCAGATATTGGGGGTGGGGTACCTCCAGTAGACTATATGGGTGGGATAGGGTACCTCCAGCAGATATCAGGGGGATGGGGTACCTCTAGTAGACTATATGGGTGGGGTACCTCCAGCAGATATAAGGGGGATGGGGTACCTCTTGTAGACTATATGGGTGGGGTGGGGTACCTCCAGCAGATATCAGGGGGATGGGGTACCTCTAGTAGACTATATAGGTGGGATAGGGTACCTCCAGCAGATATCAGGGGAATGGGGTAGCTCCAGTAGACTATATGGGTGGGGTGGGGTACCTCCAGCAGATATAAGGGGGATGGGGTACCTCTTGTAGACTATATGGGTGGGGTGGGGTACCTCCAGCAGATATAAGGGGGATGGGGTACCTCTAGTAGACTATATGGGTGGGGTGGGGTACCGCCAGCAGATATTAGGTGGATGGGGTACCTCTAGTAGACTATATGGGTGGGGTGGGGTACCTCCAGCAGATATCAGGGGGATGGGGTACCTCTAGTAGACTATATGGGTGGGGTACCTCCAGCAGATAAGAAGGGTGGGGTCCCTTGTGCTTGGAGGAGCTGTGACCTCTGTGATCTGGTCTGGGACTTTCCTGCTCGGTGGGCTGGGGCTGATGCACACCAGTATATACTGTAGATATGAGACTTGTGTAGAGCACTATGGCACTCCTAGTCCCATGTACAGAGCGTGTGTAGAGGATGCTCCTAGAAGTGTCCGGGCCTGTTGTTTACATGCAGTGATGGCAGAGAAGGGGGTGTGTCGCTGAATAGAGGACTCTGCATGTCCAGGAGGTGTGAGCACATGAGGGGAGGAGCCTCGTGTTTTACATAACCATTCTAATGCCCCCACCGTCAGTCAGCTCCTGTGCTTCTTCTACAATGCTAGGGGGAGGAGGAAGAGGTAGCTGAGTCCCCCCCGCCGCTCTCTCACCCGCCCCTCGCATTGAATGGAGCTGGGGATTGTTTGTGTTCAGTCACAGCAACTTTGCGGGAAGGAGGTAGGCGGGAGCTTGGCTCTGAGCGACAGCTCCCGCGACGAATGGGAACAGGAGCTGCAGCCGTTGTATCCAAAGAGCGGCGTCGTTGTGTTTCCGTCACGAGGTTAGGCTGGCTCGGAGCAGGAGCTGAGGCCATGTTGGCTGTATGGAGTAGGAAAGGGGTGTGAGTGGTGAGGGCACGGTTGACTTTCCCTAGTTTTATGGCTTCAATGTCTGTTCTAATGTGAGCAGAGCTGCTCATTTCTCCAACTAGAGACAGTTCTATGTCTGTTATTGGTATGGATATGAATGGTCACACCCTTCCTGGCTTCAGAGGATATGAAAACAACTAGTAAACGGTAACTAATGTGGATGTTGTGTTTTCCCTCTGCCTGCTGAAAGTGAAACTCTAGAGACAGGTCACAGCCTGAAAGGGGATGGGAAGATGAAGTGTGGAAGCATTAACCCCCATTGTCAGGTGCTTTTATTTCTGAGGAGATTCCCCCTCTATAGTTGTCATGGTGACCATTGCCTTCAGTCCAGGAGATGAGCAGGAATCCAACATGGAATCCGACAGACAGCGTGAGAAATCTACCTTTTGGGGGGGGGGGGGGGGGGGGGGGACACCTGTTCCAGTAAGAACTGTCTAAAAAGCTAATCATACAAGGCGCTAATTTTGGCTGATTCCTGTGAATCATCCAAATTTCAAGCCGTAGGGGGCCACGCTGACCCCATCCAGATCAAACAAACATTGACAAATCAAAGGAGCCAGGCGGATAGAGAGTCAGCGGAAGAGTGACTGCAATCAATCAGAAGCATTCGCTCTTCTAGTCCTATGACAGCTGCTGGAGAAGCCAATAGCCGGCAGGGGAGACTTCACCATCCATGCTGGAATTTTTTAGTTTAGTCCAGCAAAATATGCTTAAGGCATAAAGATTTAAGCTCAAAGAGGAGTTCCAGCCTGTGTAAAAAATAAATAAAATAAAAGTCAGCAGCTACAAATACTGTTGCTGCCGACTTTTAATATAAGCACACTTACCTGTCCAGGGAGCCCACGATGTCGGCACCCCAAGCCGATCCACCCATCGGCTCCGGGTGCAGGCGCTGGCATCTTCACAGCCTGTTACCTACTGAGCATGCACGAGTCACGCTGCGCTGTGTGAATGGTCCAGCTGTCTTCTGGGGCCTTTGTGTCTCCCAGAAGACAGTGGGGGGGGAAGGAGGAAGGGCCAGAAATTTCGGAGATCGCCACACAACGATTGCAGTGATCATAACTGGAAGTGGGTGCAGGTACTTGATTTTGACAGGTAACCCCCCCCCACCCGAAAGGTGCCAAACGTGGCAGTGGAGGCGGGGGGGGGGGAGCAAACGAGCAGAGCTTCCCCTTCTGGGTGGAGCTCTGCTTTAAGGACTCATGCACACTGAGCATTAAAAAAAAGGCTGCTTGTAGGGGCGTCTGTTTTTTTTATTCTTTTTTTATTTTTTTATAACAACCTGGAAGAGAAAGACATAATGAGCTAATATGACTAGCATAATAGCTCATTATGCATCACTTACCTTAGGTCGGGGCCCCCAAAGCCGTCCTCGTCTCCCTCTTCAGCCTCGTCCATCGCTGCGGCGATAGCCGGAAGGTTACTTCCGGGTATCGCCGCACCAGCCAATCGCAGCGCCGCTCCGGAGACGTCACTCTGCGCTATTGCTGGGAAGTAGCCGATTTTGTGAATGGGATTAACCCCATGAATGCGCCGTTGTCTACGGCACGCATGCGCCGTAGACAGCGGCGCCTGTAATTTTTAGTAAATATCTCCTAAACCGTGTAGGTTTAGGAGATATTTCTTGCACCTACAGGTAAGCCTTAATCTAGGCTTACCTGTAGGTGCAAGTTGAAAAAGTGGGTTTACAACCACTTTAAAATTATGGACAGTCTCGGGGCATCCTATTCTATAATGTAAAAAACTATTCTAATCGTTTTACATAATGCAGCAACATCCACACCTGTAAGACACCCAACGTTAGAGGTGATGTTTTCTTCAAAAGCAAATACACTTTTGTACACTGGTACTGACTAGTATTCCAAGGTTTCTCTTCTCCCTTAGTTTCTCTCCATCAGTCTGCTAATGTGACCCCAGTGCTGAAGGAGAGAGGCAGAGGAGGGTCAAACAAGGATGCTTTGGAGGCAACAGACATCCTCCTTATCAAGTGATGACATTATTTGTTAGGATGCCAGTGTCTAGAAGGTTGTAATGGTGCATATTGAAACCCTGTGGCTTTGTGTAACTAAAAGGCAGGCTTCATCCACCTGCTGGCTTTTATACAATTGTTTTAACAATTTTGCCAAGGCACCCCTGAAGAAGCCTCAAGGCACCCCAGGGTACCTGAGCATCCTGGTTGAAAAAGGCTGCTTTAGAGGCAGAACCCCCCCCCCCCCTGCCAGCGCTTACAGGAGCAGCAGTGCTTTTGCCAAAAAAACACATGAGGGTAGACTTGTTTTAATTGATTTTGATGGTCAGAATAAATTACTGTTCTGGTCAATGAAATTAATTTCCACTCAAACTTGAAACGCCTTAAAGTGGTTGTAAACCCCATAGACAAATATTTTTATTTTTTTACTTACCTGCAAGACAAAGCTATAATGAGCTAGTATGACTAGCATGCTAGCTCATTATGTACCACTTACCTTCGATCGGGGCCCCCGAAGTCGTCCGTGTCCCTCCTCTAGCCGCATCCATCGCTGCGGCGATAGCCGGAATGTTACTTCCGGGTATCGCCGCTGCAGCCAATCACAGCGCCAAAGACGCGCATGCGCGCGTGAGCTGTCGAATTTGGCTACGTCGTCAAATGTTGCGACTTAGCCGAATTTGTGAATGGGGTGACGTCAGCGTCGCCGCATTTACATACAAATATCTCCTTAACCGTGTAGGTTAAGGAGATATTTCATGCACCTACAGGTAAGCCTTAATCTAGGCTTACCTGTAGGTCTTTGTTTAAAAAGTGGGTTTACAACCACTTTAATGCGTTTACGCACATCAAGTATTCTTTCTGCCAAAACGCTGCTGCCAGGGGGAAAAGTGTTTAGGAGGGTTGGGCAAATGCCTCGTGTGCATGGGGCCCAAGAGGAGTACCCTGCTTGCTTGGTGAGATATTCTTTCTCTTTGTGTAGCATCTTTGGAACAAGAAGTGAAATCTCCTCAATGGTGTTAGGACAACAAAAAACCTGATAGATGTCCTAACCCCCTCCTGCCCAAACTGTGGCCCTTTGGTATCTGATGTGTGGCCCTCGACCTCAGCAGTTTCTAGTGAGAACATTGATTAGGGCAGGGGTCTCAAACTGGTGGCCCTCCAGCTGTTGCAGAACTACAATTCCCATGAGGCATTGCAAGGCTAAACAGTTACAAGCATGACTCCCATAGGCAGAGGCATGATGGGTCTTGTAGTTCTGCAACAGCTGGAGGGCCGCAGGTTTGAGACCCCTGGATTAGGGTAATAGCATTGAGCACTACTAGCCTCATGTAACACGTTCCCAGTTTCATATTGTCTTCTGCAGAATATCCCCAGTCAAAAATGTAGCATGCCTACACTCTCTGACCCTCATTTCCTCTATTAGGTCTGCAGTTTCTGACAGTCCTCTCATGGATTACATAACTGCTCATTTTTGTCTTTGGTTGAGGAGAGTGCAAGACTGGTCCTCGCCATTCCTGTCCAAACCCCCCCCCCCCCCCCCCGCACGCTTATGGTCTTGTGTGGTGGACTGTTCCTGATGTCATCACGCCATAGACTGGCTCTGGACGTGAGGACGGAGTTAACAATCCACCACTGGATGTGGGGGAGCACTGTTTTTCAGGGTAAGTATAGCCCTTCTATGTGTCCCTGGACAAAATGAGTGGTTAACCTATGCAGGGCAGGCACAGTGTATATACAGTTGTGCTCATAAGTTTACATACCCTGGCAGAATTTATGATTTCTTGGCCATTTTTCAGAGGATATGAATGAAAACAAAAACATTTCTTTCACTCATGGTTAGTGTTTGGCTGAAGCCATTTATTATCAATCAACTGTGTTTACTCCTTTTAAATCATAATGGCAACAGAAAACTAGCCAAATCACCTGAGATCTGTTTGCCTGTAATGTGTGTGTGTGTATGTGTGTATATATATATATATATATATATATATATATATATATATATATATATATATATATATATATATATATATATATATATATATATATATATATATATATAAAGATCAATGAGTTTCTGGACTCCTGACAGACCCTTGCATCTTTCATCCAGTGCTGCACTGACATTTCTGGATTCTGAGTCATGGGGAAAGCAAAAGAATTGTCAAAGGATCTGCGGGAAAAGGTAGTTGAACTGTATAAAACAGGAAAGGGATATAAAAAGATATCCAAAGAATTGATAATGCCAATCGGCAGTGTTCAAACTCTAATCAAGAAGTGGAAAATGAGGGGTTCTGTTGAAACCAAACCACGGTCAGGTAGACCAACTAAAATATCAGCCACAACTGCCAGGAAAATTGTTCGGGATGCAAAGAAAAACCCTCAAATAACTTCAGGTGAAATACAGGACTCTCTAAAAACATGTGGTGTGGCCGTGTCAAGATGCACAATGAGGCACTTGAAGAAAGACGGGCTGCATGGTCAAGTCGCCAGAAGAAAGCCATTACTATGCAAATGCAACAAAGTATCCCGCTTACAATATGCCAAACAGCACAGAGACAAGCCTCAAACCTTCTGGCACAAAGTCATTTGGAGTGATGCGACCAAAATTTAGCTTTTTGGTCACAACCGTAAACTACATTTGGAGAGGAGTCAACAAGGCCTATGATGAAAGGTACACCATTCCTACTGTGAAACACGGAGGTGGATCGCTGATGTGTGAGCTACAAAGGCACAGGAAATTTGGTCAAAATTGTTGGCAAGATGAATGCAGTATTTTATCAAAAAATACTGGAGGAACATTTTGCATTCATCAGACAGGAAGCTGCGCATAAGACGTACTTGGACATTCCAACATGACAATGATCTAAAACGCAAGGACAAATTGATCTGTCATTGGCTACAGCAGAATAAAATGAAGGTTCTGGAGTGGCCATCTCAGTCTCCTGACCTCAATATCATTGAGCCACTCTGGGGAGATCTCAAACGTGCAGTTCATGCAAAACAGCCCAAGAATTTACAGGAACTGGAGGCTTTTTTTCCAAGAGGAATTTTACCACCTGAGAAGATAAAGAGCCTCATCCACAAATACCACAAAAGACTTCAAACTGTCATTGATGTTAAAGGGGGCAATACACAGTATTAAGAACTGGGGTATGTAAACTTTTTGATATAGATAGATTACACGTGTGTGTGTGTGTGTGTGTGTGTGTGTGTGTGTGTGTGTGTGTGTGATATATATATTGCAGCAGAATTTCAGCTGAAACTGTTCCTTTTTGAAATAATAGTAGCCCCCCCCCCCCTCTCATCCTCCTTTTTTTTTTTTTTTTGTGTTAGAGAAGCTGGTAGCGGCACTTATATTGTGTTTCTGCTTTTTCTAAAGTTTCTGGATTTCTCTTTTTACCAGGTCTCCCCATCACTGGCCTTGATTTGCATTGCAAGGGTGGCTCCTTAGCATGTAGGGTCCTGTGGAGTCCTGTCTTAGCCACCCTTGTATACGCACTCGTTGTATCCCTGCCACCACTGCCTGTGCTGGGCACACACAGGTATCATGGTACTGGCGGATGGATTGAGGGTGAACATGTATTGTTACCAGTGTGATATCAGACACAGATCTCCTCAGTAGTTGGTTTAACAGGCTACTAAACCAGCTGCTTATTTTAGGCTGCGTTAAAACTAGTGCAGCCTATGGCACTTAAAGTGATTGTTAACGATCACCTTGTAAAACAACCCATTCAGTTTAAAATAGAAATGAAAGGCAAAACATTTTTGAATAGTTATACAAAAACATAAATACCCTTATATTTTTTTTCCATAATTTTTATAAGTGATCACATTCCCTCTGTTCTTTCATAAGAGCCTGGGGGAGGGGAAGCAGCAAGACACCAGTAAATGGCTGGGCAGCGGGGGCGTGTCAGGAGTCAGGACAAGTCTGATCATTGGAGGAAAGCAGGCTGAGTTTTCAGTAGGGATGAGCTCCGGCGTGTTTGCATTGAACACGTGCAGAGCCCGCCAGGAAGTCGGCACCGTGCTGCGCTAATCACAGCCAGGGAGACATTTCCCGATCTCTGCAGCCGAGCATCGGGAAATGTCTCCCTGCCTGTCATTAGTGCGGTGCGGGCTCTGCACGTGTTCAATGCGAACACGCCGGAGCTCATCCCTAGTTCCCAGCATAACTAGAGAACTGACCACGATGTGCTCTCCTGCTTAGTGTGGTCAGTTTTCAATAGGAAAGCAGAGGGACTAGCAGGGACACCAGGGATTTCACATAAAGGAAACAATACAAGGAGAACAGGAGGTACATGGTACAGCAGACGCATATCGGGCATATGAAGTGTTGGGGTAACAAATGCTTTAAGACGCAAGAAAGTTGCATCAACATATTGCAGGAACCTTTAGGTCACATAGATTGGAACGGGTGCCGTTGAAATCAATTGGCTGCGACTTGTCATGCGACTGTGTTCCAAAGTCGCTTGACAAGCTGCACTAGTGGCAACGAGGCCTTATTCTCAATTTGGTTCTTGTTTGTTTGCATTCTCAAGTCCTGATGAGGGCTTGAAAAGGCAAATGCATTGGTTTATCCATTTTTATGCTTTCAAACCCCATACTGGAATGAAATTGTATCTGGACTGTTGTTAACATGTGGTGCTTCAGTCTTGGATCTGCTGTTCTGTATTGCAAACTAAGGAAGCGATTAGAATTGGGGTGTAAAAGCTGCCAGCCTGGTAAGCAGGCATCTTGTACCCATACTATTATACTACTGGTTGGTAATACTAATAGTGCTGGACCCTAGGGTTCTCCTATCTATCCACTTTCTCAGGTTTTTAGTGTAGAAGCTGCCAGCCTGGTAACTAGGAAACCTGTACTCGCACCAATATAATACTACTGGATAGTAATACTAATAGCACTGGACCCTAGGGTTCTTCTATCTATCCACTTTCCTAGATTTTTATTGCGGTCTGTGTCACCACTGGGGACAGGAAGTGAGGGAAATCTCCCCAGGAAGGACACAAAAAGCAATACAAACCTGAAAGGATTCTAAAGCCTCGTACACACGGCCGAGAATTTCGTCAGGAAAAAACTCGTAGCTTTTCTTGACGAGATTCTTGGACAAGAAACTTGTCCCGGCCGAGTGTACACACGCTCATTTCAAAGAACCCACCATTCTTTGAATGGAGCGACCGCGGTGACGTCATTGACTACGCCGTCGCCGCCATCTTGCTACACCCTACCTATGCCTTTCCACGGCGACAGGTAAGTGTACACACACTCGGGTTTCTCGTCGAGAAACAGGCCGACGAGAAACCCAACGAGAAAATAGAGAGCAGGTGCTTGTTGGTTTTCTTGACGAGAAAACTGAAAGCCGTGTACACACGACCGATTTACTCGGCAAGAAAGCTCTGCCAGCAAGTTTCTTGCTGGTTCTTGCCGAGAAACTCGGTCGTGTGTACGAGGCTAAACTTCCCCTGATGACTCGTGACTGCTGTTTTCCTGAAATGTTGGTCTCGATGTATTTTTGTCCACTGTTTTCTTTTCAGTAAATGTCCTTGAGCACCAACTTCCTAGTGCCCCATCTTGTCCTAGTCTGCTCACTGCAGTACCACCACCTGCTATTTGTACATTGTACTGTGCTGTAAAAAATCAGCATAGACCTTGTATGTCCCTAATAGGGTCACATACTCTAGTAATAAGAAAAGAAATACATGGCTGTAGCTATCTTTTTAAAAACAAATCTGTGTGTAAAAGAAAACCCTGGTTACTATAGAAACTTTCACCCTAGTGCTGTCTGGTGCCTCAAGCAATTTCTTTCCTTGTAGTGGAGATCACACACCACTCTCTCATTCCACAATACAATGCAGTTTATTTACTGAAACTGGAGAGTGCAAAATCTGGTGCAGCTGTGCATGGTAGCCAATTGACTTCTAATTAAAAAAAAAGAAGCTGGTTGGTTTTTATGCACAGCTGCACCAGACTTTGCAGTTTTAGGCCTGATCTACACTGGGGCGGGGGTGGCGTCGGCGGTAAAGGGCCGCTATTTTTCGTGGCGCTTTACCGCCAATTTTGCGCCGCTATTTGCCCACTAGCGGGCCGGTTTTACCCCCGCTAGCAGCCGAGAAAGGGTTAAAAACCACCGCAAAGCGCCTCTGCAGAGGCGCTTTGCCAGTGGTATAGCCGCGGTGCCCCATTGATTTCAATGGGCAGGAGCAGTATATACACCGCTCCTTCACCGCTCCAAAGATGCTGCTAGCAGGACTTTTTTTACCATCCTGCCAGCGCACCGCTCCAGTGTGAAAGCCCTCGCAGCTTTCACACTGGAGACACAGCAGCGGCTGTTTCAGGTCAGTTTGCAGGCGCTATTTTTAGCGCAATAGCGCCTGCAAAACAACCCAGTGTGAAAGGGGTCTTATGCATTTTTTTTTTTTTTTGTGCGTTTTCAGTTTTGCAGAAACGCACTACAGTCCATTTAACATGGTTTCCTATGGGTCACGTTCCCATCTGTGCATTTTATGGAAAGAGCCAGTGACTTTGTTCTGCTTTTTGGTTCCAAGGACTTCAACGGATAAATATCGTATATTGAAAAATGCAAAATGCACCTGGAATATGCAAACTGCAACCTACATAGGTGTGAACCAGGCCTTAGTAAATCAATCCCAATGTATGGTATCAGAGCCACTTGATCGCAAGACTGGACATTCTCATCTAGTGGGGGAGGGTGTATGTAGTATGCCTATTCTTGGCTAAATAGCGACTTTTTATTTTCATGTCAGAGATGTTGGGTACCACACAGCAAAGTGGTTGTAAACGCTTATTGAAAAAAAAACAAACACCTGCAAGACAAAGGCATAATGAGCTAATATGCATCGCATTACTAGCTCATAGTGGTGCAACGGATCGGTGATGATCCGTGATCCGAACGGGTCACCCCGTTCGGATCGGCACACACCGCGATCCGTGGCCTCGGCCTTAGGAAAGGCCACGGCTTCGGCCTAGCTCCGGAGCCGCGGCCATCTTGGTACACCCGGTGGCCGCCTTGTGCGTGCTGACGTCATCACCCCTCACTGCTCGTGGATCTGAACTGGCCAGCGGGAGAGACTAAGGTAAGTGGGGGAGATGCCCATTACAGGGGGAGAAGATTGTGGATATTACAGGGGGGGGGGAGATTGTGGATATTACAGGGGGGGGGGAGATTGTGGATATTACAGGGGGGGGGGAGATTGTGGATATTACAGGGGGGGGAAGATTGTGGATATTACAGGGGGGGACGATTGTGGATATTACAGTGAGGGGGAAATTACGTGGATATTTAGTAATTTTTTATTTATTTTTTGCCGATCCGTGACCCCTGATCCGAGGATCGATCCGATCCGTGAGTTTTTTGATCCGTTGCACCCCTACTAGCTCATTATGTAATACTCACCTGAGATCGAAGCCCTCGCTGTGGTGCCCGTACACAGCACTGGCAACCGACATCACTCCCGAAATTACTTCCGGGTATTGCGGTCTCCGGCGCTGTGCTTGGCTGGAGCCGCCGGTAACGGCACAGTCTAACTGAAGTAACGGCACGACGTGCCATTGCTTCAGTGCGCATGTGCCGATGACTTTGGGCACATGCATACACAGGGAATATCTCCTAAACCGTGTAGGTTTAGGAGATATCCAGGGTAGCTACAGGTAAGCCTTAATATAGGCTTACCTGTAGCAAAAAGTGTGTTGTAAGGTTTACACCCACTTCAATGCTGTCAGCTACCTGCTGCTTCTGTCGGTTTTATTATCTTGCTTTAGGTGTAGTTTTTACTTTTTATTAATCCAAAGTACAATGTAAACATTTAAAAAGCATAGTTCACCTTTACCAAAAAATTGCCTATGCAGATAAGGGTGGGCCATCCCAGGATGTTGCTAAGAGAGGTCCAACTGTTACTGTTTACCTCCGCCAGCACAGGAGTGAGTTCTTTCTCTGATTCAAACCCCCTTGCATACTCTTTCCCTCCCCTGATGCAGTAAGGGTCCTTTCACACGGACTTGTCTGTTTGATGGACTCAGCTTGCTCAGCGGGGCATTGATCCGCTGAGCAGGCGGATGACAGGTCTGTCCCCGGTGACTGCTGGGACTGAACTGTCAGAGTCCCACTCTCTTCTATGGGGAGATTTGGATGAAAACGGACCGCCTGTCCGTTTTCATCCGATTCACCAGACGGATGGAAAATAGGGTCACCATCCATCCTGGATTTGGCGGATCGGATAGCAGCGGGTGTCAGCGGACATGTCACTGCTCCATTCACCCATATGGGTGAATGGAGCGTTTGATCAGGTCCGCCTGAAAAACTGACAGCCGGACCTGTTTGGCATGCCCCTGTGAAAGGGCCCTTGCTGAGTTTGAGAGCTTACTGCTGCGATGGTGGATGTGAACAGTAACAGCTGGGCCTCTGTTGGCAACATCCCTTGAAGCATCCTGGGAGTTTTCCAGTCAGGCTTCAAGACGTACGTAAATGGCCTACCCTAGCAAGGGCATTATTCTGCTTTAGTTAAGGATGCACATTTTTTTTTTTTTTTTTTTTTTACATCTACAGACGCCCATTTTATGCACATGCCGTTTTTTGGTAAAGATGAAATAACCCTTTAAATATTTCTCAAAGTTAAAGTGGACCTTCAGGCTACGTTCACACTTGTGCATTGCAGGAAGGGGCACAAAATCATACACTTTCCTGTAATGTGCTGCCCTTTTGCAGACATGCAGTATTGCCCTAAATGCTTAATAGTAACCCCACGCAATTTCTAACACACATGTTTTTTTGTGTGTATTAAAACGCATGGTGTGCTGTGATTTTGCAAAAGGTTCAGGGACTTTTGCACATAGGGCAGCCCATTGAAATTATTGGCTACCCTACACACAGTGCACATAATCGCATGAGCACTCCAATAGTGTGATCTTCTTTTGTACTTCTGATAATATTGCTCTTTTCCCCCTTCAAATTAATGCAGATTTTTTGGGGGGGAACCAGCGATCGCTTCCACCTTTCTTGTCTAGACGAGAATGATGTAGCAGCTGCCCTCAGTCTTCTGGCATACCTATGTCGCTCATTCCAGAAGGCTTTGGGGCAATCTACAATAGATATGCATGAAAGGAGACCAGCTGAAAGGATTCTAGAAGAGACACCTGGCTCCTGATGTTGTAAACAAAAAAGATGGTGGCGTGGGACCAGGGTTGCAGAAGATTACAGCAGGACAACGCTGGATTCGCTGCGCTGGTGCATGTACCGTATATACTTGAGTATAAGCCGACCCGAGTATAAGCCGAGGTACCTGATATTACCCCAACAAACCGGGAAAGCTTATTGACTCGAGTATAAGCCTAGGGGGGGAAACGCAGCAGCTACTGTAAGTGGAAAAGAGGGTCAACAATGCCCATTTGCACGCCTCACTGTGCCCATTGCCACCTCACTGTGCCACCTTACTGTGCCCATTGCCACCTTACTGTGCCCATTGCCACCTTACTGTGCCCATTGCCCGTACACGAGTCAGTGTACCTGAAAATCTTCTTAGGCTGTGAGCGGCGTTCATTGTTTAAATATCGCAGCTAACTCCTGGTCTTGTTCCGTGATAGGCGGTTCCAGCAAGCACTGTGAGTGTTCCACCTATCACGGAGGTCCTCTCATTCTCAGACTCTGTTTCCCAGCAGGCACTGTGTTCAGTGTTCCACCAATCACGGACGTCTTTTCTTTCTCGTACATCACGGGACACAGAGCGGCATAGTCATTACTATGTGGGTTATATAGATACCTTCAGGTGCTGGCACTGGCAACTTCCAAAACCGGAAGTACCCTCCCCTATATAAGCCCCTCCCATCCGGGAGCACCTCAGTTTTTTGCCAGTGTCTAAGGTGTTGGCCAAGAAGTAACATGTGTTTTTCACTGAGCTTGCGTACAGGTTCTTTTGGGCCTCAGTAAGCTATTCCGGATCCGACCAAAAAAGCTTCATAGCTAAACAGTCGGTACCCGGGCCTTGCAAGAGAAGAGCAAGGTTTTGCCTGTAATGCCTCTAGTAGGAGGGCTGGACCCTGGGATCCAGAGCTCTGGTCATACCCACGACCAAGATGTTTTCTGTGCAGGGTGCTATACAGGTCCAGGGGAGTGGAATCCTTGGGAACCCGGTCCCTGAAGGTTTAATTACAATGCCTGCCGTGATAGGTGAAGTTTGGGCTTCTGTGGACCAAACGGAGTCCTGCGGCGAGGAAAAGGTAAGTGGGGGCCCTCAGGAACTTGGTTCTATTGAGGGACCCCCAAGCCTATTTTGTCTTTCTGCCTGTTACCTAAGGTATTCCCGCTAATATTCTGTGTATGCCTGTTACTACTGAGAAAATGTAAAAATTTTAATAGTAGGCAAGAAAAAAATAAAATAAAAAAATGTAAGACCGCGGTACCTGTGTTAGACACTAGAGGCCGCTATGGTTCTTTTTCTTGTAATGTGGATTTTTTTCTTCCAAAATCAAATCCAGGCAGTTGGTAAGTTCTCTGCTGGGAAGCTGTCTCCTCTGCCCTGTTGCTGCGCTCATCCATCCCCGGGCCCTGCGGCAGGGACCCTGGCTCCCATCTAGCTCCTTTTTTTTTTTTTTTCAAAAAAGGCGCACGTGCCCGCGCCTCTATATATAGAGGCGATCTGGAAAAAGGGGCGGAGCGGGTGGATGACGCTCGGTGTGCGCCGCGGCGCTACTGCGCATGTGCGGGCGTCCAGCGTGTTTTAAAGCACAATCATAGCTGGCTATTGAAGTGCACAGACAGAGCTAGCAACAGTATAAAGGCACACAGGCGGTTGATGCAGGCATCCCCTAGAAAGGCACTTTAGTAGACACCAACTGTTATATAGCAGCAATTGTGCTAGACTATTCTCAGTAAAAGTGGTGTATTACGGCTGGAATACCTCAGCTTTAGGCTTAGGAATATGCCGTCCAGAAGCTCCGGAACTGAATCTTCCAGGAAGCGACGGGTGTCTCATCGGGCTCTGAGGATCTTGGGCATGCTTCTGCTGCACCAGTCTCCCCTGAAGTTCAGAGGTAAGTGACCGTAGAGACCCCGCAGGGGTACTTGGTACTGTGGCTGTCCTCAGTTCACCTGCTCCTGTGTATGTAATAGAGGAGGTTTTTTCCTCAGCTCTGGGAGGATTAGAGAGAGATTGTCAACATTGATCGCTGCCTCCCTGTCAGGGAAAGCACGCCTGATCTCCGTCTCCTCCTTCAGAGTGCCTGTTAGCAGAGCAACAGTCCCATACAGGGATCGACCTGCCTGAAGGGGATCAGGATGAGGTTGATTCTGTTATAGAGGAATCAACAGTGGAGGAACCTTTTCTCAGCATCTCAAGCTGAAAGATTATGGGTTCAGTCTCTGACTAACATGGTCCGATCAGCATTTAAAAATGCACCTTGCGGAACCATCAACCACTACTGTATCCTCGTTTGGGTCGCTAGAAGCCCCCAGACTGTCTGTTCTTTTCCACTTCACCCTTTACTGAAAGGGCTCATTTACCAGGATTGGGAACATCCTGAGAAAATATTTATTCCCCCCCAAGAGATTTCCGGTGGTCTATCCAATGCAGGATAAGTTCATCAAAAAATGGAAGGTCCCTACAGTGGACGCAGCCATCTCTTGTGTGTATAAATCACTGACATGTCCAGTGGATAATGTCCAAATGTTCAAGAACCCAATAGATAAAAGATTGGAGTCCTTATGAAAATTTGCTTCTTTCTACAGCAAGCTTGGTGACACAACCAGCAGTGGGGTCTGCTAAGCAGTGAAGGATCAGTTGAAACAGGTCTTGAGGGACTTGACAGATCAGCAGGCCCTTGCCCTAGCTGATCTACCTAGAGCCTTAGGCTTTGCGGTTGACGCCATAAAGGATTCAATCCATCAGGCCTCCCGCCTTACGCTGTCTGTAGTACATATGCGTAGGCTTCTATGGCTCAAAAACTGGTCTGCTGAAGCTCCCTGTAAAGAATGGCTGGTTAGCGTCCCATTTCATGGTGAATGCTTATTCAGGGAAGACCTGGACAAATATATCCAGAAAATTTCCAGCGGTAAAAATACACTCTTGCTGGTTAAAAACAGAGTTAGAGGTCCCTCTTTAAGAGGCCTGCTTCTCCAGTCCCTGGGGCATCGGCTGTGTAACAGTTCCGACGGCCTCCTCGGTCAATTCCCGGGGGTAAAAAACAGGGACAATCGCAGGGTAATGAGAAACCCTGGGTCAGGGGAGGTACAAAACCTCCCCCAAAGTTAAATTCATTGAAGGGTTGCCCCCACTCAGTCGGGTGGGGGGAGGACTCCAGTTGTTCGCAAGAGACCTGGCGGGACACGATCAAAACAGATAGGTGCTCTCCGCAGTATGTTTGGGATACAGATTGGAGTTAAGACTCTCCTCCTTCCCATTTTTGAGGTCAAACGTGCCAAGGGATCCCCGGAAGAGAGAGTCCCTCCTGTTGGCACTAGAACAACTATTGCTCCAAGGAGTAATTATGGAGGTTCCCCTGGAAGAATGGGGGTTCGGGTTTTACTCAAACCTCTTTACAGTCCCGAAGCAAACGGGGACGGGAGGCCCATATTAATTCTAAAAGGGCTAAACAAATTCCTGTATATCAGGACTTTCCGATGGAGTCGATCCGATCGGTGGCCACTGCCCTACAAGGGGAGGATGGGTTAGCCGCGATCGACATCAAAGATGCTTATTTGCACATTCCCATCTTTCCAGTCCACCAAAAATTTCTACGCTTTGCAGTAGAAGGGCGCCATTTTCAGTTCAGAGCCTTACCCTTCGGTTTGGCCACAGCACCACGAGTGTTTACAAAAATTCTGGCCCTTTATTGGCCAATCTAAGAACACAAGGTGTAATGATAATGGCATATCTAGATGACTTGTTGCTGATAGACCACTCGGTGAAAAAACTAGATGTGGTCGTTCACAAGACAATCAAGTATCTGGAATCTCACGGTTGGATTATCAACCGAGACAAGTCAGCCCTAAAAACCAGTCAAAAGTCTGGAATACTTGGGGCTAAGGTTGGATTCAGGCCAGAGAAAAATATTCTTGCCTCGAGGAAAGGTGTTGTCTTTGAAAGATTTGATCCACTTAGTGGGTACAAAAAAGACAGCCGTCCATACGCCTGTGCATGAGGCTGCTGGGAAAAATGGTGGCATCATTCGAAGCAGTACCCTACGGTCAATTCCATTCAAGGAATTTGCAAAGGGCCATACTGTCAGCCTGGAACAAAAAAGTTCAGGCCCTAGACTTACAATGTCCTTGTCCCCTTCCGTTCGCGAGAGCCTCCGTTGGTGGTTGGTTCCCCAGAATCTGGAAAAAGGGAAATCCTTCAGTCCGACTTCTTGGAAGGTGGTCACTACAGATGCCAGCCTTATAGGCTGGGGAGCAGTACTGGAGCAATGGTCTCTCCAGGGCAGATGGTCGGATGCAGAAAAGGCCCTGCCCATCAATCTCTTAGAGATACGAGCAGCCCGGTATGCCCTAGTAGCATGGACATCCAAACTCCAAGGGTCCCCTGTCAGAATTCAATCAGACAATGCCACAGCAGTGGCATATATCAATCATCAGGGGGGCACCAGGAGTCGCGCAGCCCAGAGGGAAGTAAATTACATCCTGAAATGGGCAGAAAGATATGTCCCAGCCATATCTGCGGTATTCATTCCAGGAGTGGAGAATTGGAAGGCGGACTTTCTAAGTCGCCAGCAATTATGCCCAGGGCAATGGTCCCTTCACCCCGAGGTTTTCTGGACAATATGTCAGCGGTGGGGAACACCGGATGTAGATCTTCTAGCATCCAGATTCAACGCAAAGGTGGACAGGTTTGTCTCTCGGACAAGGGATCCCCTAGCTTGCGGCTCGGATGCCCTAGTGTTCCCTTGGGATCAGTTCAAGCTGATATATGCATTCCCACCGCCACAATGGTTACCTCGATTACTCCGCAGAATCAGGGTAGAAAAGAAACCAGTGATTCTGGTGGCTCCAGCGTGGCCCCGAAGAGCGTGGTACGCGGAGATTGTAAAATGTCAGTGGGGAGTCCTTGGACTCTCCCACGTCGTCCGGACCTTCTTTCGCAAGGACCGATATACCACCCTTCCTTACCAGCCCTAGGTTTGACGGCCTGGCTATTGAAGCCCACATTCTAAAAAAGAGAGGGCTCTCTAATCCTGTGGTATCTACCATGATCAATGCCAGGAAGCCGGTATCCAGGCAGATCTACTATAGAATCTGGAAGGCGTACATCGCGTGGTGTGAGGCCAAGAAATGGCATCCACATAAGTACGTAATAGGTAGGAGTCTGGACTTCCTACAGTGGGCTGTAGATAGGAAGCTTGCCTTGAGTCCTATCAAAGGTCAGTTTTCGGCCTTGTCAATATTTTTTCAAAGGCCCTTGGCTTCGCATTCACTAGTCAAAGCCTTTAGACAAGGAGTGATGCGTATTAGTCCTCCGGTTAATATTCCCATATGTCCATGGGATCTAAACCTGGTTCTGTCGGTTCTACAGAAACAACCATTTGAACCATTACAGCATAGTTCCTTGGTTCTTCTCACCAGGAAATTGATTTTTCTAGTAGCCATTTGTTCGGCTAAAAGAGTGTCGGAATTAGCAGCTATGTCCTGTAAAGAGCCATATCTGGTTGTCCATAAGGACAGAGTAGTATTACGTCCTCATCCAGCCTTTCTTCCTAAGGTGGTATCGAGGTTTCATTTGAACCAAGATGTGGTTCTTCCTTCTTTTTTCCCCAAACCTAGTTCGGTAGAGGAAAAGTTATTGCATTTTTTGGATGTAGTAAGAGCAGTTAAAGCTTATCTAAAAACTATGTCATTGTCATACATGCACTATCAATATTGGTTGCTGATATGTTCTGTACTGTCTGATGTGTCCTTATCTGCTCTGCTGGTCCTGGTTTGGCTGCGGTCTATTATACACACCATATACCCACCATGAGTTCCCTGAAGTTCCTCACGTGGAATGTTAGAGGCTTACGCAATAAGATCAAACGCACAGCGGTCCTGACATTTCTCAAATCTCAGAGAGCTGACATTATCACACTGGTCGAGACCCACGTCACGGGCCACTTGCAATCCTCCCTTAAAAAACCTTGGGTGGGGTGGGCTTATCATGCCACTCACACCTCATATTCCAGAGGAGTATCGGTCCTGGTTGCCAAACGGGTACCTTTTGAGCTTATACTGCTCCGCACGGATCAGCAGGGCAGATATGTGTTTATGCACGTCACCATTAATGGGTCTCCTATCCTGCTACTTGCCTGCTATATTCCCCCCCCCCGTACAACTCAGCTGTAATTCAGGAAGGCCTTGCCTTTATGACACAATACCCCTCCGTACCGGCAGTGTGGATGGGGGACTTTAATATGACCCTGATCCCCGCCCTGGACCGTCTGGGCACACTGGATCCCCCCCTTAACCCACCGACCCATACCAGACTGCACCGCATAATGACCGACTTTGCTCTTGTCGACACTTGGCGCCACAGACACCCGCACACTAAAGTCTTCTCATGCTTTTCAGCCAGTCATAACACAATGTCACGAATTGATTTTGTTTTTATCTCAATGTCCCTGCTGCCTAAGTTAGGAGATGTGGGCTTTGCTCCGAGAGTACTCTCGGATCACGCCCCCTACTGGGTCACGATTCAGCTCCTGAGGGCTTCCCCTGCTCCTTCTTGGCGGCTAAACCCGTTCTGGCTGACTGCCCTGCAGGACCAGGATGACATCCCCACAGAATTGCAATACTATTTTACGGCCAACAGGGACACTGCCGCGCATGATGTGGTGTGGGAAATGTTTAAACTTCACGCTCGTTCCCTACTTTCCACACGTATTAACAGGCTTAAACGGTCATCAACACTTATTGTCCAGCAGGCTGCGGAGTACCTGCAGGTGCTGGAGGAGGCGTTCCACCGGGACCCCTCGCCCAGTGCGGCCAATAATCTAAAGATTCAGGCGCGCCAGGTCTCCCAATTGCACATAGAGAAGGCTAAACAACGTATCTTCTTCTGTAGACAGAGGGTGTTTGAGTATGGAGAGAGATCAGGCAAATTGCTCGCATATCTCGCCCACTTGGATATGCGTCCCCCTGTGGTGGTGTCCTTGACCGACCCGCAGGGGAACGACATCACCGATCCGCAATTGGTGGCGGAGGAATTTGGGAGATTCTACCGTGCACTTTACGCTTCCAGGGTCGCCCACACTCCCCAAGACACCAGGGACTACCTAGCGGGAGTTCAATTCCCTAAACTGACAGACGACCAGCTTGAAATTCTGGAAGCCCCTATTACTGAGGAGGACATCTCCGAGGCCATTTCCTGTCTGGCCTCATCCAAGGCCCCAGGATTGGATGGCCTACCTCTTGAATTCTATGCCACCTACTCCGAAATCCTAATCCCTGAACTTAAGTACCTGTATAAATCTATATTTGACTCAGGAGTTCTACCCCCATCTATGCGAGAAGCCCAAATAGTCGTAATTCCCAAACCCGGAAAGGACCCTAAATACCCGGAGTTGTATAGGCCCATTTCCCTGTTACAGGTAGATATTAAAATATTAGCTAAGATTCTAGCCTCCCGCCTTAACCAGGTTATTCTGTCATTGATACACCCTGACCAAACCGGCTTTATGCCAGGGAAGAACACGGCCATGAATATTCGCCGCCTATTTATGAATATTCAGGGGTCCCATGATGAAATTGGCTCGAGGGTTGTGGTGGCGCTGGATGCCGCCAAGGCCTTCGACTCCGTGGAGTGGAGCTACCTGTGGGAGTGTCTCTCAAGATTTGGATTTGGCCCCAGCTTCATTCGCTGGGTCCAACTCCTCTATCAATCCCCGAGGGCCAGAGTGTTTGTGAACGGTTGGCTTTCTGACCAGTTCCCGCTGGAGAGGGGGACCCGGCAGGGCTGCCCCCTTTCCCCCATGCTTTACGCATTGGCTGTGGAGCCGTTGGCCATAATGGTCCGTGCGGACACTTGCATCCGAGGTCTCAGGATGGGGAACCTGGAAGAAAAGATTGGGATGTATGCCGACGACACACTTTTGTATCTGGCGGACTCCGGTCCTTCTCTTATAGCAGCCCTCCAGTCCATAGAACGTATGGGTGGCCATTCGGGTCTGAGTATTAATTGGGCTAAGTCCCAGATCCTTCCGATTGACCATTTCCCCTCCTCGTTCGCGTCCCCTCCTCTGGCTCTTCCAAGGGTCTCCCAGATTAAATACCTTGGCGTACAGGTCACCAGATCGCTCTCAGATTATAAACTATTGAACCCCTGTTTGCTCTGATCAAGAACAAGACGCAGACTTGGGCCAGACTACCCCTGGGTGTTATGGGTCGCGTCAGCTTGGTTAAGATGATACTCCTTCCCAAGATACTCTATTTGGTCTGGCATGCTCCCCTCTATATACCACAAAATTTTTTCAGGACAATTGAATCCATCCTGAATTCATTTATTTGGGGTCATGGCAGACACAAATTATCCTGGAGAATCCTGAAGAACCCTGTGGCGTTGGGAGGAGCTGCTCTCCCTGACTTTCAGGATTATTATTTTGCCTCCCAGCTGTCCCACTTCTATTATTTTGATAAACATGAACTAACGAGATACCAGACACTACTCTGTGAGCACCCAGATGACTCGGCCCACACCCCACTTCAATCGGTCCTGAGAGCCCCAGTGACAAGACGCCCCCCCCAACACACAGCAGACATGTTGACTCACCACCGGAGGGTATGGCGGGCGGCACTGCAGAGAACTGGGACCCCAAGGGTACACTCTCATACCCCTCTCTGGTACAATACATGCTTGCCAGAATTATTGTCCATTCCGGACCCCGCGGCGTGGATACGCCATGGGATCTTATACATACACCAGATCATGACTAATTCAGGCCTTAAATCATTCCAAATGCTGAAGGACGAATTTTCCCTCCCCAATTGCCTGTTTTTCAGGTATTTGCAACTCCGCCACGCCATACAGGCCCAGTTTTCTGGCTCTTGCCCGTCCCTGGCAGTTCCCTCCATAGTGGACACAGTCACGGGTAATGTGCCTGCTAAGCTCATCTCCACTTTGTACTCCGCCATTCGTCTCCCTAGCACCACAGCATTGGCCTATACTGCTAAGACTAGATGGGAGGCGGATGTTGGACTTATAGAGGATGGGGACTGGGGCGAGATTTTGGAGGACGTGAAAAAGGTTTCCCCCAAGCTGTCGGACCGCCTCACACAGCTGTACATTATACATAGAACATATCTGACCCCTCAGAGAGTGGCACGTTTCAGGCCCAATCCGGGATGCCGCCTCTGTGACCATACCCCGGGCTCCTTTTACCACCTCATATGGTTCTGTCCCACCATTCAGGCATATTGGACACAGGTGATACGCTTCCTACACGATCAGATGGGCTCCCCTGCTACCCTTGACCCAAAGATGTGCCTACTTGGCCTGTTGCCAGACTTGGATGCCGACAAACCCCTCCGTACCTTTTTACATGAGACGCTATTCTTGGCAAGAAAAGTAGTGGCCCGTAATTGGATGCAGGCCCTGCCCCCTACAATTCAGTGCTGGAAAAAGGCGGTTAACGATGCTCTCCCATATAAAAAACTGATTTATGTACATAGAGGGTGTCCGCTAAAGTTTGAGAAGGTCTGGGACAGATGGATGGCGGATGGTGAAACGTGTACTTGACATGTCGATTTTTTATTTTTGTTGTATACCGGTTTTACTTTCACTGCTGTTATTATCTTTGTGACACACAGATGCTTCACTGTGTTCATGTATGTACTATTATATTGGCCATACTGGCTTATGTTGATTTATGTACCATGCATACTTTTCAATAAAGTTGATTTCCAATAAAAAAAAAAAAGCTTATCTAAAAGCCACTGCTCAGATTCGCAGAACGGATACTTTGTTTATTCTGCCGGAAGGCCCCAGAAAGGGTCAGCAAGCGTCAAAATCTACTTTAGCCAAGTGGATTCGACAGGTCATAATGCAAGCCTATGGCTTGAGAAGGAGACCGCCTCCGTTCAAAGTTAGGGCGCACTCCACGAGAGCAGTTGGAACTTCATGGGCAGTGCATCACCAGGCCTCCCTGGCTCAAATCTGTAAGGCCGCAACGTGGTCTTCAGTACACACGTTTTATTAGGTTCTACCAGGTGGACGTTAGAAGTCAGGAGGATGTCGCCTTTGGGCGCAGTGTGTTGCAGGCCGCAAAAGATCCTCATGTCTGATAGCGCTCAGCTTATGTATGGTGTATCCCCCCCTCATTGGGCATTGCTTTAGGACATCCCACATAGTAATGACTATGCCGCTCTGTGTCCCGTGATGTACGAGAAAGAAAATAGGATTTTTATAACAGCTTACCTGTAAAATCCTTTTCTTGGAGTACATCACGGGACACAGAGCTCCCACCCCTCTTTGGGGACACTTATTGCTTTGCTACAAAACTGAGGTGCTCCCGGATGGGAGGGGCTTATATAGGGGAGGGTACTTCCGGTTTTGGAAGTTGCCAGTGCCAGCACCTGAAGGTATCTATATAACCCACATAGTAATGACTATGCCGCTCTGTGTCCCGTGATGTACTCCAAGAAAAGGATTTTACAGGTAAGCTGTTATAAAAATCCTATTTTCATCCTCGGACAAGAGAACATCCATGATAGGCGGAACACTGAACACAGTGTCTGCTGGGAAACGGAGTCCAAGAATGAGTGTTCCGCCTATCACGGAGGTCCTCTCATTCTTGGACTCCGTTTCCCAGCAGACACTGCGTGATAGGCGGAACACTGAACAGAGGTCCTCTCAACACAGTGTTTGCTGGAAACGCCCATCACGGAACAAGACCAGGAGTTAGCCGCGATTCTCAAACAATGGACCCCGCTCGCAGCCAAAGAAGATTTTCAGGTACTGACTCGAGTATAAGCCGAGGGGTGTACTTTCAGCGCTAAAAAAAAGGCTCAAAAACTCTGCTTATACTCGAGTATATACGGTAAGTATGTTTCAGTGAGGATACCTCAAATTTTTCCAAAGTTCCTTGATGTACCTGTACAACAGGATCACTTTACATGCCCCCCCCCCCCCTGGAAAGTCAGCCAACAGCAGGCTTCGGCCTGCTGTCGGTTGAAAACGGGACACAGGATTTCAACTGCACCTCTGTGATCCACAGGAGAAGTACAGTCAAATGAGCTTTGGCTGAACTTCTCCTTTAGACTGGATTTACATCTCCATACGGAGCGGCTCACAGCAGGGGTCCGGTGCATCCCTGTTCACGATTTCGGTCCGAAGTTTTTTTGGCTGAATTCGGACCAGAAGACGCACAGGACTCCTGTGCAATTTGCTCTGCAGCTGTCCCAGAGCTCAGTGAACTGGCTCCGATGAGAAACAGTCACAGGCTCCTAACATGCGAATTGGTTGGATGTGGAGAAACCCACATCCAATTCACAATAGTGTGAACCCAGCCTTAAAGAGCTTATTATTAGGGAAGGTGAGCATATGCTGTTGGTGTTGCTTTACCCTGCAATGTTATACTCGCTGTGGAACCTAAAGGGCTAATTTTCCAGATTGTGTAAAAAGGCTGTTTGATCCTGTCTTTTCTGATCATTCCCTTTTTTCACAGTTTCCAATCCATCTCCTGATAGTACAGAGCCTTGGAGCACTCTACACATGCTCAGTTTGGTGTGTTTTGCTAGAGGGTTTTTTTTTTTTTTGGGAGGTTGCATGTGATCAGCACAGGGCCAATCAGCACTGTCCAGGCGGGGTCAGAGGTCCTGCAGCCTCATAGGACAGTCAGAGGAGAATGAAAACCCCCTCTTACAAGCTTTAACCAGTGCTCAGCCAGACACTTATAGAAGTCACAAGACTGCTACATACTGCTGCTAAGAAAAGGTATTTGGCAGTTATTTACTAAAATAATTGCATTTCCATGTTCTGTGGAAGACCAGATATAGTGAATGAAGGGTACTGGGTTTAGTGACACTTTAAGCGTTGACAATAAACCTGGAGGCTGTTTGGTTTCTATGCAGAACCACACCAAATTTTGCACACTCCTGGTTTAGTAAATCAACCCCCTGGGGTCATAACCTGGACATTTATGTTCAATATCTTTTTATTAAGTTTTCAAAAGTAAGAACATACAGGTAAGCACATTTCCAACAGATGTACATATTAACGGCATACATACAGTTTCACAGTGGAAATGCGAAATCAAAAATATACACAAAGAAATAGTATAGGAAATTTAAAAAGTAAAGTATGAGTCACGTAGGCCACTAGCATACTTATCAAGTGTCAGCATACATTAAAATAGAGTGAGACATTTTTATATTCGTTATTCCTTTTTGAAGTTGAGATCAAGCAAAATGGGTATCTCTAGTAACTTGAGATTGTCCCGATTTTTCCATACCACTGCAACCATATTTGCCAGGTTTCACATACTTGAGTTTGCATCCCGTTCGACAAAGCGGACATAAGTATAATGTGATTGTACTAGTTCTATTACTTCAGGTAGAGATGGGGGTGTTTGGATAATGGGGGGGGGGGGGGGGACCGGGCGTTGCTGTCCCTTGATGCCCATAAAGCTTTTGATAGCATTGAATGGGACTATCTCTGGGCAGTTATGCGCAAATTTGCGTTCATTTCATGGGTTCAGTTGCTGTATAGTTCACCGGTGGCAAACATCAGGGAGGGAGGCCAGTTATCCCCTAGTTTTAAACTATACAGAGGTACCAGGCAGGGCTGCCCTCTGTCCCCTCTGTTGTTTGCCCTGGCCATAGAGCCGCTGGCTTCCATGGTCCGCTCTAACCCATCTATACAGGCATTCAGGTACGGAGAACATCACGAAAAGATAATGATGTTTGCTGATACAATGTTATTCCTTGGCGATACATCCACCTCTCTCCGGGAGGCGATGAGGGTGATAAGGGAATTCGGGACATACTCCGGTTTAGTCATAAGCTGGACTAAATACTCTCTCATGTTGCTGGATATGCAGCCCGACCCCTCGGTGCTGACCATACAGGACATTCCACTTTCAGGCTCTTTTTAGTTCTCTGGGCATACAGGTCACCCCCCGACCTTTTAGAATATATTGAACTTAATTTAACCCCTCTGCTTAACCGCTGCCGAGATAGGGTTAAAGTATGGAGCAGGCTCAAGATATCCCTAGCAGGCCGCGTAAACCTTATTAAGATGATTATGATGCCACAGTTGCTATATGTTCTTCACAACACCCCAATGGTCATACCTCTAAAGAAATTCTGCATTATAAACTCGGTTTTTCCGGTCACTTCTCTGGCAGTCAAAACCAGCCAGAATAAAATTGGAACAGCTGCAGCGCCCGAAAGAAGCTGGAGGACTGGCGTTGCCCAACCCTTGGCTTTATTATTTAGCAGCGCAGTTGCAGCACATAGCGAGGGCGGTACACCCCAAGCAGGAGGTACACCTGAATTTGCTAGACTCCACCCCAGCTCTGCTTAGATTTACAACAGGGTCAGGGGTGGTGGATGGTCTGGAAGCCCTACACTTTTTACCAAGTCCAATAGGCTGTTCCCTACTTATGAACTAATGCAAAAAATTTGGAACAAGGTGAGGACAATGCAGGGGGTGCAGGGATTCACTAAATATAGCCCCGTATGGGATAACAACTACTTCCCGGAATTGGCTAAATTGCCTTCTGGTACCAAGTGGTTACAATTTTGGAATCTCTCATCTGACTCATATTTTCCGAGAGGGAAGACTGAGGCCATTTCCGGAGCTCAGAGAGGCCTTCCGACTCCCTGCCACAATGCACTTTTACTACATGCAGCTTAGGCATGCGGTCAGGGCCCAGGGGGATGGGTTCCAGTGGTACCTGGATTCCACCTCCATTTTCAATTACGCGTTTGATGTTACTACATATAAAGGCTTTATCTCCTGTAGCTATGCTCCTCTGCCTTTTCCACGGGGACTCCCCTCTTAAGGTGGGGTCGCAGTGGGAACGGGATGTTGGAGCCTTTGAGGAGGAGCAGTGGGAAGAGGCCTTGCAGGCCATCCCCTTGTGTTCTCTGAATGTAGCTCAGCGTGTGTCACAGCTTTATATTCTACTGAGGGTTCACTATACGCCAGCTAGATTGGCTCGTATGGGGGTGAGGTCGGATGCAGTAGGGACCATGGAGATTTGATCCATCTTCTTAGGAGGTGCCCAAAGCTCCATCTGTATTGGTCACAGGTCCTGGGTACCCTTGATAGTCTTTCAGACTAAGATCCCTGCCGAGCCTAAACATTGTTTGCTGGTAATACTAGACGCACTCCCGCTAGAGGACGTCCATAAACAAGCTGTGGCAAGGGCTCTCTTCCAAGCTAGAAAGGTGATTTTGAGGCACTGGAATACCACTGAACCCCCCCACGATGCAGGAATGGCTTACCCAGATGGGTGACACTATCTGCCTAGAAAAACTGGTCTATCAGCACAGGGGTAAGAGAGGGAAGTTTGATAGATTGTGGGCCCCATGGCTAGATGTTCCCGGACTGGCCCCATTGGATCTGGTCTATGACCGATTGTTTCACTAGAGTGTTTGCTATTATTATCATCACTCTTTACACATGCATGTGTGGGGAGGAACGGAGTGCTAATTTCTTTGAAGTGCAGAATGGGTTACTATAGTTATTACAGACTGTTCGGTATAATACGTAGCTGTGGTGTATGCTGGACTTGACAGATCTGTTGTATTTGTTTTGCTCTGAACCATGTGTGTAAAACTAATTTTTGTGCTCAATAAACACGTTTTGTTTGAGAAAAAAAAAAAAGAGATGGGGGTGTTTGAGATTTCCAACGCCTCATTATTACTAGTTTAGCGGCCAGAAAGATATTCGTCACCACCACTATAGTATGGTGGGGAAAAACATCTATATCTATGTTCAATATCAGTAGGCTAGGGGATAGTTGTACCGGTATGGCACTGATTTCTGATATGACCCTAAAAATGGACAGCCAGAACTTAGCTAATTTTCTATATGCCCATAGAGTGTGGAAAAGTGTACCTACCTGTCCACACTCTCCAACGGAGGTTAGATGTATGAGGTTGAAAACGAGACAATTTGTATGAAGTCATATACCAGCACAAAATAATTTTTTGCATTAGTTCCCACAAGTTAGCGCTTTTGGTGGACTTGTAAGTATAGGAAATAGCTTGTTCCCACTGGTAAGGGCTAAATGTCTGCTCTACATCCTTTTCCCAGGCCATGAACAGCTCAGATTTAAGGAAGCAACTTTTTTATCCTGTAATGTCCCCTATATAAGGGATATGCCTCTTTTGGATGATTTGGGGCTATTTAACTATTGACTTGGGAAATCGGCATACTCTCTCTGGGTTAAGGTGAAGAAGGGAAGCTATTTGTAAGTAGATATAATACTCCTTTTTAGGCAGGTGATATCCAGATTGGAGTATCGAGAAAGATTAAAGGACATTAGAACAATATGGATTGTTTAGTCACCGAATGCCATTCAGACAATTCGATATTTGGTATAGCTAATTGGCATATCGCTAGAGAAATCGGGAGGCTGAATGCATGGTCGGGTTGTACTTTGGAAGTGAGCTTACCCCAAGCATTAGTGGCCACAAGAATGGTGGGTGAGAATTCACATGGTGGGTTTAATATGATGAGCTAAGAGGAAGTTTATTAAAAGTTTACCAGGGACATATTCAGATTCTATGTCAGTCCACAGAAAGAAGGATGGGATTCCAAACCAATATTTTAATTGTGGTAAAATAGTGGCAAAATGGTAATCCTTCTTGGCTACAAGGCCCATGCCGCCAGCTTTCCTATGCTTAAAAAGTTTGCTAAAGGCGCAGCGTGCTTTTTGGTTTTGCCACACAAACTTGTTGATCGATTGCAGAGATTTAAAGAAGGAATATGGGACCACTATAGGTAATGTTCTAAATATGTAGAGTAGTTGAGGAAGTACCATCATTTTTAAAGGCTGTTCACCTACCAGACCATAAAACTTCAAAGTTGGAGAGTGAGGTACAAGTTTTTTGGAGAAGAGGGTTTATAGGTCGCTTTGTACAGGGATTTGGTTGAACCAGTGAGAGTGGTGCCTAAATATGATATACCTTCCTCTTTCCACACAAAGTGATAGCTTTGTTCAAATTTCTTTTTTAATGGGGGATCTATACCAGCATCAATATAATGTCCTCAGCAAATAAGCTTATAGAGTGGACACTGCTACTGCGTTTTTGTGGTCTTGGTGTAATGAATGACATTTATAACCCTTCTTGTGGCAAATCAGAAGTTTGTCTGCCTTGAGTGGATCAGGGTAGGCATTATGTCTACAAGTCTAATGGTGATATGTTTTTTAGTTTTTTAGATCAAGGTTCAATAATGAAATTGGCCTAAATTTTTAAGAAGAGTCTGGGCTCTTTCCTGGTTTTGACAGTGTGATAAGAGCCTTGAAAATTTCCTGGTGAAAAGAGGAAAAGGTGGCAGCAGAATTAAACATTGTAGCTAGGTATGGTGCCAGTATGTATTTAAATGTTTTAAAGTATTCCCCCGCTATAGCCATCAGGTCCTGTTGATATATTATTTGAGAGGGAATCGATCGCCTTGCAAACTCCAGTTAAGGTGAAGGGTGCATTTAAGGCCTCCAAATGCGAATGGGATAGACTCGAGTGGGTAGATGTATTTAGTTAGATGTCAGTTGATGATGGCTTGAGGGGTTACGGAATCTTCCCTCAAATTGTATAGGGACCCATAGTAACAGCTAAAAGCATCGGCAATCTTCTGTGGATTCAACACTTTTTGCTTAGTGATGTGGGGATAGAGAAAGGGTATTTTGGTATTTTTTTTTCTAATGCCTTGAAGATGCCTGGCTAACAGTTTATTGGCTTTGTTGCCACTAGTATAATAAGTCATGTTCATGCATCTAGAATGTTTGTTTTTCAAAGTTCTCCAAAAGGAGAGTGTGGAGGTCTCTACGTAAATTGGTAAGTTTAGCGCTTAGGTGAGGGTTGGGGTTGGACTTGTTTGCTATTTCAAGTTGTTTAATTTCTGATAGTAGCTGATCTATAAGTTGCCACCTTTTCCTCTTAGCTAGTATAAATGGATCATTTACAGAACCTGCATTAAACTGAAAGAATTCCAGGAGGGCCTTCTCCAGAGTGGATCTGTGTTGTGTTTTTTTATTTTTTTTATTTTTTTTTTAGCATACAATAGAGATTTATTTGTTCTCCATAGCAAGGTGTGTTGTGAAGCACATGGATCTGCAATCTGGAGAGTGATTGACGCATGGTCTAAACCATGTTGTTGTTTATAGTGGAGTCCTTGATCCCTTTTTGTAAAAGCCGTTTATCCGTCAAGAATAAGTTGAGTCTGGAATAGGAGTTATGGGCTGAGGAAAAGAAGGTGAAGTCTGTGGTGTGGAGGCACTGCCAGGCATCATAAAGGTCGTGCCGATGTAGGAGAGAGAGAGAGAGAGAGAGAGAGAGAGAGAGAGAGAGAGAGAGAGAGGATTATTTGGGAACTGTAGTAGAATCGATGTGGGATCCGGGAGAGTGTTGAAGTCTCCACACACTAATAATGAACCTTGCTTGATTTTGTCTATTTTCAGAAAAGTCCGTTTTTAAAAAAAAGTATCTGATGCTTGTTGGGAGCATAAAGGTTATACCTTGTTGATTTCACGTCACAAATCAAGATTATATATCTGCCTCCAGGATCGGTGATCTGTTCAATCAAGTGGAAAGCAACAGTGTCTCTAATTGCTACCAATACTCTTCTCTTTTTTTGCACGGATGGAAGCAGAGAAAATATGAGGTTAGGAAGTATGCGTGCATTTAGGAGGGGCTGATTGGTGGACGTGCGTCTCCTGGACACATAATATGTCCGAGTGATTCTTGATCGCCTCAACCCAAAGAAAAAAGCATTTAGCAGAGTGGTTGAGCCCTTTCGCGTTTATCGACCATACATTGATAGCCATATTATGGAGGTTTTAAAGGTGCTGGTATAAAATGGCTTGGTACTCACGCGCATGACATGGTCTGGCTGGTCCATAGTATGGAGAAGCCGTCTCAACAGGACGTGGTTGACTTTGATGTAGCGCATAGGAAGAAGGTAAGATGTCCAGGTTTGGAGTGTAGTGGCTGATTCATGAACAAAAAGAAAAACGAAAAGACTCCTATAAACCGAAGTGTATACAACAGTCATTGAACTAAAAGGTGGATCTTTGATCTGAATGCTGTAAAACACTGTAGAAGGCAACTGGGGGTAAAGCCCACTAACAGGAAGGTTTCCATACAGCAGATGGAGGGGTTACCATTTTAGTAAGGCATTACTGCATATTGAATGCTCAGATGGGAGGTGATGCTTGAGGCACTTGCTGCCATTCCTTTTATAGTCGGGCTGGAGTGCGATTTCCCCTTGGTGGATGATGCAGATTCATCCAGAATTCCCCAAGACCTCAGGAGCTGCAAACCTTTATCTAAGGAATGGATGAAGTGTGTGTCTCTATTTCTGAAGAGAAGAAGCTTTATCGGGTTTCCCCAATTGTAATTTATCTTATGATTTCCTTAAGGTTTTGGTGATAGTGTTTAGCTTCTTTCTGAGGTGCATGGTGAATTGGAATAAGTCGGCAAAAAATTGCAGATGCTCATATGGAGGTGGTAGGGGTACCCAAGTTGCGAGAGGTTATTAAAAGCTGCTCTTTCATGTGGTAAAAATGAATGAGCATATCCCTGGGCACATGTTCCGGTATGAAAGACGGTTTAGGTATGCAGTGTATTTTGTCTGTCAATAATAATGTTGGAATCCGTGAGCTCAGGGATCAATGATTTAAAGAGATCACCAACGTATTGGCTGAGCTCCTGTTGCTGCACAGATTCTGGGATTCCCCCTGATCTTTAAATTGTTTCTTCTGGAGTGATCCTCCCGATCTGCAAGTTTGGCTTTGATTCAAGTGTGCTCATTTATGTTGACGTCATGGGCATCCATTAGGTCATTTATAGTGTGGGCAAATTCATAAATTTTTATGCTCCATATGATCAACTCTGGAGCAGATGGCATGAATTTCTCCAGTAAAGTGTTATGTGAGTTGCATGATTTCAGCATGGATAGTCCCTCTTAAAGTATAACTCCACTTTTGTTGAGAAAAAAACATTCCCCTCTGGGTGATCAATGTACATTGCAAGGATTATACAAATCTTTGACGCAGATTCCTTCCTTTTTGTTTTTCTGAAGAAATCCATGTGTGGTTGTCTGTGCTGAGTAGGTCTAATGGGAGTGGTTTCATAATTGACTGTCAGGTGTGCAGCTGCAGGGCACTAATGAGGAAATATGCTGGGCCTGCATCCCTTTAGATGTGCTCCTATTGAAAGTATCTCTCCAAAAATGACATTTTTGTTGCAGGGGATGCCTGAAATCTGACTTGTATCTTGGGTAGACTTCTGGGAAAATTGGTAAGCCAATCACAGAAAATCAGGCTATTAGGTTTCTGGGTAGTGGTCAGTACACACTCTGTACAGAACAACTCCAGGTAGCCATCTTGCAATGCATTCTCAGAAAATTGCAGTGGCTGCAGATTAAAAAGGAAAGGTCATTTTTAATAACGTTCAATTCCAATATGATTAGTGTCGCAATTATATGTGCTATATTATTTTTTCTTTATTTGCTATTTTCTTTCCCCATGAAAGTGTAGTTACCTTTTAATGAAACAAGCATATCTTTTAATTTAGTCTCTGAGACTGGTTGGTTGGGAATGATAGAATGGAGTCGGGTAGTTCTCTAGTTAGATTGACAGAGTCAGAGACTGGGGAGAACTCGCCCACTGTGTTCCTGTGGTCATCCAGCCAGATCCTTGATTTGGCAGGGCCTCCTTGGAGTGGAGTGGAGTAGATGCTGCAGGAGATGAGGCCGCAGGAGAGCCTCCGAGCCCAGAGCCACCACAACAGGCCGCTTTTGGTGTCTGTTGTCGGCCTCATGAAGAGTTATGTGTTCCGGCTCCATCTTTCCTGGGCCACCTGACGGAAGAAGGCAGTGAATTTTTTTGGGCCGGGAAATCTTTCTTTCCTTTTGCAGGGCATGTCACCCACTTGTGTGGGAAGCGATCCGCCGTTGGGGGGGAGAAAAAACGAGGCCTGAGTTAGGTGCTGCATGCTGATAACCCCCCGCTGCAGAATGGAGCTCTGGGTCTAAGCGTTCATCTGCCTTGCGTGCTAGCCATGCCCTCCCCCACTACCTGGACATTTTAAAGCATATCTTTGGTGAAAATTTTTAATTATATTATTTTTCACATTTATATTTCAATTATTTTTAACTTAGTCTTGCTATTCCATAATTAAATTTTTTTGGAAGCTGTTAGGTCTGCCATAATGTGCTACTAGAAGCTATCTGGCAAATAAAACCCGCTCCAGCACTGCCATCTTCTTCCAGACTTTCTTCTGAGTTCCAACTCTTTGACCACCAGGGAGAAGGGTTTATGACAAAAGAGACCAATAGTATCCCCTACTGGTCTGTTTACCTACCTCCATCAGGCTACACACTTGATGCATTTTCACCATGCACAAAAAAAAGAACAAGACCCATTTATGGTGTCTGCAGGCGAAGGCTAAAGGTGAAATCTCAAAGTCCCAGGATAAATAACAGCAGTAGTAAGATGTCATTTTAAACTTGTAAGCTTTTAATAAGTCTTACCTGTACTGGTGAATATCTCCTAAACTTGGTCCAATAAGGAGGTGTTCACATCGCCTCTGGCCGATTTATGTCACTTGTGCAGTTGCAGTATACTCTGCCTTCACGGCACACTGAGTGCCAAGAGTGCTGTTCCATGACAGTGACCTTCTCATGGTCCAACATTCAAACCGCTGGAGAGCGCACACCCAGAAGGAAAACTGGGCGAAGATGGAAGCACCTGAAACAGTGACCGTGCAGTTCTGGAGGACTCTGTGTGAGTAGGAGTATGCAACATTTATAGCCTAAACCTGCAGAGGGACCTTTTGTACAGTTATGCCGCGTACACATGATTGGACATTCCGACAACAAAACCGTGTGGGTTTTTTTTTTCGGATTTTGGCTCAAACTTGTCTTGGATACACACAGTCGCACAAATGTTGCTCGGAAATTCCGATGGTCGAGAACGCGGAGACGTACAACACTACAACGAGCCGAGGAAAAAAGTACAATGATTCCAAGCATGTGTCGAATTGATTCCGAGCATGCGCAGCACTTTTGTGCGTCGGAAATGGCTACACACGATCGGAATTTCCGACAAGAACTTTTCTTGCCGGAAAAATTGAGAACCTGCTCTCAAACATTTGTTGTCGGAAATTCCGACTGCAAATGTCCGATGGAGCCTACACACGGTCGGAATATCCGACCTAAAGCTCACATCGAACATGTCGGAAAATCCGATCGTGCGTACGCGGCATTATTATCGCATTACTATCGCTTTGTCCTTCAAATGATTCTTCCTGCCCTGTTACTCAAAATGAAAACCCCTTTCAGTGTGACACTTTGACATGGCTATTTTTTTAAATTAGGTTACAGGAATTCTGTATTATGTTGTCTGTAAACACTTCAGGGATGTATAAAAAGAAAAAAAGCTTGCTACAGTTTATGTGGAAATGTTCAGAATGTGTAATGGGAAGAGGCCAGAAGATGTGCTTAATGTGTGCTTGCTTTAAACGCTACAGGTCAGGATGACTCGGCAAAGTAAAAGATGAAACAACTGAGAAAAACTGCTAGTGATTGTTAACTTCCTATAATAAAAAAATATATATATATATATATATATATATATATATATATATATATATATATATATATATATATATATATAATATTATAACCTTTTACCTGCTATCAGTGCTAATTTGGACGTCAAATTTCGATTCAGGTTTTAGTCATTGTCTTGTCTTTTGACTGAAATAGCATTTTAGTTTTAGTCACCAGAATTTTTAGTTTTACTTGTATTTTAGTCTACTAAAATCTCTTTTATGCCACGTACACATGCTCGGAATTTCTGACAACAAATGTTCGATGGGAGCTTGTTGTTGAAAAATCCATTCTCGTAAATTCCGAGCGTGTGTAGACAATTCCGACGCACAAAATTCTACGCATGAATCAAGTACGAGACGGAAGCGCTCGGTCTGGTAAAACTTGCGTTCGTAATGGAGATGGCACATTCGTCATGCTGCAAAGAGCAGTAACGAACTGGAAAGCACGAGGCTGAAAAACGTGAATCGTCTCTCACCAAACTTCTAATAACACGAGATTAGCAGAAGGAGCCCAAAGGGTGGTGCACTTGGTATTGAACTTCCCTTTTATAGTGCCGTCATACGTGTTGTACGTGACCGCATTCTTGCCGATCGGTATTTCCAACAACATTTGTGCGACCGTGTGTATGCAAGACAAGTTTGAGCCAACATCCGTCCAAAATAAATCCATGGTTTTGTTGTCGGAATGTCCGATTGTGTGTACGCGGCATTACAGTTTAGTAGACTAAAATCAAATGGGTTTAATTGTAATGCATTATTTAACCACATCAACCCCGGAAGGATTTGCCCCCTTCCTGACCAGGCCAATTGCCGATACGCAAACAAAATTGATGTCCTCCCCAGAAATAGAGATTTCATTTGGTGGTATTTCATCACTTTTTTTTTTTTTTTTTGTTTATAGCGCAAAAAAAAAAGTGACAATTTTGAAAAAAACACTATTTTGTACTTTTTGCTATAATAAATATCCCCCAAAAAAATAGTTTCTTCAGTTTAGGCCGATTATATATTCTTCTTCATATTTCTGGTAAGCGTATATTGATTGGTTTGCGCAAGAGTTATAGCGTCTACAAAATAGGATAGATTTATGTAATTTTTATTAAAAAAAAAAATATATATATATTATTTTTTTATAAAAATTACATAAATCTATCCTATTTTGTAGACGCTATAACTCTTGCGCAAACCAATTATATATATATATATTTATTATTATTATTATTATTATTTCTCTTTGGGTCCATGGGCGGACACAGTCTTCTTAACTACTTCCCACCCGGCCACTGTACATATACGGCCAGGTGGGCGCGCTCTCCTTCTGAGTGGACGTTCAGGAACGTCCCTCAGGAGGGGGATCGCGCGCGCGTTCCCACGCAGCGGCGTGATCCCGATGCACTCGTGTCACCCGGACACGGCGCATCTCGATTCGGCAGGAGGGCTCTGTGATTGGCCCTCCTGATCACATGACGGCCGTGTCCAATCACAGCCGTCATGTGATGTAAACAGAAAGCCGGTTGCTAGGCAATCAGCTCTCCTCTCCTAACACATAAGTCGTCGTGAGGAGAGGAGAGCGGATCGCTGCAGCTGGCTGGTGATCAGTGAGTATGAGCTGTTTTTTTTCAGCTTTTTACTCACTGATCGCCAGCCTAGTGTCCCTACACAGTATAAACACTCAAAGTAAACAAACATGTCCCCAAAATACATGTCCCACACACACATGTCCCCACATAGTAAAAACACCTTTCCCCCACATATGTGACAGTAAAATCCCATGTCCCAATGATCATTTGCACACATATGTCCGTGATCACCTGCGCACATCTGTACATGATCATTTGCGTACATCTGTCCGTGATCACACAAACCAATTATTATACACCTAACGGATTTTTTTTACCAAAAACATGTAGCAGAAAACATTTTGGCTTAAATTTATGACAAAATTCAATTTTGATTGGATTTTTTTAAAAATAGAAAGAGGAAAATATATATATATATATATATATATATATATATATTTTTTTTCAAATTTCTGCTAGTTTTTCGCTTAGATCGCAAAAAATAAACGTAGTCGTGAATAAATACCACCAAAAGAAAGCTCTATTTGTGTGAACAAAATGATAATAATTTCATTTGGGTACAGCGTAGCATGACCGCGCAATTGTCATTGAAAATGCGAGAGCGCTGAAAGCTGAAAATTGGTCTGGGAAGGAAGGCGGCTAAAGTGCCCAGTATTGATGTGGTTAAGTCTTGACAGTTGTGTTATGTTCCTGTTCATAGGAGAGGACTAGGCAGACATGTTAGATATTTCAATACATGTTTCTTTAACAGAGTTGAACAGCCCCGGTCCCTCCAGACATAACCCTCCGCCCTGCAGCATGCAGCCTCAGTTTTGTTCTGCCTAGCAGAGGAGATGGACGTGGCTCCCTTTGGGCCCAGAGTCCTGAGGAAAATTTTTATTTTATTTAACCACTTCAATACCATGCACTTATACAGCTTCCTGCCCAAGCCAATTTTGAGCTTTCAGCACTGTCGCAATTTGAATGACAATTGCGCGGTCATGCTACACTGTACCCAAACAATTTTTTTATCATTTTGTTCCCACAAATAGAGCTTTCTTTCGGTGGTATTTGATCGCCTCTGCGATTTTTATTTTTTGCACAACAAATAAAAAAAGAGCGATTTTTTTTTAAAAAAAAACTAAGTTTTTCTTTGTTTCTGTTAATTTTTTTTGTAAATAAGTACCTTTTCTACTTCAATGACGGGCACAGATAAGGTGGCACTGAAGGGCACTGATGGGCACTGATGAGGTGGCACTGATGATGGGCACTGATAGGCGGCACTGATGGGCACTGATATGTGGCACTGGTATGCGGCACTGATTGGCACTCATAGGCGGCACTGATTGGCACTCATAGGCGGCACTGATTGGCACTCATAGGCGGCACTGATGGGCACTCATGGGCGGCACTGATGGGCACTTATGGGTGGCACTGATAGGTGGCATGGACGGGCACTGATAGGTGGGCACAAATTGGCACGGATGGGCACTGATAGGTGGCACTGATGGACACTAGTAGGTGGCATTGGTGCCCAGCAATGCCAGCCACCACACATTGTGAAAGTGCCAGTCAGTACCCATTTGTGGGCACTGATTGGCATATTTTTTTTAATGTTTTTATTTTATTTATTTCTTTTTACTACATGTGGATGGCCATGGGGGCCATCCACATGATTGGGGCTTCCCTGGTGGTCCTGGGGGGCTTCCCTGGTGGTCTAGTGTGGGTATCCGAGGGGGGGCTGCGCTGATGATTAATCAGCGCGAACCCCCCCTGTCAGGAGAGCCGCCGATCGGCTCTCCTCTACTCGCGTCTGTCAGACGCGAGTGAGGAAGAGCCGATCAACGGCTCTTCCTGTTTACATTGTGATCAGCCGTGATTCGACACGGCTGATCACGTGGTAAAAAGCCTCAGACGGAGGCTTCTTACCGAGATCAGTGTAGCGGTGGGTCAGACTGACCCACCGATCGCCGCGATGCGCGCCCCCCCGGGCGCGCGGCGGCTGTTATCCCGCAGGACGTCATATGACGTCCAGGGTGGATAACAGAACCACTTCCCGGACGTCAATCTGCTATTGACTGGGCGGGAAGTGGTTAAATTTATTTTATTTTGTGATTTATTTATTTTTTTTTTCTATCAACTGGGCGACAGGCTGGATATATAGATCCTTGTAGTCTTCTCAGTCCGGCCAGCGAGTGTGTACAGTCCCTTGCAAATAGGCGTCGCGTCTGTCACGACATACCCCATGGCTCCAGGGGTTGCCGGTGAGCTTGTGCTCCGGGGTCCACATATGACTAGGCTGCTTGCTGTCTCAATCACAGTGGACCGGGCCGACAGCTACTCCATACTGCTCGGTTGTAGGCCCGTCAGGAACGCAGCAGCAGGTCCTCTTTAGGGCGGGTAAGTACAGTTCCTCCTGCCTCGGCAGGTGGGAACAGCTGGGTGTTCCTAGGAATAGGGGGTTCTCCTGTCCTCCCTTTCCCTGCTCTGTCACCTTTACTCCCTTTGTCCTAAGGGGGCTGGCTGCGACCGGGGCGTACCTGTGGGGACTCCAGGTCCTGGTGGGTTTGGTGCTTGCTTCGGCAGCACATATATACTCAGATTGGAACGATACAGAGAAGGTTAAGCGCCCTCGGCGCAATAGTTTAAACATACACAATATGTTTATACACCACACTGGATACATTCACAGTGTATGTATTATTGCTCTGTGTCTGCGTGGGTTTCTTCCCACGCTCCAATGTTGTGCGTGCCTTCGGCGCCGTACACAGTATAAACATACACAATATGTTTATACACGACACTAAATACATTCACAGTATATGTATGTATTATTACTCTCTGTGTCTGCGTGGGTTTTCTCCGGGTACTCCGGTTTCCTCCCACGCCCCAATGGTGTGCACGCCTTCGACGCTTTGCACAGCATAAACATGTTCAATATGTTTATTCACACATACTAAAATACATACACGGTATGTGTATGTACTATACTCTCTGTGTCTGCGTGGGTTTCCTCTGGGTACTCCAGTTTCCTCCCACGCTCCAATTGCGCGCTTTGGCGCAATACACAGTGTAAACTATGTGTTTGTACAATTAGCACTTATCAATGTAGTAGCTGCTAGAACATCCACTGAGGTGTCGGTTCTTTTTTTTTTTTTTGGGTCGCGTTGACCGACCCGCTCAATATAGGTTTTTAAGGACTGGGGATTGCCGCAGAGGTCCTTTTGGTCCCTCAGCGCACAGCGGTCCGTTATTCCTTTGTAGAGCATTTTTAAAAAAGATATGGGTTTTTTTCCCATGAAGTTGACCCCCTGGTATCAGGGGTACCACTATCCTGATAGGGGGACACCTGCCTTTAGGAGGTGATCAGGAGCAGTGGCTCGGACCGTGTTCGCCACGCTGAGGTCAGCGTTGCGCCCGTTTAGTGGCTGCGTCTCTGGTGTCTCTGACACTCTCACTGAATGGGCATAACTTTTTTACCAGACAGTGGAGGAGCTTCAGCTTCCTCTAAAAGTTGTGACACTGGCCGACCAGCAGGTGCGCCACTTGAGGGGGCTGATATACTGGTCCGCTGACCGAGTTTCTATGGAAGCTTTGACAGATTTGCCTTTCAAAGGCTAAGAGTAGGGGGCGCCCCGTAAGCTGGGACCTAACTTCCCCAATATATTGCAGTGTTTTTGAGGGTTGTCATACCCATACCGCCGCAGGACAGGTTTCAGGGATTCTACTTGAATCTATTCATGGTCCCAGAAGAGGAAGGAGTCGTCGAATCTTAGGCCTCAAGACCCTTAAAGTGGTTGTATACCCAAATTTTGTACAAGCACCTACAGGTAAGCCTACATTAAGGCTTACCTGTAGGTGCTTGTAATATCTCCGAGACCTACACAGTCTCGGAGATATTTGCAAAAAAAACTGTACCGCTATCTACGGCGCATGCGCGCCGTAGATAACGGCGCAGGCGCACTGAGCGCGGCGGCTCTTGAATGGGAGCCTGCCGTACACTGCCGGTAGTTCGCGCATGCGCGGGGATCGTGCCGTTCCCCGCGCATGTGCGGGAGTGACGTCATCGCCGCTCCGGCCAATCACAGCGCCGGAGCGGCGATACCCGGAAGTCACTCCGGGTATCATGGATTCGACGGAGGACGCGTCCGAGGACCGCTGCGGGGGCTTCGATCTAAGGTAAGTGATTGATAATGAGCTAGTATGCTAGTCATACTAGCTCATTATACCTTTGCCTTGCAGGTTAACCAAAAAAAAAAAAAAAGTTTTGCGGTATACAACCGCTTTAATGCCTTTGTGTAGCCATCCGGTTTTCTGGCCACGGAGTTTGCGAAGTGGTCTCTTCATACAAAATCGATGTTTTCTTTCTTGTTCACCGAATGGTTTCTTTGCCCTACCATATCGTCGGACTGCCCTGATGGGGCAGTTCAAGACTTGTTGGGGATTCGGAAATTCAGGATGGAGTCGGTTCCTTCTGACGTCCCTGGACTTCAGGGACGCGTGCTTGGTCCCCAGATGCGACAGCCACCAGAGGTTCCTGCGTTTAGCGGTCAAGGGGAACCACTATTAATTTATGACTCTCCCTTTTGACCTAGTGGTAGCACCAAGAGTTTCACCAGGGTGCTCGCCTCGATTCTAGCCTTGCTGAGTCAGTGCGGCATTGTCATCGTTGGTTCTTTGCATGGTCTTCTTTTATAACCTGTTTCCAGGTTAGAGGAAGACGTGTCTATAGTCAGTCATACTCTCCAAGACTTCGGGTGGATGCTGTACCTCCCAGTTGTCGGTACTAGTTCAGACTCAGCGCCTAGAATACCTGGGGCTGGCTCTGTGCTCATCAAAGGTGAGAGTTTTCTCCCTCCAGAGAGGTTGCGGATGCTCCAGGCTGCAATCCTTGCGTCCTCGGTCATCGCATCCCAGAGAGTATGCGCTTCACACTTTAGACGTGGTACGTGCCTTGCGGGTGTACCTGTCTGCTACGGCTTCGTTTCGGAAGACTGGCTCGCTGTTTGTGTCGGTGCCTGGTCCACAAAAAGGCCTGGCGGTCTCGTCGGCCACCATTTTCTAGGTGGATCTGGTAGACCGTTGTGCGGGCCTATGCCCTTAAGAGGCGCGCGCCCTCCTTTCCGGTCACGGCACTCCCAACCAGGGCAATTGATGCTTCCTGGGCTTTCTGCTACTGTCTCGTGAGTGCATTAGTTGGTCGCGCAGTGCGGTACATGTCTGTTTTGTTTTTTCTCTCCCTCGTCATGCTTCGTTTCTTCGCTGAACTTGCTGAGATTCATTGCAAATAACCTCCAAGACTTCCTCTAGATCCCGAATATCCTTGACCTATCTGTGACTATAAATTCCTTCATTTGGTGAGTGGGGCCACAAGAGGGGAGACCATCGATCTGGACACCGACACTTACCATATTGGAAGCACACAGCACTTTTTGAACAGTATATATGCACATCATGTGTTAGCGCTACAATTTCCTTGCACTGGTTTAAAGCACCTTTGAACTGCATATTTGCACATTATATGCCATTATATAACAATTTTTTTGCACAGTTTCAAGCACTGTCACTTTTTGTTTTTGCAATTGGTTGGCAACATCCATTTGTCAAAAATAGTTTTTTTTTATATATCATTTAATTTCTGTTCACATTTCCTGCTAGCGCTGCAATATTTAATTTTGTTTATCCTTTGAGGTGTTAGTGCCTTTTGCTGCAGCAGCTGCGGTCTCGATCAATTATTGTTCCATCCAAGCGCGAGTTTTAGTTTGTTTATATGTTATTATTTATGGTATTAAGATTTGAACATGCACTGCAGATTTAGTTGTGATATATAACGTCTTTATACGTAAATAAAGTTTCATAAAAAAACAAATATTGCTTTTAGATAAACAGATATGCAACTTTAAAGCGGAGGTCCGCCTAAAAAAAAAAAAAAAATATATTAAAAGCCAGCAGCTACAAATACTGCAACTGCTGACTTTTAATATATGGACACTTACCTGTCCAGGGTGCCCGCGATGTCGGCAGCCGAAGCCGACCAGTCTTTCGGCTGCTGCCGCTACCATCCTTGGTGAGGGAATCCGGAAGTGAAGCCTTGCAGGCTTCACGTCCTGGTTCCCTACTGCGCATGCGCGAGTCGCGCTGCGCATCCTTACTGGTCCCTGCTGTCTTCTGTTACCTGTGTGTCTCCCAGAAGACAGCGGGGGAGAACAGTGTAAGGGCAGGAAGTGGTGGGCATCTCTGCGGTGATCTATACCAGGAAGTGGGAGCAAAATACCAGTATTAGACAGGTATCTGCTCCCTCCTCCCCCCTGAAAGGTGCCAATTGTGACATCGGAGGGGGAGAAGGATTCCAAAAAGTGGAAGTTCCATTTTTGGGTGGAACTCCACTTTAAAATGTAAAAAAAGGTAAACTCTATTGGCTGTAATGCCATTTATACATATTACCTGAATATATTAACAACATTTTAAATATTAGGAAAAAATAAATAAAAGCCCTTTTTTTTTTTTTTTTTTTTTTTTTTTATTATAAAGCTTAGTAGATGCCCTCTTAGTTGATGCGAATGTGCCTGGGTTTTACTGTGCCTCTTTAAATCTAATTTTGGGTGAAGTTTTGTAAATGAACAAAAAAATATTGGCTGTTTTGAGTCTTAGACATGAACTTTGTAGTAAACATTTTACCATCTACTGAGTTAAAATTCATGGAAGTCCAGTAATTTAAAATTTTCATCACAACACAGTCCCCCTTTTTACATCAGTGCCCTCCGACCCCTTGTTACATTTGCATCATCATTTCACATCACATCCCACCCTTTACATCAGTTTTATCAGTCCCTCCTTCACATCACATCCTCCTATTCATATCCATGTCCACAGTCCCCTTCCCTTGACAGCCCTCCTTTCACAGTCCTACCTAACGCAGCAGGACAGAGGACGAGAGGTGCAGCATGTCTGGATAGAGAGTGGTAGCTGTGATTAGTTGTTTGTACCGCCCCACATCCCAGCAACTAATCGCCTGCTTAACATGAAAATTTGTGCAGCTCCTGCCCTCTGTCAAGACCTGTTGCGCCTCCCTCCTTCAACCCTGCTGCACGAATGACAGTGACAGCAGCTGGGGTGGGGAGACTCGAGAGGGATCTACAGGGTGGCAGGGTGGACAGAGACACCCAGTTTGTTGAGTGGCTCAACCACGGTGGTCCGGAAGGGACTGTCACTTAGTTCAAGTTCGAACCCTGGTCCACCATTTAGTGATGTTTGATTTTATAGGAACAAGCACACACTGAGATGAAAAATTATATACTTTTTTTATTTAAAAAGCCAGAAGGAATAGATTTTGGTATGACGCACTCATGAGATGTGACTATGGAGTCTAATCACTAAGTGGCAGGTGGAAAGTTTAGCATTTGTAGTAAAGGTGTTAGTGCAGCAGCTTGCAAATCATCCATCTCTATCTTCTGATACCCTGAGGCATTCAATACAATTCTAGTTTGCATTTAGTTTGTGTTTGTACCTGTCTTGGGTTTTGGGTGCTGTTTAAGGAAACTTGTACAGAAGCTGATGTTTCAGTCATCCTACGAATACTAGTTGCCCGAGTGTCTCTGGATTCCATATTTACCAAGGTTGATTTACTAAAGGGATGTTCTCTGAGCTTAGTAAATACGATGAAGCTGTGTTTTGTCTTTGATCAACCAGTCGTGCTATTTTTACACACAATTGGGTTAATAAAGTGAACACATGTCCACCTTATTTACTGTCATTTGCTTAGCAAAGTGAGCATGTACATTTAAACATTTACTTTTCTTTTTGAATCCTACTGCCTGTGCTCAGTGCCCTACAAGGCATAGAGTCAACCCCAATGAGTCACAACCTCAAAGCATGAAGATTAGAATGCCAGAACTGATCTACACACTGAAGCTGGAGGATCAGCATAGCAGTCATGCTACTAGTATCTTCAGAAGAATAGGTCAGCAGTGTGAGCCTACTTAAAACTCTTAGTACAGCTTTGGTAATGAGACTGCTTTCCAGAACTGCGCAGATTTAACCCTGTATTGTAACTGTACTGTCTGCCCTCATGTTGTAAAGCGCTGGGCAAACTGTTTGCACTATGTAAATCCTGTAGTATTATTATTATTATTATTATTATTATTATTATAATAATGTGAATGAGCCCTTAAAGTGAGACATTCCTGACATTATTCAACTTAACTGGTTAGCACTTTTATATACGTTCCTTGCAGTAAGGGAGGGTGCGAGCCTAATATGCCACAATACTCATATGTGAGTACTAATGATGCTCAGAAAGCAGTAGTAGTAAGTAAGTAAACCAATTCCTCAGTATGCCAAGTTGTATGGAAGTTCTTGCTTTTCCTTTCATGTCTGTGATATTATTGTGTGTACATGTCCATTCTTCTTGTATTAGGGATTCTACAATGTAAGATGACCCAGAGAAGCAGAGGCAGTGCCAGCTTTTACCATATCAGCATGATGAAGAATGTGGGCACAGTTCATTCATAAAAATGCCCAGCTCTAGGTTTGCATTTAGCGGCAGTCTCATTTCAAGTAGATAAAAGCAGTATGTCTTTCTTGTAATTCAACTGCCTGCCCTCTTCACATTTCCCCATGTAAAGTCAAATAGCTGTAAGAATTTAAGTTTGCACATTTTCTTTCCACAACTTTTGTGTCTTACTGGTTGTAACAAGTTAGTAATGTATGAAATTGCCCATTGAAGGTTTTTGAATGTAGGTTCTGTGAGGAGCATTTCACATTCTGCGGTAAACCAGGAGAGTTATGCCATCTCCATCTGTTTGTGGTTTGTTTACATGTATGTTTTAGAGGAAACATGTATACTGGCATTTTATTTGCGTGCTGTCAGAGCTGGCAATGGAAAATATAGGTCAGTTTTACAGTGATGAAGTCTAGCGTTACTACAGAGACCCAGAAGCACCAATTGGATCTTTTAAAGTGGAACTCCAGACTGAAAAGCAGGATATTGTTTAAAAATATGAAGTGGCTGAAATGTTTCTTCAGGCAGGTATAGCACCCAGCTTTAAGTGATATTCCACTCCCCCCACTTTACCGTTTCTTGTTCCCCCCCTTATCTGTAGTGCTCTTCAAAGCACATACCCGCAAGGGCTGGGAAGCTGTGGTGGGAAAGGGGTTAATCCAGCTCGCTAATCATTAATACATCCTATACGATTTGCAGGAACATGCCACTTTGCCAACGTATATCGGCGTGAGCTGGTCTGCAAGTGGTTAAGTATGCTACTTCATTCACTTAAGGTGAATTCTACAAGCAGTATATAAATTTATTTTCTCTTGTCATCCATGGACTGACACAGCGTGTCTTATACACCTTTACACGTGGGTTATGTCCCTGCTTGCAGGAGAAGACCTAGGCAGAATGTGAGATGTTATACATACATTCTAAACAGCCAGAGCTGAACAGCCCCGCCCAGGGGGGCGGTCCCTCCGGGCATAACCCTCCCACTGCAGTCAGCAGACCTCAGTTTTTTTCTGCCTAGCAGAAGGAGAAGACGTGGCTCTCTCAGGAGCCAGTCTCCTGACCTATTTTTATTCTTTTGGAAATTTTTTTCCTATTTTATTTTTTTATTTTTTTTTGAAATCTTCTATCAACTGTCGGCTGGGCAACAGGTTGGGTACAAGATATCCTCGTAGTCTTCCCTGTCCGACCATCGAGCGTGCTGATCCTCGCCTTGTGTGTGTGAGACTCAGTTCACGACATGCCCCACGACTCCAGGGGTGGCCGGTGGGCTTCCAGCTCCGCGGTCCTCTCAAGATAGAACAGTCCGGCTGTATCTTTCGCGGTGGACCGGGCCGACAGCTACTCAGTACCGCACTGTGATAGTTCTGTCAGAAACACACCAGCGGGTCCCTCAGGGGACGGGTAAGTAGTCTCTCCTGGCTGCAGGTGAGTACATGCTGTGCTTCTTGTGTGGGGGATTTCCCTGTCTCCCCCTGTGTTTTTAATGTCACTCTCTGTTCACTAGTGCTGGCGCTGTACTATAGGGGGTGCCTGGGGGCCATACTGTCCTGGGGGGGGGCTCATGCTGCTCTGCACTCGCTGGGGCTGTTTTGTTTTTGGAGGTGAGGGGCCTGGGCGCCGTTCGGCGCCATGTTTTGTGTGTGTGCTGGTTTTTACATTGGCGGCCATCTTGCCGGGGCCCGCCGGAGCACATTGCGGCGGCCATTTTCTTGTAGCCGCACGTCTTTTCTGGCACTAGTTTGGCCTCTAGCGCCGCTGGAAACGGCGCGAATCTCCTCACACTCTCTCCTCTCAGCTCACTCACGCTGAGCAGCGCGGCGCAGTGAGACAGAGCGGCGGAACCGAGCGGTCCTGGTCAGGTTGGTGGGTTCCCTGGGCATTCCCCTACTTCAGTCAGCATGGCCTGTGGGTGGTCTGAGAGGGACATTATGGAGTCAGAGTCACCAGCTTCCCCTAACATGCCAGAGGCAGCAGCCAGTGCTCCAGCACCTGCGGTCCCTATGGACCAGTTGTCGGCAGTCCTGGAATCATTTCTGACCAGGATGGAAGCTGTGTGTGAGCACAAGGGAGCAAAAAAGCGCCCTCTCCCCACTTTATCTCCACAAGGGGAGTGCTCTGCTTCAGATATGGGCCTAGTTATTGCTGCTCAGGACCCTAGCTCTGAATATTTGGATGGTTTTGAACAGGACATTCCTTGTGAGGAAGACTCCAGTTCTGAGTCAGTAAATGACAGGGCGCTTGTTAGTGAACTCATTGATGCTGTGAGGGACACTCTCAAGCTAGATGCTGCGACCGCAGAACCTCAGGCGGATACAGTCTCCTTTGGTTCTTTTAAGACCAAGCCTTCTAAAAAGGTTTTTCCATATGTACCTTTCTTTGACCAGGTCTGGGAAAAGCCGCAGAAGACTTTTATGGTCCCGCGGCGTTTGTCTATTAGATACCCCTTTGAAGACGCCCTGCTTAAAAAGTGGGCTTCTCCCCCGGTGGTCGACCCTCCAGTCGCCCGTTTAAACAAGGCCACCACTCTCCCGATGGAGGGGACTCCTGCGTTTAAGGACCCCACTGACAGGAGGTCAGAAGTGGTGAGTAGAGCCATGTTCGCCTTGTTGTGATCCGCCCTACGGCCCGTAGTAGCGGCGACCCTTGTGTCTCAGACACTCACGGAATGGGCAAAAATTTTGCACCAAACTGTGCAGGAGTATAACCTTCCTCCAGACACTATTGCTCTGGCCCACCAGATGGTGCAGGGTCTGATATATGTGTGCGACGCCACGTTGGACGCGGCCCCTTTAATATCCAGGGCCTCTGTCTCGGCGGTGGTATTGCGTCGTCTCATCTGGTTGAAATGCTGGTCTGCTGACCTAGCCTCTAAGAAGCTCCTGACGGATCTACCTTTTAAGGGTGGTAGACTTTTTGGTGCTGCTCTGGATGACATCATCAAGGATGTCACGGGAGGTAAAAGCACTCTCCTTCCTCAAACTATCAAGGGTAAGGAGGCCCGACGTAAACCGGGTCCTTCCTTTCCAGCAAAAAAGGGTTTTTTTCGTCCGTCAGAGTCCACGGGTAAGCCATCCCAGACTGACAACAGTGCGGCTGGCGGGCACAAGCGCCCCTGGGTGCGTAAGCCGAACAAGCCGGCTCCCAAGCCCGCCTCCGCGTGAAGTCTTGCCCCCGCCCGTCTCTGGGGTGGGGGGACGACTTCGCAGGTTCACGGATCGGTGGACCTCCCGGATCTCCGACCGGTGGGTGTGCGAGGTGGTCACCTCAGGATACAGAATAGAGTTCCGCTCCTGGCCCCCAGACAGATTCTTTCCCTCAAATCTCCCTCTCCTTCCTGCCCGTCGGGCAGCCCTCTTGGGGGCTGTACAGGATTTGATCGGGTCCGGAGTAATTGTGCCGGTTCCGTCCCAGGAGAGGTTTCAGGGGTTCTACTCGAATCTGTTTGTTGTTCCAAAAAAGGACGGGGTTCGGCCGATCCTGGACCTCAAGGCCCTGAATGCCTTCGTGAAGGTGCAAAAATTCCGCATGGAATCCATTCGCACGGTGGTCGCTACACTCCGTCAAGGGGATTTTCTGGCATCCTTGGACATCAAGGACGCCTACTTGCATGTTCCGATCTGCGCAAGCCACCAGAAGTTTCTGCGCTTTGCGGTCGGCGAAGTCCACTATCAATTTGTGGCTCTTCCCTTCGGCCTGGCCTCGGCACCGAGGGTGTTCACCAAGGTGCTTGCCCCGGTCCTAGCTTTGCTGAGACAGCGAGGCATTGCTATTGTGGGCTATCTGGACGATTTCCTTCTAAGAGCAGACAGTGGCTCAGAATTGGAAGAAAGTGTGACTATCGTCAGTCAGACCCTCAGGGAGTTTGGGTGGCTCCTGAACGTTCAGAAGTCGGTTCTAGTCCCGACTCAGCGTCTGGAGTATCTAGGTCTGATTCTGGACTCCTTGGAAGCAAGAGTCTTCCTACCTCCAGACAAACTACTGACACTTCAGTCTGCAGTACGGGTGCTGACGTCCCGAAAATGGTCGTCAATCCGCTTTTGCATGAGAGTCCTGGGACTCATGGTGGCCTCCTTCGAGGCCGTTCCTTATGCCCAAGCGCACACCAGGGCCTTACAGAAAGAGATCTTGTCCACTTGGGACAAATCCCAGTTGTCCTTGGATCTTCAGATCCAGGTGAGTCACCTGGTCAGGGCGTCCCTGACGTGGTGGTTGAGGTCCCCGGCTCTTCGGTCCGGGAAGTCGTTCCTCCCCATCCAATGGACGGTGATCACGACGGACGCCAGCCTGACGGGCTGGGGGGGAGTCTGGGGAGTCCTGTCGGCCCAAGGGCTTTGGACTCCGGACGAAGCCCTCTTACCGATCAATGTGCTGGAGATACGGGCAATCAGACTGTGCCTCTCCTCATGGTCGGAGAAACTACAGGGTCACTCCATCAGGATACAATCGGACAACGCCACAGCAGTGGCATATGTCAACCATCAAGGGGGGACTCGGAGCTCAGCTGCGGCTTCCGAGGTCGCCCGCATCCTGAGGTGGGCCGAAAGAAGCGTGTCGGCCGTCTACATTCCGGGCGTAGACAATTGGCAGGCGGACTATCTAAGTCGCCAGACGCTGGACCAGGGGGAGTGGTCCTTGCACCCGGAGGTCTTTCAACTTCTTTGCAGACGGTGGGGCACGCCGGATGTGGACCTGATGGCTTCTCGACTCAATCGCAAGGTGTCGAGGTTTGTGGCCAGATCCAGGGATCCCTGGGCGGATGCCTCGGATGCGTTGGTGGCCCCATGGGGTCAGTATCGCCTGATATACGTTTATCCTCCGCTGCAGTTGCTCCCTCGCCTGCTCCGCAGGGTAGCGACCGAGGGAATTCCGGTGATCCTCATTGCTCCGGATTGGCCTCGGCGTCACTGGTACGCCGATCTGGTACGTCTCGTCGCAGACGTTCCCTGGCGGTTACCGATACGGGGGGACCTTCTGTCTCAAGGTCCTATATTTCATCCTGCTTTACAGTCTCTGGTTTTAACGGCATGGTTATTGAAAGCCAGGTGCTGAGAGACCGAGGTCTCTCGGATTCGGTCATTTCGACCATGTTAAGGGCACGGAAGTCTTCCTCCAGAAGGATCTATCACCGTACTTGGAGAGCTTACATCGCCATGTGCGAAGAGCTGGACTGGCGCCCACGAACGTATTCCGTTCCCAGAATCCTGCATTTTCTGCAGCGTGACGTGACCCAAAAGCTCGCTTTGAGTACCATTAAGGGTCAGATTTCGGCCTTGGCCATCTTCTTTCAGCGACCGCTGGCGGGTCATCCCTTGATTAGCACCTTTGTGCAGGGGGTTCGCCATGTGCTCCCCCCTGTCAAGCCTCCTCTCCCCCCGTGGGATCTGAATTTGGTGCTCTCGGTCCTCCAGGAACCTCCCTTTGAAAATATTAGAGATATTCCCCTCTTGACTTTGTCTCAGAAGGTGGCCTTCTTGGTGGCCATTACTTCCATTAGACGAGTGTCTGAATTGGCAGCCTTGTCCTGCAAGTCGCCCTTTTTGATCATCCATAAGGATAAGGCGGTGTTACGTCCGCGACCTTCCTTTCTGCCAAAGGTGGTCTCGGCCTTCCACTTAAACGAGGACATTGTCCTCCTCCCGTCCTTGTGTCCTCACCCATCGCATCCCAGAGAGTTTGCGCTACACACTTTGGATGTGGTACGAGCCTTGCGGGTGTACCTGTCTGCTACTGCTTCTATTCGGAAGTCTGACTCACTATTTGTGGCTGTCTCTGGGCCAAAACAGGGCCAAGCGGTTTCGTCTGCCACCATTTCTAGGTGGATCAGACAAACCGTCATTCAAGCTTATGCTCTCAAGGGGCGGGCGCCTCCCTTTCCGGTTACGGCACATTCCACCAGGGCAATTGGTGCTTCCTGGGCTTTCCGACATCAAGCGTCGGTTGCACAAGTGTGCAAGGCGGCGACCTGGTCGTCTGTTCATACCTTTTCTAAGTTTTATAAGGTTGATGTGGCTGCATCTTCGGATGCTTCCTTCGGCCGCAAGGTGTTGCAGGCCGCTGTTTGATGTTGCAACTCCTCCGTTGAGGAGCTCTGCCTTGTTTGGAGTGAAGTTTTTGGTTTTCCATTTATACTGCTCCCATCCCTCTTGACACTGCTTTGGGACATCCCACGTGTAAAGGTGTATAAGACACGCTATGTCAGTCCATGGATGACAAGAGAAAATAGGATTTTTGTACTCACCGTAAAATCCGTTTCTCTGGCATCCATGGACTGACACAGCACCCACCCTTCTTTTTAAGTTTTGTACTGCTTTGTTACGAACTGAGGTCTGCTGACTGCAGTGGGAGGGTTATGCCCGGAGGGACCTCCCCCCTGGGCGGGGCTGTTCAGCTCTGGCTGTTTAGAATGTATGTATAACATCTCACATTCTGCCTAGGTCTTCTCCTGCAAGCAGGGACATAACCCACGTGTAAAGGTGTATAAGACACGCTGTGTCAGTCCATGGATGCCAGAGAAACGGATTTTACGGTGAGTACAAAAATCCTATTTTTGCGTGTTTCAAACAGAGTCTGGGGCGAATGGGCTCAGGTATTAATGGGAAAGTATTTTTGATGCCTCTTTCTCATTTTTACTATATTGCTGTTCCATATTTCCATTATTGTACAGAATTCTAGATTTTGTGTCTAGGGGTTTATTGTATACCATGAGGTTTGACTAGTGTCAGTGCTAAACTGGTGGCATAAAACCTATTCTACATAGAGTGACTATAGATTTGATAAGGGCTTATTTTTCAGCAGGAATGAGGAGGAAAGCGGTTCCGGTAGTGAATGCATTCAACGGCAAGGTGTGCTAGGGGATCCATTGTTGCTGTGGGGGGTATATTGTGGTGAGTCTATTGTTTTTGGGGAGGTCTATTGTTGCTGGTGGTGTCAATTGTTGCTAGAAGGGATCTACTGTTAAGTGGGGTATATTGCTGCTGGAGGGCTTATTATTGATGGCTGCTGGGAGTATCTATTGTTGCTGGGGGGTATATTGTTGCTGGCTGCATGGAAATCTACATTACATTATTTTATTTTCCTGTTATTAACAAATTCCATACATATTACTTAAGACCACAAACTGATACATGGTTCTGTACTCTTTTTAAAAGGGGTGGTACTGGGAGGTGGGTAGGGGATGGAACCAAGGGACGGTGCTTGGAGGTGGGTAGGGAACAGAGACCATGAGCAATTCAGAAGGGGGTTGTTCCTGGACCTATTCTCTGAGGAAAAAAACAGCCTTGGATTTGGTACAGAAATAGATGTACAGTAGAGCACATTCACTGAATGCCTCTTGCGGTGATGATTTTGCCTCTTGCAAGGAAAAGTTGATTTTACCCTTCAGAAGTGGTGTGTTGTTTTTAGAACAGGGGTCTCCAAACTTTCTAAACAAAGGCCGTTTTACTGTCCCTCAAACTTTAGGGGGCTAGAGTAGCCAGTGGGAGTAGAAAAATTACATGGTGCCCATAGGAGGAGGGGGAGTAGTGCCCCATAATTGGTATTCGTGAAAGGAATAATGCCTAATTGTTTAAATCAGTGGGATGAATTATGCCCCATTGTTGGTGACAGTGAGAGGAATGGTTCCCCACTGTTGGTGTGAGTGGAAGGAATGGTGCCCCCTTATTGGTGTCAGTGGGATGAACAGTACCCCAAGGGCTGGATAAAGGCAAGCAAAGGGCCACAGTTTGGGGATCACTGCTCTGTTACCTTGCTGGATTGTGTGTGGGAGGAACAGAATCCAAAGGAGTGAGCACATGCAAGCTGGAGCTGAGAATGGTCTTAGGAGCAGCTTCAGATTTTGTTTCCGGGGAGCTACTCTAGTTTAGAGGGAACCTGGACAAGGCTGGAGATAACACTATAGAGTGCACAGGATTTTGGGCAGGATCAATAGATCTTTTTTTCACTCGTGGAATTTGTTAGGATTTACATCCACGCTAAAGTGTTTCTAAAGGCAGATTTCTTTTCTTTTTTTTTTTTTCTGTGCGTTAAGGTTAAAAGCCTTCTGTGTCCTGCTCCCCCCAGCCCCCACTTAAAGAGGGTTGTAAAGATAATTAAAAATAAATAAATAAATAACAAACATGTTATACTTGCCTCCACTGTGCAGCTCGTTTTGCACAGAGTGGCCCCGATCCACATCTTCTGGGGTCCCTCGGCGGCTGTCTCGGCTCCTCCCCGCAATAACTCGCCACCTATATGCGAGCTCTCTCGCATGGTGGTGAGTTATTGCGGGCGCGCTCCTGTGATACAGCCGGCGGCTATAGCCGCTCACTGTATCACTCGGCCCCGCCCCCTGGCGCGCCACATCCATTGGATGTGATTGACAGCAGTGCAAGCCAATGGCTGCGCTGTTTTCAATCAACCAATGAATGAGCCGAGAAGCCGGCCCAGAAGCCTGCGCGTTCTTGGCGCGGGACTTTCGAGGGGTCAGGTAAGTAAACGGGGGCTCGGGGGGGCAGCTAATGCACAGATGTTTTTTCACCTTAATGCATTAAGGTGAAAAAACTTTTACCTTTTACAACCCCTTTAAACCTCGTACACACGATCAGACTTCCATCTGACTTTTCCATGGATTTTTGTCCGAAGGGCATTGTCCGTAAACTTGTTCTGCATACAGACGGCAGAACATTTTCAGCCAACATTCACAAAACCACATGGTTTTTCAGCTCTTTACCGCCACCCTTTGGGAAACTTCTGCTATTGTCTGATGTTTAGCATTGGTTCGGAGCATGCGTGTTTGTACTTGGGTTTTTAGTCCGACGGACTTGGGTACACACGCTCGGATAATCCGACGTAACACATTTATTGTCAGACAGTTGGTGAGCATGAACAACCAACATGTTGTCGTTAATTCCGCCAACAATTGTGTGATGGAGCATACACATGGTCGGATTATCCGACACAACACGTCCATCAGACAATTATTGCCATAAAATCCGATTGTGTGTACGGGCCTTTATACTTACATTAGCCCAATGTTGATCCAGCTCTGTGCATGAGAGCCATTGGCACCTTCTACTGTCAATCACAGACAGTTAAGAGAGAGTGGGGTTGGGGGTAAGCTACCCTGTGTGTGTCATTGGAGCTTGCATGAGTGCCCCTATAGTAAGCAGCTTGCTGTGGGGGGCACTCAGCAGGAGAGAGGAGCCAGTGGGGGATCAGAGAAGAGGAAGATCGGGGCTGCTCTGAGCAAAACTATTGCACAGAGCAGGTAAGTAAAACATTATTATTTAGTTATATTTGAAAAAAAATAAAAATAAATTACCTTTACGATAGCTTTAAAGCGGAGTTCCACCCAAAAATCAAACTTCCGCTTTTCGGAACCCTCCCCCCTCCAGTGTCACATTTGGCACCTTTCAGGGGGGAGGGGGTGCAGATACCTGTATAATACAGGTATTTGCACCCACTTCTGGGAATATTTCCCACGGGAGTCACTCCACTTCCCGTCCCCCCCGCTGCCTTCTGGGAAACACACTGGTCCCAGGAGACAGCGGGGACCACTGGGAACGCGCTGCGCTACTCACGCATGCGCAGTAGGGAACCAGGCAGTGAAGCTGCAAGGCTTCACTTCCGGATTCCCTCACCGATGATGGCGGTGGGGGTAGTAGAGAGACGAGCGATTGCTCGTCTTCTGCTGCCGACATCTCGGGCGCGCTGGACAGGTAAGTGTCCATTTATTAAAAGCAGTATTTTGTAGCTGCTGGCTTTTAATATATTTTTTTTTTGCGGGACCTCCGCTTTAAGCACAATTTTTATAGCTGATGAACGAATATTGCCAGCTGCATTCATGAACCAGATGGCTGAATAATGCAGACACTGTAAATAAATGGATCATCCGATCGTCCTCCACCTCTCTGGCACCCCGGAACACCAGACGCTTCTCCTTGCAGCTAGGCAGGTGAATCTCCCGCTTCTCACACCGAAACGCTGGGTACTCCCCCTGGTTTCCTTTCTCTACATGCAGGGGTTCAACCAGGGGGAGTACCCAGCGTTTTTCAAGAAGCGTCTGGTGTTCCGGGGTGCCAGAGAGGTGGAGAACGATCGGACGATCCATTTATTTAGTGTCTGCTTTATTCAGCCATCTGGTGAGTAGGAACCCCTAAGGGGCAACTGTTATAAAGGAGGAGGATTGTGGGGCTGCTAACACAGTTGAAGCTGTAGCCAGAAAAGAAGCTGATCAGGCTCTACAGACTACCCTTTTATCAGTTGGGACATTAATTATCCTTGCTACCTGCACTGAATTGAGTGGTCTTTATATAATGTATTTATTGGCGTATAACACTCACTTTTTTACCCTGAAAATAGAGGGTAAACTGTGCCTGCGTGTTATACGCAGGGGTCTGTGGAAAGTTTTTTTCCTGAAACTTCCCTCTTAAAGTTAGGGTGCGTGTTATACGCCGATAAATACGGTACATATTTTTTATTTAATTTAATTTACTTATTCACTCTTATGGACTTCCATATGATAGAGTTGTCATATATTCGTTATGACCACTAAGTGCTGCTTCAGTAATTGACAAGTTTACTTGTTATAGCTTACTTTTTTTGTTTGTGTATGTGTGTGCATTGTGCACTTTATAAAGCGGCAGCTGACTTTGAACATTTGGTGATATCTGCTGAAGATAATCCATTGAGACCATAGCGCCGAGATGGTGAATGAAAGAAGGCCTTGAACTTCACAATTTTTTGTATATCATGAATGTAGTATATAATTTGAAGATTATTGTTCTACCGAAATGTATATAGCGCCAACAGTTTTCGCAGACCTTTAGAAAATGAAGGCAGACAGAACAATTACCATACATTTCAAGACAAAAAGGTTAGTAGGGCCCTGCTCGTAAGGGCTTTTAAGAAGTTTTTAAAGCATTACCATTGATATTTTTTTCAATTATGTTGACATCAGTCCTTGCTCTCAAGGAGCTTACAATCACTATCCCACATGCATGTATACAGCTATTCTCACCAACTACCTACCAACATGCCTTTGTTGGTCTGATTTACAAATACTTGGTCACATGTTCAGGATAATGCTGTTTAAAAATGGCATTAATACTGTGTAGTGGAATAAAATGATGGCACTTTTTTTTTTTTCTGTAGTACCAGTTCTCTTATCTAAAAAAACAAGAAATGTAAAAAAATATTACTAGGCAAAGAAGTTTGTTGGTTGTGGGTGTAGAAAGTGCTCCCTGTTGAGTAGTAATGTCCAGCTTCCACCATGGCTGATCAATACGGATGGAACTTGCTTCCCCAAAGTGCTCAGTCAATTGGTTTTCTTCAGCAGTGGAAAAAAAAACAAAAAACGGCTGCCTTGAAAACTCATTTTTGTTTTATTATACTAATTCTGGGGCCCGAGACGTGTCTGCTTTCATCTCGTGTTCTCTTGCATATATTTCTTAAAATGCATAGGAAATTACTAAATAAACGTGAGTGACCTTTCCGCACTGAGCAAATATAAACATCGGGTCCTTGCCAGGTTTGGCGAACTGACAGATTATGTTTCCACGTCTTAAATTGTGACACTTACTGATTTAGACGTCAGAGGTGTGGACTGTGTGTGTGTGGGTATGATCCAGCTGGCAGAAACCTTTTCATTTACAAAAACAATACTTGGATTGCAGGGTATGGAAAGAGGAAAATGCCATACCCATCACTGCCCTTTGCGTGGGCAAGAGATGACTATTGAGCAAGGGCAAGTTTCTCTCTGTGAGATGTTCACAGAATTTTAAGATTTCAATGCAAGATCTTGTACGGCATTGGACATAAAGTTACAAGTCTTGGGGAAAAAATGGCACTGGAACCCTAGGATTATTGTTATACTAGGATTTCTAGTAGTGATTGGATGAGGTATCTGGAATCTGCCTATCCATGCCAGAAGATTTCCACAGTTTCCTAGGTGTTTAACCATGCAAATCTAAGGTTGAAGAGTCAATGATCCAGGCATATATATGGTTTTATTAAGGAATTTATCACTGAGCGAAAGTGTTTTGGTGGTCAGAAAATATCCCCTTCATTAGGGCTTGACATACATACGATCATAAATACTGGACTATATGTAAAGTATATGGTGGTTAAACTGGGCAGACATACAGAGTCCATCAGCAGCTGGTTTAAGTAGCTGCAGTCTGTTCCTAAGGGCTCATGCAACCTGCACCTCAAAAAAAAAAAAAAAGTGCCTTTTACAGGCATTTGCAAATTTTTATTGAGCTGTTTTGAGCATAAGTGTTTTTCTTTTCAAAAACTAGTGTTTTTGTGCACTTGGGCGTCTCTTCTGCTCGAAAGCTCCTCTCAAAAACATGATTTTGGTGGGATTTATTTCTGCCTGTAAGAGTATATGCCTGTAAACTCCTGAAAAAGCCATAGTGTGCGTGGACACATTGACTAACATGAAGGGGAGTTTTCAGGCAGAAAAAGTTTTTTTAAACAAAAAGCTCAAAAGCCTGTAGGAGCAGCTTCTTTGAGATGCAGTTTGCATGAGCTCTTAAAACCTGCCTGGTTTAACCACCATGTACTTTACATTCAGTCCAGTATTTATTTACAACAAGCCCTGATATGTGCGATGGGTGTTTTATGACCCCTGAAACTTAATGGTTTCTCTAGGAATTAATCCTCCAGATATAATTTTATCAGTGTGGTGCTTCAGTCTTGGTTTGATAAAGATTTGAGTGGCAGTGAAGTGTGGCACTGATACCAAAAAATTAGCAGACTGCTGAAAAATGTATCCAAAGTCTATTCGTAAAATTGCCATGTGGGAAAATTGATCAAGCTGAGAGTACGATATACCAGCTGAAAGTTGAAGTCGGGCTTCTAGCAGAAACATTGCGCTGTAAGCTGATAGATATTTAAAATGGTTGTAAACCTTAGACATGAAATATGAACAAAGCATACCCCTCTATAGTGTGTACTTCTTTCAACTAAGAGCACTTTGTTTCATTTCTGTCTGCTGCTTTGTTCCTCTGCTATCAGCATGAGTCACTTCTGACAAGTTTTCCTGACACCAAAAGAAAAATGGTGGCAGGGATGAGATTTCCATCTGATTGACGGCCTCAGCTCTGTTCCTGTGTGCTGTGTGAAGGGAGGTGTGTCCCTTCCCTCCAATCGGCTCTCAGAGCTCTCCTCACTAAACCTTGCAACGTGTAACTCCTCCCCATTTTTCCGGGAACTCTCAGACACAATTTTAAATTCAGCACTTTGAACAGATCAACACAAGGTTCCAGATAGATGGATACAATTTCTATAGGAGGATTTGTTTTAATCTCTGTGTATCACCTGAGGCCAGGCACTTCACTGGGTATATGTAAGGGTTTACAACCACTTTAAGTGGCCATACTAGATGAGAAAGGTCAGGATGCTCTATACCAGTATGTTGTTGACTAATAGAGTACAGAGCAGGCAGATGGTGGTGAACAGTGTCGGATGCAGTGCAGTCCAGTCCCCAAATAGTCTTCTTGCTTTCTCTATGCTTTGCAGTTGATCTCAGGAGCATCTAAAACTGATGCAATCAACACCAGCCCAAAGCTCAGTGACACAAGCCCTTTGCATTGAATATCTTTTGCCACTTAAAATGACATGCAAAATTGTGTGTCCTTAGTTGTGTTTGAGCTTAATTTGCTTTTCCTTTAGGACCAGTTTTAGAAATAAGTTATCTTATCTTTGTTGAAACCCCAGGTCCAGACCAGGACCCAGTATTATGGTTAACTTTTACTCAATTTTTTGTTTGGCTGCATTTAACACGTAAGAATAAATAAAAAATAGGAGCTGTGCACATACCATAGCGTGCCTAAGTTGGCAGTGGTGGAGAAGGGAGCAGACCTGTTGTGGTCTCTCGGCCCCTTTCACACTGACGGACCAATCGGGTCAGACCATCGGACCCTCCATAGCTCTCCGTGGTGCTGCAGATGTCAGTGGACACGTCCGCTGGCACCCGCCGGCATCCGATCCTGTCTGCTAAAAACAGACAGATAAGGATCCGTTGCAAATTTGTCCGGCGGATTGGATGACAGTCGGATGGAAATGGACAGGCAGTCCATTTCCATCCGACCAACTGCCCCATAGAGAACAGCAGGCTGTGTCCACTCTGCTGATGCGGACCACGGACCTGTTCTCTGCATGCTCTGGGGGGATCAGCAGACAGATCCACTTGACAGAGTCTGCCCGTCTGCAAGGGGCCTTAAAGAATAGGCACTGACCATAAAAATGTAAGGCTCCATGTACACTGAAGCTGATAAACTGCAGTTTATTGGTGTTTTGACGTGTTTTTTTTTTTTTTTTTTTTTTTAAAAGCCCATTAAAGTGGTTGTAAACCCACTTTATAAACAAAGACCTACAGGTAAGCCTAGATTAAGGCTTACCTGTAGGTGCATGAAATATCTCCTTAACCTACACGGTTAAGGAGAAATTTGCATTTAAATGCGGCGACGCTGACGTCATGCGCATGGGGTTAACCCCATTCTCAAATTCGGCTAGGTCGCAACATTCGACGACGTAGCCGAATTCGACGGCTCACGCGTGCATGCGCGGAGTCTCGTCTTCGCCGCTCCGGCCAATCACAGCGCCGTAGCGGCGCTGTGATTGGCTGCAGCGGCGATACCCGGAAGTAACATTCCGGCTATCGCCGCAGCGATGGATGCGGCTAGAGGAGGGACACGGACGACTTCGGGGGCCCCGATCGAAGGTAAGTGGTACATAATGAGCTAGTATGCTAGTCATACTAGCTCATTATAGCTTTGTCTTGCAGGTTAGTAAAAAAAAATAATTTCGAAACAGGGTTTACAACCACTTTAACTGCACTCTGTTAGCCTATGTGTTCATGTACACATAGCGTTTTTTAGCGTTAATGAGCAGGGGAGTTAATGGGCTTTTTTCTGAACGCAAGAAATTTGCGTTCAAAGTGCCGTTTTTCGGTGGGAAAAAATGCAAAATAACGCTGAAAAACGCTAATAAACGCTGGTCGCCAGTGTTTTTTAGCGTTTTTTTGATCCATTGAGAAAAAAAAAAAAAGCTGAAAAACACTAAAACGCTAGTAAAAAAACGCTGATAAAAGCTATATTTTAAAGCAGCTTTTTCTGCCAGAAATCTGGCATTCAAAACAACCGTTTTTGAGCTTCTGTGTACAATGGAGCCTTAGGCCCCTTTCACACTGAGGCGTTGAAAAAACGCTCAAAAATTATAGGATTTTGTACCTCTATTTTACCGCGTTTTTACCGCGATCGCGGTAAAAATAGCGCTAAAGCGTATGCGGTTTTACCGCGATTTTACCGCGTTCGCTCTAAAATTAGCGCGAACGCGGTAAAAACGCGGTAAAAACGCATAGGCGTTAGCGCAATTTTTTTAACATAACGCTTATGCCTATGCGTTTTTACCGCGAATCCCATTCATTTCAATGGGGATAGGCGTTTTTACAGCGCTATTTTATGCGCCCTAAAGTTGCTCTAAAAAAGCTGTTTGCAGGATTTTTTTCAACGCCCAGCCAGCAAAACGCCTCAATGTGAAAGCCCTCAGAGATTTCACATTGAGAATGCTGGGGCAGGATTATTTCAGGCGTTATTACAGCGCTATTTTTACTGCGAAAACGCGGTAAAAACGCCTCAGTGTGAAAGGGGCCTTAGGGGATTGTCTAATTTTGCATATTGGGAGTCCTAACTTCAAAGTATAAACAAATTCATATTTGTTAAACTCTAGAAAGGTGTTTTTATATGCACTGTAGCAATTGTAGTCTTATCATGGTGTGTTTTTTTTATATCTTTTCTGTGAAAAAGGCTCTGAATGGTGTGCCTGTGATTCCCTGATCTTCTACTTGGAAAACCGTTACTCTTCTTTGTATGTATAATTTTCTTGCTGCTGACCAGAAGGAAAAGTCAGAAAGAAGGCCCCTGGGTAATACACAATTAGGAGTGATTTTGGAAGAGCTGGGCTTTGAGATGCCTCAGGTGAGTTTCACTTCCACTTTTTTTTTTTTTTTTTTGTTTTTATTGAACAATTTTACATTTGGAACATAATTCTGCAAGTTACAAGGCAATACTGGAGAAATGCATAAAACAAAGAAATGTGGCTTATACATATATAGGCACAGTAGATCAAAAAACTTGTTCAGATTGAAAACTGGATTCAGTGACTATCAATAAGTGGAAAACCCTATGTCCACGCTATTCATGGAATTGCACGCTAGAAGGCTGTATAGTATTACGGACCATCAGTGCATGTGTCTGCGGACTCAAGCCATCTATCCCAGATTTTGTAGTACTTATCTGGACAACCTCTGTTGATGTATATGAACTTTTTGTAGGGAAGAGTGTTATTTATATCTAGTTTCCAATCGTTGAAGCTGGGGGTCTCATCCACTGTCTGGCTATAATTTTTCTAGCAGAAAACAATGTTTCATGCAAGAATGTTTTAGTGAATTTTGTCCATCTCAGAGTCGGAATATCCCCAGTAAGCATGGTTTGGGGTCCAGGGTCAATGGGGATCCCATGTCATCATGGAGGAAGTCAACAATCTGCTTCCACAGACCCTAAAGGACCGGGTACGCCCAGAGTAGATGGAAGAATGTGCCCGTCGCTTGGTTACACATTGTGCACAAGGTAGAAAACTGTCGTCTAAAGCGGGCGATTCTTAGGGGGGTGAGATATGCTCGGTGCACCACGTATAACTGGGTCAGCCTGTCGGAGAGCTTGGGGGATACAGTCTTGCATGAGTCAAGTGCTTCACTCCACTCCTCATCCTCCAGTGGGCCCATCTCTCTTTCCCATCTTGGTTTAAGGCTGTAAGCTAGCTTGGTAGATGATGGGGTGAGAAGCATGACATAAAAATCAGAGATAAGCTTTTGCGGGTCCACACCCTTAACCACTGCCATAATAACATTGGGTGTAGATTGTGGCAAAGGCTGGGGAAACTGAGCTTGGGCTGCGTGACGCACCTGGAAGAATCTAAAAAGCATAGAATTGGGCAGCAGGAACTCATTTTGGAGGTCCTCAAAGTTTTTAAGTGTGCCGTCGGAAATTATGTGGTGCAAATAATATATTCCATATTCGCACCATATCTCCGTGTCAGGGATCAAGAGAAACTCTGAGAGTAGTCTATTGTGCCATAAAGGGGTATAATTGTTGTGTTTAGGGGTCGTTAATGTTTTAGTGGTGATGTCACATACGCGCCTATATTGGTACAATAGGGACCCACGGTCTCTATTGGAGTTATTCACACTATGTCCCACTGCAATTGCAGTGAGTGGGTCAGTGGTTAGTTGCGAGGGTGAGGAATCTGAGTCTGTCGGTTTTATCTATGTGGTATAGTTGAGACAGTTGGGACGTGAGGTAATAAAGATTTAAGTCAGGGAGGGCTGTTCCACCTAGGTCAGTAGGGTTCTTAAGGACTCTCCAGGCCAGCTTGTGTCTGTTGGTACCACAAATAAATGTCTTGAGTATGGCCTCCATTGACTTGAAAAATTTCAAGGGTAAGTAAAAGGGTGTGTGCCAGAGTATATACAATATTTTAGGAAATAATACCATTTTAACAATATTAATGCGGCCCCACACACCGAGCGATAGTCTCGCCCATACCTGGGTTCTAGACTTGATGAGATCGAAAATGGGTTCTATGTTCAGGGATATATAGTCAGCCGGTGTTCTATTCACCAATACTCCAAGATATTTGATAGTGTTCACTCGCTGGAGTGGTAACTGTGCCTGTAGCTTGGGAGAAGGGAAACTATCCATCGGCAATATTTGAGATTTCTCCCAATTAATTTTAAGGCCAGAGAACTGACCAAAGTGTTCAATCGTATGTAACGCCTTCCGAAGAGATGTGGCAGAGTCGGCCAGGTATAGTAGCGTGTCGTCTGCGTATAAGCTAATTTTTTCAGTCAGGGAACCAAGGCAGAGACCCTGGATCTCGGGGTCCTCTCTAATGGAGATTGCAAGGGGCTCCGCCGCCAAGGCATAGAGGAGCGGAGACAGTGGGCAGCCCTGTCTAGTGCCCCTGGATAAGTTAAATGTCTGGGAGGCCCTCCCGTTGGCCACTACTTTACCCCTGGGTGCCAGATATAATAATTGAACCCACTTGATAAATTTAAGGCCAAAACCAAAGCTACGGAGGCATCCCCAAAGGTACCGCCACTCCACTGAGTCAAAGGCCTTGGCAGTGTCCAAAGCCGCCACCACCCGGGACCCAACATTAGTATGTGTCGCTTGTAAGTCAATATACAATTTTATGAGGTTGAAGGAGGTGTTACGCCCCGGCATAAATCCAGCTTGGTCAGCATGGATCAGGGTTAGAATCACTTGGTTTAAGGCGTAGGGCAAGTACTTTAGCCAGAATCTTTATGTCTACCTGGAGGAGCGATATTGGTCTATAAGATTCCGGGAGGCCTGGGTCCTTGCCTGGCCTATCAGGATAATTACCGCCTCGCCCATCGATGGGGGTAAGGTGAAATTGTCAAATAAATGGTTGAAGAGGGACAATAACTTGGGGGCAAGTATCTCGATGTATTGGGCGTAAAATTTTATGGGAAACCCATCTGAACCCGGGGCCTTGGATTTGGCGAAGCTCCCAATCGCTGTGGTTATTTCGTCGAGTGTAAGAGGTGCGTCTAGCATAGCCATTTGGGCATCATCTAGCTGTGGAAAGATGATTTCCGCCAGTAGATCTTCCAATTGAGCGTCAGTGGTAGAAACCTGGGACGTATAGAGTTGAGAAAAGAAGTCCCTAAATTTGTGAGTGACAGCCTGGGGTTCCGTAATCTTTTCCCCATTAGGACCAGTGAGGGAAATGACAGTAGGGGGTCTATCCTCACTATGTGCTAAGTAGGCCAACAGTTTACCCGCTCTCTCCCCATGTTCATACAATTTTTGTCTGGCAAAGAAAAGTTTTTTCCTGGCCGTCTCGTGTTGTAGCTGATTGACCACCCTGGTTTGTAACCTGAGTTGGGCAGCTCCAGCAGGAGAGGGGTTCGACATGTATCCCTGTTCAGAGGAGGACAGATCCCGCATTGCCCCGTCCAGTACGGCTGATGAATTAGCCTTCAGCCTGTTAAAGGAGGTCAGAGTCAGACGTGCATGTAGTTTGAAGGCTTCCCATACTATGTCTGGGGATGCAGATCCGTCATTCTCTAAAAAGTAGGTTCTCCAGCTGTTACCAAGCTCGTCATCCTCCGACAACAGGGTGAGCCAAAACGGATTCAGGCGCCACATATGGGGCGGTTTGTCTAATGGGATGGCGAGGCTAATGTAATCTGGGGGCAAATTCAGCTCCCAGTAATCTTGGGGCAAGGGTACTAGAAATAAATATAAAATCTATACGAGACATGGTGTTATGGGTAGTTGAGAAACAGGAGTAAGCGCGGGTGAGCGGAAATTTTAAAACGCCATGTGTCAGTGAGATTAAAGGAAGAGATAAGTCGGGAGAATCTAGTGTCTTCACTTCCACTTTTAAGTGTACATACCGTAAGTTTTAAACGTATGCAGAGATGACTAGTTCTGTGTGGTGTCACCAGTGGCCTTGTCACTGCACTGGCCAATGGGAAATAAGCTAAGAGAGAAATATAAGCACTCTCTCACAGCACAGTGCATGTGGGAACATGCAACTCTCTTCTTCTGTGATAGTGTCATCACCGGGGAGTCCAAAAGTCTTCAGCCTGCCAAATATCCAAGAGTGTACCCTGCAGAACGTTCTCCTGATGCAGGGCACATTGTTTGATACCAGTCCTGTGCTGATTTCATAGCGTAAGCAAGAACAAAGCTGCACAAGTGACAGCGCTGCAGGGATTGCATTGCAGGTTAACTAGTGTTCTCACGTTGTGGGAGGGAGTGCTGTGGACTGGTAGGGTGGGGTCACATGGTATTTATATAATTAAGGAAATTCTTTCACTAACCTAGCATGGTAATTCTCTTATTTTAGAAATAATGATCCTATAGGGTTAGTTTTACGCTGTAATTCTACATTAATTTAGGCAGTTATTTTGCATTTACCGTTTCTTTTTGTTTAGGGCTTATTCACACAATGTACTTTGAGCTGCATGTTTCTGCATACCACCACACATGTATTGTGAGAACGGGGCACATAGAAAACAACTGTTTTCTATGTGCCGTATTCATACCACACAAGTACGATAGTGTGCAGAAGAATGCGGCTCAGACATGGTGTGAACAAGCCCTTTTGTATGTGTATTTTTCCAGTGTGGAAGTCCTGGTGCATAGTAATTCACTTTTTACACTGTAGTATATTTCTGACATATTTTTTCCAGCGCCAAGCCTTGCAGAAAAAGATTGGTAACTTGGTAAATTGGTAACCTTGGTAAACAGTCGGGCATTAATAGTTTTACCTGTAATTCTGTGAAGAAAGCTGGAGACTGTCTTGGAGAGTCGGACTGGGATACCCTGGTCTACTGTAACTGAAGTGATGGAGCATTGGAAACTCTGCTTTGATGTCACTACCTTGAAACTGTATTTTTTAATGGCTACTCATCCTACTTGTGGTTGAATTGTTTATACCATGACCATAACATTGAGGAAGTTATTTACTACTGCACAATAGATGTGTTGTCTCCATGAAGGGAAGTCGCTCTTTGAAATTTCTAAAGAATATTTATTTGAAGCTGTAATTTTTTTACTTTAGAGACTGAATGCTTGCTTTTTTTTTTTTTTTTTTTAATGACTCCACATATTTAAGTTCTTGTGCACAAAATATGTACCTTGGGTGCACCAAATTCCTACCCATGTATTACTTTATATAATAGTCACAGTGACATTATAACTGAGCTGCATTTAAGCTGGCCATACACACTTTTAATTTTGCACGGTGAACAAGTGAATTCCATCTTTTTTTTTTTCTTGATTTAATTTGAGGTCTTAATCAATGTTTGTATGATGACTCGGGTCACATCACAGCCCCCCTCTTCTTCTCATATCCCAATCCTGTTCTTACATGGGTATCCATCTTCCCATCAATTCTAACCAGCTTCCCTGTCCCTGCTGAAGAAAAGCATCCCCACCACATGATGCTGCCACCACCATGTTTCACGGTGGGAGATGGTGTGGTCAGGGTGATGTGCAGTGTTCATTTTCCACCACACAGAGCGTTTTGCCTTTAGGCAAAAAGTAAAATTGTGGTCTCATCTGACCAGAGCACCTTCTTCCACATGTTTGCTGTGTCTTCCACATGGCTTCTCGCAAATTGCAAACGGAACTTCTAATGGCTTTCTTCTTGCCACGCTTCCATAAAGGCCAGATTTGTGGAGTGCATGACTAATAGTTGTTCTGTGGACAGATTCTCCCACCTGAGCTGTGGATCTCTGCAGCTCCTCCAGAGTTACCATGGGCCTCTTGGCTGCTTCTCTGATTAATGCTCTCATTGCCTGGCCTCTCAGTTTAGGTGGACGGCCAGGTCTTGGTAGGTTTGCTGTTGTGCCATACGCTTTCCATTTTCGGATGATGGATTGAACAGTGCTCCGTGAGATGTTCAAAGCTTGGGATATTTTTTTTATAACCTAACCCTGCTTTAAACCTCTCCATAACTTTATCCCTGACCTATCTGGTGTGTTCCTTGGGGGGTTATTTACTAAAGGAAAATGCACTTTGCACTACAAGTACACTGCAAGTGCACTTAGGAGTGCACTTGCTTTAGATCTGAGGGTTAAGATCTGAAATAAGGGAAAGCTCTGCTGATTTTATCATCCAATCATTTACATGCAAAAATACTGTTTTTTATTTTCCTTGCATGCCCCCCTCAGATCTACAGCAACAGCATATACAAGTACACTATTAGTGCAAAGTGGATTTGCCTTTAGTAAATAAACCCCCGGTCTTCATGATGCTGTTTGTTCGCTAAAGTTCTCTAACAAACCTCTGAGGGCTTTACAGAACAGCTGTATTTATACTGAGATTAAATTACAAACAGGTGGACTCTTTACTAATTAGGTGACTTCTGAAGGAAATTGGTTCCACTAGATTTTAGTTAGGGGTATCGGAGTAAAGGGGGCTGGAAACAAATGCATGCCACACTTTTTAGATAAATGCTTTTCAAAATGTTTTACAAAAAAAAAAAAAATTTTCCTTCCTCTTCACAATTATGTGCCACTGTGTGTTGTTGGTCTATCACATATAAAACCTCAATAATTTACATTTACGTTTTTGGTTGTAACAACATGAAAAAAAATGTGGAAACTTCAAGGGGTGTGAATACTTTTTCAAGGCATTGTACATAAAACTATAGCAGGCTGTGCTTAAAAACTTGTGAGAAGGGCTTTCCTGCACAAACTTGGAGAACAATGTAAAAAGGGGGGGGGGGGGGGAGTGCCAACAAATATAGGTCAACTTACGTTTTAACATTTGCATAACAAGGTCCACAGACACTGAGTGTTCAACAATGTTGGTTTTCAAGCAAACAACTTTCATATAATCTTTATACATTATGATACATGACACCACTAGTTTATGTTGTCTAATTGATTTTCTTTCTGACTTTTCACACAGCCAAATGTCAGCGCAATGGAGCCTCCATTTGGAGAAGCTTTTCGCAGCCCAGCCTTTGCTGAGCAAACATTAATGAGCACAGATCTCCTAGCAAGTAGCTCAGATCCAGACTTCATGTATGAAATGGTAAGTCATTACAGTAGTGAGAACTTGAGACCTCTTTAAATCTTTGCAGACTTTCCACTGATGATTTTGTATATTTTCTTTTAACAGGATTAAATAATTTATAGAGCCATGTATATTTGCCAGTAGGGATGAGCCGAACACCCCCCGGTTCGGTTCGCAGCAGAACATGCGAACAGGCAAAAAGTTTGTACGAATATCGTTAAAGTCTATGGGACACGAACATGAAAAATCAAAAGAGCTCATTTTAAAGGCTTATATGGAAGTTATTGCCATAAAAAGTGTTTGGGGACCCGGTTCCTGCCCCAGGGGACATGTATCAATGCAAAAAAAAGTTTTAAAAACTGCAGTTTTTTTGGGAGCATTAATTTTAATAATGCTTAAAGTGAAACAATAAAAATGAAATATTCCTTTAAATATCGTGCCTGGGGGTGTCATAGTATTCCTGTAAAGTGGCGAAGTTTTCCTGTGTTTAGAACAATACCACAGCAAAATTAAATTAAGGGAAAAAAAAGTAATTTAAAACTGCTTGCGGCTGTAATGTATTGTCGGGTCCCGGCAATATGGATGAAAATCCATTGAGAAAAACGGCATGCCCCCCCAGTCCATTACCAGGCCCTTTGGGTCTGGTATGGATATTAAGGGGAACCCCACACACAAATTTAAAAAAAAATGGCGTAGGGGTCCCCCAGGCACTATATACTCTGAACAGCAGTATATATACTATACGGCCTGCCCTATATACTCTGCAGAAAATTGGGCCTTAGGTGTTGGTGGTACCAGAACACTGTAAGCCCTCACAGTTCCTCTTGGTGAGTGCAGGAACGGGCCCTGCTGTGAAATAATAGGTCAAAAACTGTAATTACATGCCCGTGTTAAACAGGGGCATAAAAATTGGGCCTTCGGTGGTGGTGGTGCCCTAAACTAAAAATATTGTTGGAAGCTAGCATCATGAAGATTGAGGAGGAATAGGATAGTCACTCAGCATAGGCAGTCAGCAAGGGATCCCACATCCATAGAAAATTCAATCAGTTACATCAGCATCAGGTGCTTGATAGCTTCTGATCCAAGACTGATTCATTTTTATGAATGTGAGCCTATCAACGGAGTCTGTGGACAGACGCACTCTCTGATCCGTTACAAACCCTCCAGCAGCACTGAATGTGCGTTCAGAAAGAACGCTGGATGCAGGACAGGCCAGTAGCTCAATTGCATATTGAGCAAGTTCTGGCCAGTGGTCCATCCTCAAGACCCAGTGAATGCTCTGTTGGAAAGGTCTCCAAGTCTGCTCTTGCCCCTAGATATCCCTGCACCATGTAATGCAGACGCTGTCGATGGTTGCTTAAACTGATCAGACCTTGGCGCTGAGGACTGAAAAATTGTCTAAAGGCATTGGTCAGCCGGCCACCTTCTCTACCGCCTCAGCAACACGTTCAGCACCTGGAAATTGTAACCTCCCAGGGTCTGGAAATGCATTGCACAAACTTTTCTTCAATGCCTCCTGAAGATGTTTCATCCTCTGCGAAGGCAGGGTGAGTTCTGCAACCTTACCCTTGGATCGTTGATCAAGAAGGGTTGCCAACCAGTAATGATCCCTCTCCTTGATACCAGGAATCCTAGGGTCCTTTTGCAGGCTTTGCAGAATCAGGGAGGCCATGCAGCGTAAGGTTGCAGAGGCATTCGATTCTGAGTCCTCTGGGTCACTAAGGATCACATGATCCATAACAACCTCCTCCCAGCCACGTACAACTCCTTGGGTTTTTGGGGACTGAAAACCATCCCTTTAAGACTGCTGCTGAGTGTTCTCCTCCACGTCCATGCTGACACAATACTCTTCCTCTTCCTTCTTCTTCCTCCTGTGTGTTTGGTGGGCCCGCAGGAATACTATCTGGATAATGGGGGCCTTGAGAGGTAAGGAATAGGGATGAGCCGAACACCCCCCGGTTCGGTTCGCACCAGAACCTTCGAACGGACCAAAAGTTTGTGCGAATGTTAGAACCCTATTAAATACAATGGATGCAAACTTTCGAAATCTAAAGTGCTAATTATAACGACTAATATGCATGTTATTGTCCTAAAAAGGGTTTGGGGACCCGGGTTCTGCCCCAGGGGACATGTATCAATGCAAAACCAAAGTTTTAAAAACTGCCGTTTTTCGGAAGCAGTCATTTTAATGATGCATGAAGTGAAAAAAAAAGTGAAATATTCCTTTAAATATCGTGCCTGGGAGGTGTCTAAAGTATGCCTGTGAAATGGCATGTGTCTCCTGTGTTTAGAACTGTCCCTGCACAAAATTACATTTTGTAAAGGAAAAAAGCCATTTAAAACTGCTTGCGGCTTTAATGTAATGTCTGGTCCCGGTAATATGGATGAAAATCCTCCTCCTACCCCAGCCCATTACCAGCCCCTTTGGGTCTTGTATGGATATTAAGGGGAACCCCGCACCCAAAATTAAAAAAGGCCCTATATACTCTGAACAGCAGTATACAGGCGGTGCAAACAAGACAGGGACTGTAGGTTTGTTCTGAAGTTGAATCTGTTTGTAATTTTGAACAGGTACATTGTTTAAGAGTAGCTCCACCCAAAAAATCTATTTTTAAGCTTTTTGGAAAACATAGGGAATGGTTATCACCCCTGTAACATTTGTTTTGCTGTCTGTGCACCTGTTCAGAACATTTCACCTCACTTTCCATCCCAATGACAAATGTTTTTGAAAAGTGGGTTTTTTATTGAAACAAGGATTGGTGATAGCATCAGTAGAGAGGAAGAAACCTTTTTCCCATATTAACTCTTACAGGAGAGAATTTCCCTTCCTAGGGGTAGATTTCCTCTCACTTCCTGTTGTCTCCTTCCGTTTGCAAGTAGGAGTCGTTTGTAAGTTAAATGTTTGAAAGTAGGGGACTGCCGTATATACTCTGCTGAAATTTGCCCCTTACATGTTGGTGTTGCCACAACACTGTGAGCCCTCACAGTTACTCTTGGTGGGCGCTGGAACACCCTGCTGTGAACTATTATATCAGGAATTAAATTTACATGCCATTGTTGAACAGTGGTAGGAAAAATTGGGCCTTTGGTGGTGGTGGTGATGCCACAACACTGTAAGCCCTTACAGTTACTCTTGGTGGGCGCAGGAATGAGCCCTGCTGCAAAGCATTGCATAAAAAATTGTAATTACATGCCCCTGTTAAACAGGGGCTGAAAAATTGGGCCTTATGCTCCATACACACGATCGTTTTTCATGCCGTTAAAAATGGGCATTAAAACCGATCGTGTGTATGCTCCAGAGCATTTTTAACGGCGTGAAAAACGGGCATGAAAAATTTCGAACATGCTCTATTTTTTCACGTCGTGTTTCATGTCGTTTTTTTTTAACGACGTGAAAAACGATAGTGTATATGCTTTTACGAGGTGAAAAAAAAACGCGCATGCTCAGAATCAAGTATGAGACGGGAGCGCTCGTTCTGGTAAAACTAGCGTTTGTAATGGAGATGGCACATTCGTCACGCTGTAACGGACTGAAAAGCACGAGGCTGAAAAGCGCGAATCGTCGCTCAACAAACTTTACTAACATGAAGGGTGGCGCCATCCGAACGGAACTTCCCCTTTATAGTGCTGTCGTACATGTTGTACGTCACTGCGCTTTGCTTGAACGTTTTTTTTTAATGATCGTGTGTACGCAAGACCGGCTTGAGAGGAAACTTGAAAAAAAACGACGAGAAAAACGTCGGTTTAAAAAATGTCATGAAAAACGATCGTGTGTACGCCGCATTAGCCACTGGTGGCGGCACCCAGAAACAAAAATGTTCTTCCAAGCTATCATCATGAATCGGATCATTGAGGAGGAGGAGGATAGTCAGTCAACATAACAGGACAGTCACTCGGCATCGGCATACGCAGTCTTGAAGGGATGTGACATTTCAAAATAAATTATTCTGTTATATCAGCTTCAGGTGATTGGTAGCTGGTGGTGATCCAAGACTTGTTCATCTTTATGAAGGTCAGTCGATCAACCGAGTCGGTGGACAGGCGCACCCTGTGATTTGTGACAGCCTCCAGCAGCACTGAATGTGCGTTCCAAAAGAACGCTGGATGCAGGACAGGCCAGTAGCTCAATTGCATACTGTGCAAGCTCTGTCCAGTGATCCATCCTCAAGACCCAGTAAGCCAGAGGATTTTCGGTGGGAAAGGTGTCCAAGCTGACCTTACCCCTAGGTATTCCTGCACCATGTATATCAGACGCTGGCGATGGTTGCTGGAACCGATCATACCTTGGGGCTGCGGACTAAAAAATTGTCTGAACGCATCGGTCAAACGGCCACCTTCTCCACCGCTCCTTCTGCTACTGACCGAAGCCTCAGCAACTCTTTGTCCAGGACCAGGAGTTTGTAACCTCCCAGTCTCTGGGAACGCGTTGCACAGACCTTTCTGCAAGGCCTCCCGGAGTTGTCTCATCCTCTGCTCCCTCTGCAACAGCAAGATAAGGTCCGCAACCTTACCCTTGTACCGTGGATCAAGGAGAGTGGCCAGCCAGTAATGGTCCCTCTCCTTGATCCGAAGAATACGAGGATCCTTCCGCAGACTTTGCAGGATCAGGGAGGCCATGCAGCGTAGGCTAGCTGAGGCATTTGGTCCGGAGTCCTCTGGGTCACTAAGGACGACATGATCCGCTGCCACCTCCTCCCAGCCACGTACAAGTCCACGGGTTTGTTGGGACTGTAAATCATCCCTAAAAGACTGCTGCTGTTGATGCTGAGTGCCATGCTCCACCTCCATGCTGACACAATCCTCGTCCTCCTCCTCTTCCTGTGGGATGGGTGGGACAGAAGGAACACTGTCTGGGTAAAGGGGGCCTTGAGAGGCAAGGAAGTCCTCCTCTTCCTGCCTCAAGTGCCCTGTCTATTATTCCATGCAGCGTATGCTCCAACAGGTGGACAAGAGGTACAGTGTCACTGATGCATGCACTGTCACTGCTCACCATCCTCGTGGCCTCCTCAAATGGTGCCAGGACAGTGCATGCATCCCTGATCATGCCCCACTGGCGTGGTGAAAAAAACCCGAGCTCCCCTGACCCTGTCCTGGTGCCATAGTCGCACAGGTACTCATTGATGGCCCTCTGCTGCGTGTGCAGCCGCTGCAGCATGGCAAACGTTGAGTTCCACCTGGTGGGCATGTCACATATAAGGCGGTTCTTGGGCAGGTTCAACTCCTTTTGCAGCTCAGCCAGCTGAGCACTGGCATTATATGATCTGTGGAAATGCACACAGACTTTCCTGGCCTGCATCAGGACATCCTGTAAGCCCCGGGTACCTGCCCAAGAACCGCTGCACCACCAGGTTAAGGACATAGCCACACAGGGCACATGGGTCAGTTGTCCCTGTTGGAGGGTGCAGAGGAGGTTGGTGCCATTGTCGCAAACCACCATTCCTGGCTTAAGCTGGTGTGGCGTCAACCACCTCTCAGCCTGCCCCTGCAGAGCTGACAGAACCTCTGCCCCAGTGTGGCTCCTGTCCCCCAAACACACCAGCGCAAGCACGGCATGGCATCTTTTTGCCTGTACTTGAACGCCTACGGAGCACCGCTGGTTCCGAGGACAAAGCACAGGAAGAGGCCATGGAGGAAGAAGAAGAGGGGGTGGAGGAGAGAGAGAGGTGTGTCACAACCAGTAGTAGCATTTTGGAGGCGTGGCGGCGGATCAACCTCCAACACTACTGCACCTTGTCCTGCATCCTTCCCAGCTGCCAAAAGAGTGACCCAATGGGCCGTGAAAGAAAGGTATCGTCCCTGTCCATGCCTGCTGGACCATGAGTCAGCGGTAATATGCACCTTACCACTGACCGCCCTGTCCAGCGAGGCATGGACTTTGCCTTCCACATGCCGGTAGAGAGCCGGAATCGCCTTCCATGAGAAAAAGTGGCGCTTGGGAACCTGCCACTGAGGATCCGCACATTGCACAAACTCACGGAAGGGGGCCGAGTCTACCAACTGAAAAGGCAGTAGTTGAAGTGCTAGCAATTTAGCCAAGCTAGCATTCAACCGCTGGGCATGTGGATGGCTGGGAGTCAACTTCTTTCGACGGTCCAGCAGCTGGGGCAGGGACATTTGCCTGCTATAATCGGACGTCGGTGTACTGCTAGCAGAGTGCCCGCAAGTACTTGGCTGTGACACACCTAATTCTACACCTTCATTCCTCTCAGTGCAGGTTTCAGAGAGGACTGAAGGTACAGTGGGGTTGGAGATCCCAGCTGATTAGGAGCAAGGAGAGGTCCACTTTGGTGTGGGTCTTTAAGGTACGCTTGCCAACGAGCTTCATGGCAGGTCAACATATGTCTGGTCAAGCATGTGGTGCTCAAGCGGCTGATGTTTTGGCCACGCGAGATACGCTTGAGACATATGTTGCAAACAGCAGCGGTGCGATCTGATGCACTCGACTCAAAAAAGGCCCACACCAAAGAACTTTTGGAATAACGGGCAGAGGCAGCGCCCTGCACAGGCGGAGCTCTGCGGTGTGATTAGTCGTGTGCTGCCCTTACGCTGGCCCCCGGAGGGCATCCTGCCTCGTTGGAGATGTGCCTCCTCCTCCTCCTCCTCCTCCTCCTCCTCCTCCTCCTCTCAGGCACCCACGTGGAGTCAGTGACCTCATCATCCCCTCCCTCCCTCCTCCTCCTCCTCCTCTCCTATCAGGCACCCACGTGGAGTCAGTGACCTCATCATCCCCTCCCTCCTCCTCCTCCTCCTCCTCCTCCTCCTCCTCCTCCTCCTCCTCCTCCTCCTCTCCTATCAGGCACCCACGTGGAGTCAGTGACCTCATCATCCCCTCCCTCCTCCTCCTCCTCCTCTCTCCTCCTCCTCCTCCTCCTCCTCCTCCTCTCCTATCAGGCACCCACGTGGAGTCAGTGACCTCATCATCCCCTCCCTCCTCCTCCTCCTCCTCTCTCCTCCTCCTCCTCCTCCTCCTCCTCCTCCTCCTCCTCCTCCTCCTCCTCCTCCTCCTCCTCTCCTATCAGGCACCCACGTGGAGTCAGTGACCTCATCATCCCCTCCCTCCTCATCACTGGAGCCAATCTGGCAGTATGCTGCAGCTGCTGGAACATGACTGCCAGATTGCTGTCCTTCTTGAGCATCCCCTCTCTCTGCTCTCACGCTACTGCCTTCCTCTAGCTGGGTATCATCTTCAGACCCTTCGAAACGCTGGGCATCCTCCTGGAGCATGTACCCAACACTGTGCTCAAACAGTTCGGGGGACTCCTCAGGAGGACACGGTGGGTCTAGGGAAGGAGTGACTGATGATGACATTGATACGAGGGAAGAGGACGCTTTGGCAGCTGCTTTGCCAGTACCCTGAGCCTGGGTGAGAGAGAATGAGGAGGATGATGAGGGCTTGGTCATCCACTCTACCAAGTTTTCGGCATGATGCGGCTCAACACGTCCAGCTGCCGAAAATAAGGACAAGCGTGTCCCATGGCCACGTGCTGATGACTATGCACCGCGTCCACGACCAGCACTGTTGTCTCTAGACACAGAGCCTGCTTGCCCTCTTTTATTGGCTCGTGACTGTCTGTCTGCCTCTCCTTGTTGGCCTTCCAGACATAGTAATGGCCTGCAGGGAGATGGGAAAACCAGCAATTGGGTAGTGTATATTGTGCTGGAGGCACACAACACCCACTAACTCCAGCAGATGCCTTTTATTAGAGAACAGCAATGACGGGTATATACAGGTGTATACTGTACTAGGGCACACAACACCCACTAACTTCAGCAGATGCCTTTATTAGAGAACAGCAATGATGGGTCTATACAGGTGTATACTGTACTAGGGCACACAACACCCACTAACTCCTGCAGATGCCTGAATTAGAGAACAGCAATGACGGGTATATACAGGTGTATACTGTGCTGGGGCACACAACACCCACTAACTGCTGCAGATGCCTGAGAAAAGAACACACTGTCCCTGCCTATCTAGCTTAGAGAACAGCAATGAACAGCAACTCCTGCAGATGCCTGAGAAAAGAACACACTGTCCCTGCCTGCCTATCTAGCTTAGAGAGCAGCAATGAACAGCAACTCCTGCAGATGCCTGAGAAAAGAACACAACGTAGAACACACTGTCCCTGCCTATGTAGCTCTTTCCCTGCACGCCGGAACACACTGCACAAGGCCGCCGCGCTGGCGGCCTATTATAGTGTGGGGCGTGTACTAAACCCCCCTGAGCTATGATTGGCCACAGGCATCCTGCCTGTGGCCAATTATGGCTCTCCTCGCTGCCGGTGCTGTGATTGGCCAAGCATGTGGGGGTCACAGTGCATGCTTGGCCAATCACAGCGCCGGGATTGCACTGCAATGGCGCAGTGTATTGTGGGCTGTTCGCGTCACTCGAATTTGGCGCGAACGGCCCATAACGTTCGATCTTCATCGAACAGCCGATGTTCGAGTCGAACGTGTGTTCGACTCGAACACGAAGCTCATCCCTAGTGAGGAAGTCCTCCTCTTCCTCCCGCTGTTCTGCCTCAAGTGCCCTGTCCATGATTCCACGAAGCGTGTGCTCCAACAGGAAGACAAGAGGGACAGTTTCACTGATGCATGCATTGTCGCAGTTCACCTTCCTCGTGGCCTCCTCAAATGGTGACAGGACAGTGAATGCATCCTTGATCAGTAGCCACTGGCATAGCGAAAAGAAGCCAAGCTCCCCTGACCCTCTCCTGGTGCCATACTCGCACAGGTACTCATTGATGGCCCTCTGCTGCGTGTGCAGCCGCTGCAGTATTGCCAACGTCGAGTTCCACCTGGTGGGCATGTCACAAATGAGGCAGTTGGTAGGCAGGTTGCATTCCCTTTGAATGTCAGCCAGCCGAGCACTGACATTGTATGACCGCCGGAAATGACCACAGACTTTTCTGGCCTGCCTCAGGAGATCCTGTAAGCCTGGGTACCTGCTCAAGAACCGCTGCACCACCAAATTCAGGATGTGTCCCAAACATGGAACATGGGTCAGTTGTCCCTGTCGGAGGGCGGAGAAAAGGTTGGTGCCATTGTCACATACTACCATTCCTGGATGAAGCTGGCGTGGCGTCAACCACCTCTGAGCCTGCCCCTGCAGAGCTCACAGAATCTCTGCCCCAGTGTGGCTCCTGTCCCCTAAGCAGACCAACCCAAGCAACCCATTGCATCTTTTTGCCTGAGTGCTTGCGTAGCCCCTTAAATGCTTACGGAACACCGCTGGTTTAGAGGACAAATATGCAGACGAAGCCATAGAGGAAGAAGAAGAAGAGGAAGGGGTGGAGGAGAGAGCTGTGGCAGAATCACCACTAGCATTTTGGAGGCGTGGTGGCGGAACAAGCTTCAACAACACTGAACCCTGTCCTGCATCCTTCCCAGCTGCCAGCAGAGTTACCAAGTGCACCGTGAAGGAAAGGCAACGTCCCTGCCCATGCCTGCTGGACCATGAGTCAGCGGTAATATGCACCTTACTGCTGACCGCCCTGTCCGAGGCCAAAACATTGCCTTCCACATGCCGGTAGAGAGCTGGAATGGCCTTCCGTAAAAAGAAAACGCGTTTTGGAACCTGCCACTGAGGTACAGCACATTCCACAAATTCACGAAAGGGGGCAGAGTCTACCAGCTGAAAAGGCAGCAGTTGCAGTGCTAGCAATTTAGCCAGCTAGCATTCAGACGCTGACCATGTGGATGGCTGCGACCAAATTTATTTTTACGGTTTAGCAACTGGGGTAGGGAAATTTGCCTGCTAAAATCAGATGGTCGGGTACTGCTAGCAGATTGGCTGTAAGTACTTCGGACACCTATTGCTATACCTTCATTCCTCTCAGTGCAGGATTTTGAGAGGACTGGCGGTATAGTGGGGTTGGAGATCCCAGATGATGAGCAGGGAGAATTCTTTGATGTGGGTCTTTCAAATGCTGTTGCCAACGGACTGCATGGGAGGTCGTCATATGTCTGGTCAAGCATGTGGTGCCCAAGCGGCTGCTGTTCTGGCCATGCTTGATCAGACATAGGTTGCAAACAGCAACAGTGCGATCTGCTGCACACGTGTCAAAGGTCCACACCAAGGAACTTTTCAAAGTCAGCGGGGAGTCAGCAGCGCCCTGCACCTGCGGAGCTTTGGCGGTGTGATGCAATAGTGTGGCTGCCCTTAAGCTTTCCCCTAGAGGACATCCTGCCTCGATGGAGTTGTGCCGCCTCCTCCTCTCTTCTATCAGGCACCCAAGTAGAGTCAGTGACCTCATCATCCCCTCCCTCCTAGTCACTGGAGCAAACTTGGCAGTATGCTGGGGGAACATGACTGCCAGTTTCTTGTCCTTCTTGGGCACCCCCTCTCTCTAGGCTCACGTTACTCCCGTCCTCAACCTGGGAACAAACATCAGAGCCTTCAAATCACTGCGCATCCTCCAGCAGCATATACCCGACACTGGTCGAATAGTTCGGGGGACTCCTCCGTGCATGATGGTGGGGCTAAGGAAGGAGTGACTGTGGACAAGGAGCCAGTAGAATAGGCCGCTTTTGGTAGCTGCATTGGGAGGCAAACTACTCTGAGCCTGGATGACAGAGGATGAGGACGGCTTTGTTATCTACTCCACCAACTCTTCTGCATGTTCTTGCTCAATAACACGGCCAGCAGCAGAAAAAAAGGACAAGCGTGCCCCACGGCCACCTGCAGAGGATGCATCATGTCCACGACCAGCACTGTTGACTGTAGACACAGAGCCTGCTTGCCCTCTTTTAGTGGCCTGTGAGCGTCTGCCTCGTCTTGGTGGCCTTCCGGATATGATATATATTTTGTTTTGCAACCACACCACACTACACTGTATTAGATACTGTGTACACCACCAGAAGTGTAGTAGCAACTGTGCTATGGCTGCACTGTATTGTGTACACCACCAGAAAAGTAGTAGCAACTGCACTATGGCTGCACTGTATTGTGTATCGTGTACACCACCAGAAAAGTAGTAGCAACTGTACTATGGCTGCACTGTATTGTGTACACCACCAGAAGTGTAGAAGCAACTACACTACGGCTGCACTGTATTGTGTACTGTGTACACCACCAGAAGTGTAGTAGCAACTGCACTACAGCTGCACTGTATTGTGCACTGTGTACACCACCAGAAAAGTAGTAGCAACTGTACTATGGCTGCACTGTATTGTGTACTGTGTACACCACCAGAAGTGTAGTAGTGTTATGTCCCTTAGATACGGGGGCTCTCAGGGTGTTGCTAGCAATGCTGCCAGTATCCGCTCAGCAAGTTACACACAGGTTGGATGCACTTCTTAACCAGGGAAAGGTTTATTACTCACTCAGGAACATGATGACTTTCTTACATGGAGGAGTCTTAATACAACAGGCTTCTGTCATTACCAGATGTAATCCCTTCTATGTATCATGCTGCTGCTTCCAGTCCCACACACACTGTGACTGACTTCCTGGTACAGCCCCTCCCCCAGCATGCACGTTATGAGCCCTTTGTCTCTGTTTTTTGACCTCCAATGTGTCCCGTAAGATTTCAGTGCTTTTCCAAAGAGGAGTTTGATGTCTTTGGCAGGCAGACTTACGAAGGGGCACAGCATGGGAGGGGTAGAGGCTGTCAAAGGTTCTGGAGATGTCCGTGGGTGTCCAACAGGCAAATCAGTCTCTGCAGTTCCGGGCACATTTCCGGGCTCCTCAGGAATATGGTCACCAACCGCTTCAGGGGTTGGTTGTAAACTTGTGGGATCATGCCAGACACCATGCCATATGTCACCAGTACAGCCCTGAGTAGACTCTGGTGGTTGGTTAGAAAGAGAGGTCTGGTTTGTTTCTACTGGCAGGCAAATGCGCTTTCTCAATTGCAAAAGGTATCGTCAAACATAAATGACATTCTCCAGGCGAACAAGGTACATTCTTTGTTCGTTCAAAAGGTCCATCAATAATGCCAGGAAGCCAATGATGCAAAACTCTGTAATTCCGAAACCATACAAGATCACCGGCACGGAATCCAGGACGGCCTGGCGGAGGTGGTGTTGGTGACTGTTCCTGTGGATGAACTAAATCAAGTTTGGTGCGAGATGCCTGCCAAACATAAGAAAAGCTGGGTACAGCCCAGTAGTAGCGTGTTTTGTGTTTCGGTACATGGTCAAGAACTCCAGCAGCTTCTAATCTGACATTCCGACCTGGTCCAGAGTGGACAGTAAGTGCTTCTTTAACGTCTGCACAAACCATTCTGCCAGCCCATTCGAGGCTGGATGATAAGGAGCTGTTTTGTAGTGTTGGCTGCCCAAGCCACTGAGGAAGGATTGAAACTCATGCGATGTAAATTGAGTCCCATTGTCCGAGACTATGGCTGTTGGCAAGCCATATTGACCAAAGAGCTTCCTTAAGACTAGAATGGTAGCAGCTGAGGTAATAGAAGGCATTTGAAAAACCTCCTGCCATTTTGAATGTGCATCTACTACGATCAAATACATTTTACCCTGGATTGGGCCAGCAAAATCAAGATGGAGTCTTGACCACGGGTCTGTCGGCCATGACCAAGGTTGCAGGGTTCCCTTCTTTTGGGGTCGCTGAGCCTGACAGCACCCAGGACATGGAGCCCCAAAATCTTCACTTGCAGTATCCGTTTGTGGCCACCAAACATAGCTCCGGGCTCGCTGCTTCATGCGCACCACGCCAGGATGGCCCTCATGCAGTATCCTTGGTATGGTTGGTTGCAAATAATGAGGTACAGTGGGTACGGAAAGTATTCAGACCCCCTTAAATTTTTCACTCTTTGTTATATTGCAGCCATTTGCTAAAATCATTTAAGTTCATTTTTTCCTCATTAATGTACACACAGCACCCCATATTGACAGAAAAACACAGAATTGTTGACGTTTTTGCAGATTTAAAAGAAAAAGAAAAACTGAAATATCACATGGTCCTAAGTATTCAGACCCTTTGCTTTGACACTCATATATTTAACTCAGGTGCTGTCCATTTCTTTTGATCATCCTTGAGATGGTTCTACACCTTCATTTGAGCCCAGGTGTGTTTATTTATATTGATTGGACTTGATTAGGAAAGCCACACACCTGTCTATATAAGACCTTACAGCTCACCGTGCATGTCAGAGCAAATGAGAATCATGAGGTCAAAGGAACTGCCTAAAGAGCTCAGAGACAGAATTTTGGCAAGGCACAGATCTGGCCAAGGTTACAAAAAAATTTCTGCTGCACTTAAGGTTCCTAAGAGCACAGTGGCCTCCATAATCCTTAACCACTTGCTTACTGGGCACTTAAACCCCCTTCGTACCCAGACCAATTTTCAGCGCTGATGCACTTTGAATGACAATTGCGCGGTCATACAACGCTGTACCCAAATTATATTTTTATAATTTTTTTTCCCACAAATAGAGCTTTCTTTGGGGGGTATTTGATCACCTCTGCGGTTTTTATTTTTTGCGCTATAAACAAAAAGACAGAAAATTTTGAAAAAAAACCACAATTTTTTTACTTTTTGTTATAATAATATCCCAATTTTTTAAAAAAAAATTTAGTTTTTTTCTCAGTTTAGGCCGATACGTATTCTTCTATATATTTTTGGTAAAAAAAAATGCAATAAGCGTATAGTGATTGGTTTGCGCAAAAGTTATAGCACCTACTAAATAGGGGGTTGGATTATGACATTTTTTTTATTTTTTATATATATATATATATATATATATATATATATTATTATTATTATTATTTTTATTATTATTATTATTATTATTATTATTATTATTTTTTTTACTAGTAATGGCGGCGATCTGCGTATTATTATATATATATAGTTTTTTTTTTTTTTTTCTCAGGCCTGCGATATTGCGGCGGACACTTTTGACACTATTTTGGGACCATTCACATTTATACAGCGAACAGTGCTATAAATATGCATTGATTACTGTATAAATGTCACTGGCAGGGAAGGGGTTAACACTAGGGGGCGATCAAGGGGTTAAATATGTTCCCTATTAGTGATTCTTACTGTGTGGGGGAGGGGACTGACTGGGGGAGGTGACCGATCTGTGTCCCTATGTACAAGGGACACGGCATCGGTCTCCTCTCTCCCTGACAGGACGTGGATCTCTGTGTTTACACACAGAGATCCACGTCCTGCCTCTGTAACAGCCGATCGCATGTACTTGGCGGACATCGCGGCCGCCAGGCACGCGCATCGGCATCACGTGATGCGGCGGGCACAGCTGTTCCCCGCTGCGCACCCTCAACGGTGCGCAGGGGGATGTAAACACAGCAGGACGTCCACCTGGCACTTGAGAGCCACGCTGCAGACGTCTTTCGTCTATAGCGCGGGTCTCAAGTGGTTAAATGGAAGACGTTTTGGGACAACCAGAACCCTTCCCAGAGCTGGCCGTCTGGCCAAACTGAGCTATTGGGGGAGAAGAGCCTTGGTGAGAGAGGTAAAGAAGAACCCAAAGATCACTGTGGCTGAGCTCCAGAGATGCAGTCAGGAGATATGAGAAAGTTGTGGAAAGTCAACCATCACTGCAGCCCTCCACCAGTCGGGGCTTTATGGCAGAGTGGCCCGACCGAAGCCTCTCCTCAGTGCAAGACACATGAAAGCCTGCATGGAGTTTGCTAAAAAAAACACCTGAAGGACTCCAAGATGGTGAGAAATAAGATTCTTTGGTCTGATGAGACCAAGATAGAACTTTTTGGCCTTAATTCTAAGCGGTATGTGTGGAGAAAACCAGGCACTGCTCATCACCTGTCCAATACAGTCCCAACAGTGAAGCATGGTGGTGGCAGCATCATGCTGTGGGGGTGTTTTTCAGCTGCAGGGACAGGACGACAATCGAGGACCATGTGATATTTCAGTTTTTTTTTCTTTTTTAATAAAAATGCAAAAATGTCAACAATTCTGTGGTTTTTCTGTCAATATGGGGTGCTGTGTGTACATTAATGAGGAAAAAAATCAACTTAAATGATTTTAGCAAATGGCTGCAATATAACAAAGAGTGAAAAATTTAAGGGGGTCTGAATACTTTCCGCACACACTGTATAATCACTCTATTACCCCACTGTAGGCAACCAGCATTAGTCACAAACTCACATTTTCTGGCAAAGTACGGATGAAATTCACCTTTCTCTGGCCATTCAGCCTGAACATACGAGAATATCTGAGACAGGAAGGGATCTGTGGCTGTATGTCTGGCAATTAGGGAGGTGGCATGCAGGATTGTGGCCTGTCTATTTCCACAATGCGTACCTCTCTTGGTGGGCGGTCTCCAATTGGCAATCTGGAAAATGCATATGCATTGCCGTGGGCATCATGGGAGCGGTGTCTGATAGAATAAGTATAAGCTCCCAAGAATAAAGCGTACCTTTTGTAAGCGAGATGCGGTTGTTGTAGAAATTCCTTTCTGAGGATTCAGTATTGACAACAGAGGTTTGTGGTCAGTGATAAGTGTGAACTCCCGACCATATATGTACGTTATTTTGTTTGTGGCCCATACAATGGTCAAAACTTCTTTGTCTATCTGGGAGTAGTTTTGTTCTGCTGAGGTTAAAGACCTGGAAGCAAAAGAAATTGGGTGCTCCGTGCCATCTGGCATGACATGGGAAAGCACGGCACCCAGTCCATAAGGGGAGGCATCACAAGCCAAGGTGACGTGTTTCTTTAAATCATAGTGGACCAAAGCTCGAGAAGGCAGAATGAGTTCTTTAGAAAGCCAAAAAGCTTTGTTACATTTGGCTGTCAATATCCATTTAGCTCTTGCATCCAGTAAGCAATGTAGTGGGTAGAGCTGGTGTGCTAGGTTCGGCAAGAAACGGTGGTAGTAATTTAGGAGGCCAGGGTAGGACCTGAGCTGTGTGACATTCTGGGGAGTAGGGGCATGGGTATGGGCTTTTTAGCCTTTTCTTCAGTAGTGTGTAACCCATGTCGGTCCACAGTGTGGGACAAAATTCCAGTCGAGACTTTAGAAAGTCGCATTTTGAAAGATTGACACGTAAACCATACCTTTTTTGGAGTCTCTCTAGCACCGCTTCAACATTCTTTCTGTGTTCTTCATCAGTGGGACCGGTGATGAGCATGTCATCTAGTAGACATTGGGTGAAAGGTATGCCTGCCAGGACCTCATCCACGATTCGCTGTCAGATGGCTGGAGCTGGAGCTGTGCCAAAAACCATGCGGTTATATTGGAATAATCCTTTATGGGTATTAATGGTCAACAGATGGCGTGAATCTGGGTGTACTTGCAGTTGCAGGTAAGCTTGCTTCAAGTCTATTTTTGTAAACTTTTGCCCCCCCAGCCAGTAAGCCAAATAGATCTTTAAGTCAAGGCAGTGGGTATTGATCCACAAGTTGGTTGTTCAGGGCAACCCTGAAATCTCCACAAATTCGAATGTCTCCATTCTTTTTCTTGACGGGCACAATTGGCGATGCCTATTCACTTCTATCAACTTTAGTTATGATCTTTTCAGCCAATAGGTGGTCCAGCTCTACTTCCACTTTTTTCCGCAAGGCAAAAGGTATTGAACTCGCCTTACAAAAACGAGGTGTAGCACCAGGCTTCAAGAGGAGATGGGCCGATTTTCCTTTTACTGTGCCCAAAGAGTCTTCAAAAACCTCCTTAAAGCGTGACTTCAGGGATTCCACCCAATGGTCTACCTCGGAAAGCAATGCACATTGGGCAATGGCAAAAGAAGGCATGCCCAGGGCTTTGATCCAGTCCCTACCATACAGCGGAGGACCTCCTTTACTTACAACATAAAGGCGTATAGTTTGACTCCCGTCGCCCAATGTAACAAGGGGTTTCACATAACCTAAGGTCTGTAGTAGTTCCTTGCTGTAGGTTTGTAGTGTGAGATTTATAGTTTGGAGCGGTAGGGACAGACCCGATGCCTTTAAATCAGTCCATGAAATAACAGACACAGCCGCCCCTGTATCAACATCCATGGAGACAGGACAGCCATTGTGTCTGACATCCACTTTTATCGCAGGAGTACTCCCAACTACCCGAAATAGTCCAACATGCTGGACACAGGTCTCCTCACCCGAGCTGGAACAGTTATTGTCAGTATCCACATGAAATGTCTGTTTACGTTTACCTTTTGTGGTATTGTTCGGGGAACGTGAGCTGCGGCAAACACGCCCAATATGACCAGTCTTTCCACAAAGAAAACAAACGACACCCTTGAACTTGCAAGCAGGTGCACTGTGAGTAGTGTTGCCACAACGGTAGCAAGTCGGTGTCCTAGAGACAGAAGAATTAGGGTGGCGAGTTTTAGGCTTATTTGGGGGTGGCCGTCTTGGGTGTCGGGTGATGGTAGTGTGGAATATTTTCTCTCCCTGGCTTGCAGGAGTTTCAGGTGGTGCCTTCAGCAGGGTGGCGTCCCGTGTGACCTTGCTACGGTCATGGAGTTGGCTAGAGGCTTTCGTCAGTCATGTCGGGTTCTGTGAGTAAACGTTTCTGTATGGCTGGTTCGCAGAGTCCCATGACAAACATGTCGTGGAGAGCCCTTCTACTGTAGAATTTAAACCGCTCTGCAATTTCTAACGGCTTTGGGTTGTAGTGCTCATGTAGCTTCTGAATTAACTCCGGCAGGGGCTAAGAGGCCAGCTTGTCTGGAGAAATTAGGTCTCTGAGTGCCATATGCAGCTTAACTCAATGCTGTGAGGAAAACTGCAACTTTCTTTTCTACAGCCACACTATTTGCTTCCATATACTGCTCCAGCCTCTCCACCCAGGAGCTCCATGATTCAGCAGCAGGATCAAATGGTTGAATAAACCTTATGAAGGCCATGTGTGCTAAAATCCACAATCCTCGTCGCCACTGTTATGTCCCTTTAGACGTGGGGGCTCTCAGAGTGTTGCTAGCAAAGCTGCCAGTATCCGCTCAGCAAGTTACACACAGGCCGGATGCACTTCTTAACCAGGGAAAGGTTTATTACTCACTCAGAAACATGATGACTTTCTTACATGGAGGAGTCTTAATACAACAAGCTTCTGTCATTACCAGATGTAATCCCTTCTATGTATCACACTGTGACTGACTTCCTGGTACAGCATGCATCGGGAGAAAAGGGTCAAAGTGGTCCCGCAAAAACATGCGGGACCACTGTATTGTATACACCACCAGAAGTGTAGTAGCAACTGTACTACGGCTGCACTGTATTGTGTACACCACCAGAAGTGTAGTAGCAACTGCACTATGGCTACACTGTATTGTGTACTGTGTACACCACCAGAAGTGTAGTAGTAACTGCACTACGGCTGCACTGTATTGTGTACTGTGTACACCACCAGAAGTGTAGTAGCAGCTGCACTGTATTGTGTACTGTGTACACCACCAGAAAAGTAGTAGAAACAGTACACCATGGAATGCACTGTAGATATAGGCTACACTGGCTGGTGTGTGTGTGTGTGTGTGTGTGTGTGTGTGTGTATGTATGTATATAAATTAGGGCTGTGGAAATTAACTATTAATTACTCGATTAATCAATACATTTTTTTTGATCGATCAAAATTCTTTTGATCGGTACTCGCTTCCCTGCCGGCTTCAGGGAGTTCCGTCGGAGGTCCGGTGTCCATCTGAAGGGCTCCTTTGCTGTGCCTTCATATATGCATGCTGGCGGGACCTTACTATCTGCCACACGCAAGGGCTGTTACACTTCCCTCTATCAACCTGGGATTCTACAGCCATCCACAGGGAGTTGTGATAGTTCCCTTCACGGGACATCTACATGCCGACGGACTGATGATAACCCCCCCCCCCTCATCTGGATTCAGCAGTGGTATCGTTGTACACATTTTTATACCAGTATCATACATAGCTACATGTTTTTATGACTGCTTTTGCTACCGTTTGGTATTACTCGCACCATTATTACAGTTTATGTAGCTAAATCGATTTTATCTCCAGTGCAATATTTATTTTGTTACCTACTTGAAGACTATAAAAGTTTTAATGCTATTCCCGAGTGCTGCCTTTGTGTGTTTTTTTTGTATCCTGCTATCCATTTTTCCAGTGGTTGGTAGCTGCTTTGGGAATCGGCCTGCAAGGAGATCAGCTAAAAGTAGTTGGATCTGTATGTGCGTTTTTTATAATTAATCGAAATTCGTCGCTTAATCGATAAAAAATAATAATCGAACACGTGTGTGTGTGTGTGTGCGCGTGTGTGTGCGTGTGTGCGTGTGTGCGTGTGTGTGTGTGTGTGTGCGTATATATGTGTATATATAATTAGGGCTGTGAAAATTAACTATTCTTCGATTAATTGTTTTGATCGATCAAAATTCTTTTGATTGGTACTCACCTCTCCCCTGGCTTCCGGGTCTTCAGAGAGATCCAGTGACGTCACGGACACCGGCGGGGCTTGCCGTGTCCATCTGAAGGGCTCCTTTGCTGTGCCTTCATATCTGCATGCCGGCGGGATCTTACTATCTGCCACACGCAAGGGCTGTTACACTTCCCTCTATCACTTCCCTCTATCAACCTGGGATTCTACAGCCATCCACTGGGAGTTGTGATCCCTTCACGGGACATCTACATGCCGACGGACTGATGTTGGCTCCTTCTCATCTGGATTCAACAGTGGTATCGTTGTACACATTTTTATACCAGTATCATACTTGGCTACATGTTTTTATGACTGCTTTTGCTACCGTTTGGTATTACTCGCACCATTTTTACAGTTAATGTAGCTACGTCAGTTTTATCTCCAGTGCAATATTTATTTTGTTACCTACTTGAAGACTATAAAAGTTTTAATGCTATTGCCATCGAGCGCAGTCTTTGTGTGTGTTTTGCATCCTGCTATCGATTTTTCCAGTGGTTGGTAGCTGCACTAGGAATCAGCCTGCAAGGAGATCAGCTAAAAGTAGTTGGATCTATGTGCGTTATAATTACCGTATTTATCGGCGTATAACACGCACTTTTTTCCCCTTAAAATCAGGGGAAAATCGTGGGTGCGTGTTATACGCCGATACCCACTGATCCCGGCGATCTCCGCTGACTGAGCGGAGCGCAGCGATCGCCGCCGAGATACACATAGCCGAGTGTACTCGGCTTTTCTCGGCTCTGCTCACAGTCACGCCCAGTCCCGCCATTGGACCTGTGATATGTCCATCATAGGGCGGGACTCGGCGTGACTGTGAGCGGAGCTGAGAAAAGCCGAGTATAGCCGAGTACACTCGGCTATGTGTATCTCGGCGGCGGCTCCGCCCAGTCTCTGCGTCCCTGCGTTCTCGGCGGCGTTCGCCCCGCTCCGCCTAGTCTCTGCGGCGATCTCGGTGGCGCCAATTTTGAAAACTGGGGCAAGGCTGCACTTGGCAAAGGCTGCACTGGACACTGGGCAAAGCGACACTGGGCAAAGCGACACTGGGCAAAGGCGACACTGGGCAAAGGCTGCACTGGGCAAAGCTGCACTGGGCAAAGGCTGCACTGGACACTGAGCAAAGCTGCACTGGGCAAAGGCTGCAATGGACACTGGGCAAAGGCTGCAATGGACACTGGGGCAAGGCTGCAATGGACACTGCTGACAAGGCTGCAACGGACACTGGTAAGGCTGCATTTAAATGTAAGTGTTTTTTTTTTTTTTTTTTTTTTTCCTTAAACTTCCCTCCTAAAAGTTTTTTTCCCTAAAATTCCCTCCTAAACTTGGGGTGCGTGTTATACGCCGGTGCGTGTTATACGCCGGTGCGTGTTATATGCCGATAAATACGGTAATCGAAATTTATATATATATATATATATATATATATATATATATATATATATATATATATATATATTTCTTTTTCGTACATCACGGGACACAGAGCGACTTAGTCATTACTAATGGGTTATATAGATTACCTTCAGGTGTTGGCACTGGCCAATTCCAAACCGGAAGTACCCTCCCCTATATAAGCCCCTCCCACCCGGGAGCACCTCAGTTTTTTGCCAGTGTCTAAGGTGTTGGCCAAAGAGTAACATGTGTTTTCACTGGGCTTGCGTACAGGTTCTTTTGGGCCTTAGTAAGCTGTTCCGGATCCCACCAAAAAAGCTTCATAGCTAAACGGTCGGTACCCGGGCCTTGCAGCAGAAGAGCAAGGTTTTGCCTGTAATGCTTCTCTTAGGAGGGCTGGACCCTGGGATCCAGAGCTCTGGTCATACCCACGACCAAGATGTTGTCTGTGCAGGGTGCTATACAGGTCCAGGGGAGTGGAATCCTTGGGAACCCGGTCCCTGAAGGTTTAATTACAATGCCTGCCGTGATAGGTGAAGTTTGGACTTCTGTGGACCAAACAAAGTCCTGCGGCGGGGATCAGGTAAGTGGGGGCCCCCAGGAACTTGGTTCTATTGGGGGACCCCCAAGCCTAATTTGTCTTTCTGTCTGTTACCTAACGGTATTCCCGCTAAATATCTGTGTTTGCCTATAACTACTGAAAATGTAAAATTTTAATAGTAGTCAAGAAAAAAAAAAAAACAGGGACCGCGGTACCTGTGTTAAACCACTAGAGGCCGCTGTAGTCCATTTTTCTTGTCATGTGGATCTTTGGTTTTCTCAAGTCAAAAGATCCAGGCAGCTGGTAAGTTTCTCTGTGGGAATCCACTTCCTCTGCCCTGTTGCTGCGCTCATCCACCGCACAGGCCCTCCGGCAAAAAGGGCCCTGGCTCCTAGTCCCCTGTTTGATTTCGAAAAGGGCGCCAATGGCGCACGGGCCTCCTATGAAAAAAAGGGGCGGGGCGGGTGGATGACGCTCGATGCGCTTCTGCGCATGTGCGGGCGTCCCAGCATGGTTAAAAGACACAGTACAAGTGTCAGCTGCATGCAAACAGAGCTAGCAACAAACAGTGGCACACAGAGGCGGTTGATGCAGGCATCCCCATAGAAAGGCACTTTAGTGGACACCAGCTGGTATATAGCAGCACCTGTGTTAGACTATTACCAGCAAAATTGGTGTATGACGACGGGAATACCTCAGCTTTGTGCTTAAAGGATATGTCGTCCAGACGCTCCGGAAATAGATCTTCCAGGAAGCCAAAGGGGTCTCCATCAGGCTCTGAGGATATTGGGCATGCTTGTACTGCACCAATCTCCCCTGAGAATTCAGAGGTCAGTAGCCGTGGAAACCCCGCAGGAGTGCCTGGTGCTGCGGCTGTCCCCAGTCCACCTGCTCCTGTATATATAACAGAGGAGGTTTTATCCTCAACTCTGGGAGGATTGGAAGAGAGATTAACAGCATTGATCGCTGCTTCCCTGTCTCAGGAAAAGCGCGTCCGATCTCCGTCTCCTCCTTCAGAGTGCCTGTTAGTGGAGGAACAGCCCCACACAGAGATCGACCTACCTGAAGGGGATCAGGATGAGGTTGATTCAGTTATGGAGGAATCAACAGTGGAAGAACCTTTCTCAGCTTCTCAGGCTGAAAGATTATGGGTTCAGTCTCTGACTAATATGGTCCGATCAGCATTTAAAATGCCTCTGGCGGAACCACCATCCACTACGGTTTCCTCGCTGGGGTCGCTAAAAGCTCCCCAGGCTGTCTGTTCCTTCCCAATCCACCCTTTATTAGAAGGGCTTATTTACCAGGATTGGGAGCATCCTGATAAAATATTTGCTCCCCCCAAGAGATTTCCGGTGATCTATCCCATGGAGGATAAGTTCATAAGAAAATGGAGGGTCCCTACAGTGGACGCAGCCATCTCTTCTGTTAACAAATCACTGACTTGTCCAGTAGATAATGTTCCAATGTTCAAAGACCCAATAGATAAAAAATTGGAGTCTTTACTAAAATCTGCTTTCTCTACAGCAAGTATGGTGACACAACCTGCGGTAGCAGCGATTGGAGTCTGCCAAGCAGTGAAAGATCAGTTGAAACAAGTCTTAAGGGACTTACCAGATCAGCAGGCTCTTGCCCTAGCTGACCTGCCTAGAGCCTTGTGTTTTGCGGTGGACGCCATAAAGGATACAATCCAACAGGCCTCCCGCTTTACGCTGTCTATAGTACATATGCGTAGGCTTCTGTGGCTCAAAAACTGGTCTGCTGAAGCTCCCTGTAAAAAACTGCTGGTTAGCTTCCCATTTCATGGAGAACGCTTATTTGGAGAAGATCTGGACAAATATATCCAGAAAATTTCTGCCGGTAAAAGTTCACTCTTACCGGTTAAGAACAAGGGTAGAAGTCCTTCTTTTAAGAGGCCTACTTCTCCAGTCCCGGGCACATCGGCTGTGAAGCAGTTCCGACGGCCTCCGCGGTCAAATTCAGGGGGCAGAAATCAGGGATCAAGAGAGGTGCAAAACCTCCCCCCAAGGCATGAAGCGTTGCCCCCACTCAATCGGGTGGGGGGAAGACTTCAGTTGTTCACAGAGACCTGGCGGGGCACCATCAGAGACAGATGGGTGCTCTCCGCAGTAAGTCTGGGATACAAGCTGGAGTTAAAAGGCACTCCTCCTGCCCAATTTATGAGGTCAAACGTGCCAAGAGATCCCCAAAAGAGAGGATCCCTCCTTCTGGCACTAGAACAACTATTGCTCCAAGGTGTAATCATGAAGGTTCCCCTGGAAGAAAGCGGATTCGGGTTTTACTCGAACCTTTTCACAGTCCCCAAACCAAATGGGGACGTGAGGCCCATATTAAATCTAAAAGGGCTAAACAAGTTCCTAAATATCAGGACTTTTCGGATGGAGTCGATCCGATCGATGGCCACCGCCCTACAAGGGCAGGAATGGCTAGCCTCGATCGACATAAAGGATGCTTATCTGCATATTCCCATCTTTCCGGCCCACCAGAAATTTCTACGCTTTGCAGTAGAAGGGCGCCATTTTCAGTTCAGAGCCTTACCTTTCGGTCTGGCCACAGCACCACGAGTGTTCACAAAAATTCTGGCCCCATTATTGGCCAATCTAAGAACACAGGGTGTAACGATAATGGCATATCTAGACGACCTGCTACTAATAGACCACTCAGTGGAAAAGCTGGAAGTAGCTATTCACAAGACAATCGAGTATCTGGAATATCACGGTTGGATTATCAACCGGGACAAGTCAGCTCTAAGACCAGTCAAAAGTCTGGAATACTTAGGGCTAAGGCTGGATTCAAATCAGAGAAAGATTTTCTTACCTCCAGAGAAGGTGTCGTCTTTAAAAGATTTGACCCACTTAGTGGGTACAAAAAGAAAACCATCCATACGCCTCTGCATGAGGCTGCTGGGAAAGATGGTGGCTTCATTCGAAGCGGTACCCTACGGTCAATTCCATTCAAGGAATTTGCAAAGGGCCATACTGTCAGCCTGGAACAAAAAAGTTCAGGCTTTAGACTTACCAATGTCCCTGTCCCCTTCCGTTCGCAAGAGCCTCCATTGGTGGTTGGTGCCCCAGAATCTGGAAAGAGGGAAACCCTTCAGTCCGGTTTCTTGGAAGGTGGTCACTACAGATGCCAGCCTCATAGGCTGGGGGGCAGTACTGGAGCAATGGTCTCTCCAGGGCAAGTGGTCAGAAGCAGAAAAGGCCCTGCCCATCAATCTCTTAGAGATACGAGCAGCCCGGTATGCCCTAGTAGCATGGACATCCAAACTCCAAGGGTCTCCTGTCAGAATTCAATCAGACAATGCCACGGCAGTGGCATATATCAATCACCAGGGTGGCACCAAGAGTCGTGCAGCCCAGAGGGAAGCAAATTGCATCCTGGAGTGGGCAGAAAAATATGTCCCAGCCATATCCGCGGTTTTCATCCCAGGAGTGGAAAATTGGAGAGCGGACTTTCTAAGTCGCCAACAATTATGCCCGGGGGAATGGTCTCTTCACCCCGAGGTTTTCCAGGCAATATGCCAGCGGTGGGGAACACCGGATGTAGATCTGCTAGCATCCAGATTCAACGCAAAGGTGGACAGATTTGTGTCTCGCACAAGGGATCCCCTAGCTTGCGGCTCGGATGCCCTAGTGTTCCCTTGGGATCAGTTCGAGCTGATATATGCATTCCCACCGCCACAATTGTTACCGCGATTACTCCGCAGAATCGGGGTAGAAAAGAAACCAGTGATTCTGGTGGCTCCAGCGTGGCCCCGAAGGGCATGGTACGCGGAGATTGTAAAAATGTCAGTGAGGAGTCCTTGGACCCTCCCACATCGTCCGGACCTGCTGTCGCAGGGACCGATATACCACCCTTCCTTACCAGCCCTAGGTTTGACGGCCTGGCTATTGAAGCCCACATTCTGAAAAAGAGAGGGCTCTCTAATTCTGTGGTATCTACCATGATCAATGCCAGGAAGCCGGTATCCAGGCAGATCTATTATAGGATCTGGAAAGCGTACATTACGTGGTGTGAGGCCAAGAAATGGCATCCACGTAAGTACGTGATAGGGAGGATTTTGGACTTCCTACAGTGGGCTGTAGATAGGAAGCTTGCCTTGAGTACTATCAAGGGTCAGATTTCGGCCTTGTCAATATTTTTTCAAAGGCCCTTGGCTTCGCATTCACTTGTCAAAGCCTTTATACAAGCAGTGATGCGTATTAGCCCTCCGGTTAGTATTCCCATATGTCCTTGGGACTTAAACCTGGTTCTGTCGGTTCTACAGAAACAACCGTTTGAACCATTGCAACACATTTCCTTGGTTCTTCTCACCAGGAAATTGATTTTCTTAGTAGCCGTTTGTTCGGCTAAAAGAGTATCGGAATTAGCCGCCTTGTCCTGTAAGGAGCCATATCTGGTTGTCCATAAGGACAGAGTAGTATTACGTCCTCATCCAGCCTTTCTTCCCAAGGTGGTATCGAGGTTTCATTTGAACCAAGATGTGGTTCTTCCTTCTTTTTTCCCCAAACCTAGCTCGGTAGAGGAAAAGTTATTACATTCTTTGGATGTAGTAAGAGCAGTTAAAGCTTATCTAAAAGCCACTGCTCAGATTCGCAGAACGGATTCTTTATTTGTTCTGCCGGAAGGCCCCAGAAAGGGTCAGGCAGCATCAAAATCTACTTTAGCCAAGTGGATTCGACAGGTCATAATACAAGCCTATGGCTTGAGAAAGAGACCGCCTCCGTTCAAAGTTAGGGCGCACTCCACAAGAGCAGTTGGAACTTCATGGGCAGTGCATCACCAGGCCTCCCTGGCTCAAGTATGTAAGGCCGCAACATGGTCTTCGGTACACACGTTTACTAGGTTCTACCAGGTAGACGTTAGAAGTCAGGAGGATGTCGCCTTTGGGCGCAGTGTGTTGCAGGCCGCAAAAGATCCTCATGCCTGATGGCGCCCAGCTTATGTATCCCTCCCCTCGTTTGGCATTGCTTTGGGACGTCCCATTAGTAATGACGAAGTCGCTCTGTGTCCCGTGATGTACGAAAAAGAAAAAGGGATTTTTATAACAGCTTACCTGTAAAATCCTTTTCTTGGAGTACATCACGGGACACAGAGCTCCCACCCCTCTTTTTGGGACACTTATTGCTTGGCTACAAAACTGAGGTGCTCCCGGGTGGGAGGGGCTTATATAGGGGAGGGTACTTCCGGTTTGGAATTGGCCAGTGCCAACACCTGAAGGTAATCTATATAACCCATTAGTAATGACTAAGTCGCTCTGTGTCCCGTGATGTACTCCAAGAAAAGGATTTTACAGGTAAGCTGTTATAAAAATCCCTTTATTTTGAATATAAGCCGACCCGAAAATAAGCCGAGGCACCTAATTTTGCCACAAAAAACTGGGAAAACGTATTGACTCGAGTATAAGCCTAGGGTGTCCATCTGCATGCCTCACTGTGCCTCACTTTGCCTGACTGTGTCCATGTGCATGCCTCACTGTGCCCATGCCTCACTGTGCCCATGACTAGACTGATGTTTAACATGGGAGTCTATGGAAGGGGTGCCCGGGTTTGAAAAATCGGTGCTCCCCGGCCGTAGGTCCCCCAAACAACAAACTTTGCACACTTGTAGAGGAGAAATGGGGCTACATGTGTGCCAAGTTCCGGGTCCAGGGGCCCTACGACCGGCCGGTACCGGGTCCCCAAATCACTGGAGAAATTACAGTTTAACATGGGAGTCTATGTAAGGGGTGCCTTGCTTTGAAAAATCAGTGTTCCCCGGCCGTAGGTCACACTTGTAGACGAAGACTGGGGCTACATGTGTGCCAAGTTTGGGGTCCAGGGGACCTATGGACGGCCGGTACCGGGTCACCAAAGTCCGGGAGATCAGGCGCAAAAAAGGTAACTCGAGTATAAGCGCTGAAAAACTTGGCTTATACTCGAGTATATACGGTATGTGTATGTGTGTGTGTGTGTGTATATATATATATATATGTATGTGTGTGTGTGTGTGTATATGTATGTATGTATTGTGAGGGGGTTAGCTCGGCAGCGGGTGTGTGTGACCCCCGGGATGGGCTCCCCACACAAAAACAGGCCCAGCAGACGGAGGTTGTGGTTTTCAAAATCAAAAAGGTGCCGTTTATTTTCTATTTACAGTGACAAAAACACAGCAAAGCAAAAGAAACAAACAAAATAAATCCTGGTCAACTTGACCTCTGACTAAACATACAGGTTTCCTAACTAACAACTGGGATCAGCCTAGTGCTGTCCTAGTCCCTGGTTTTAAATGTCCAAGCAAAATATATAGCCACACAGGCTTTCTCTCACCGCACAGGGGTTCACTCTCCCTAGACAGTCCACACAGGTCTGCTTCCAGGCATGAGCTAACATCTAATGAATCTGGGAGTTTTTATAGAGGCCTTAAACGAACTGACAGGCTTCAGCTGGCCTCATCAACTCCCTGCCTGCACGACGCCCAGCCCTCTCCCTAGAGGTATGAGTCATCAATGAGCCCACTAGTCTCAGCTGGGCTTATACAACTCTCCACCTAGCTGTATAAATCGGCGTAAAGCCTGAATCTGGGCGAAATATATCTACCCCCCTGGATGCAACCAGGTGACTTTACCTTCCTGCTGTCACATACCCCCCCCTCTTGTTTTAACCTCAGGGTTGGAACACCAGCAATCAGGCATTCATGTACTCGAGACAAAGCATCCACATTCCCCATTTGAACGCCAGGGCGATGCTTTACTGTGAAGTTGAATTCCTGGAGGGCCAGGAACCACCTATTCACTCTTCTATTTGTTTCCTTGTTTTGAGCCATCCACTTTAACGGAGCGTGATCCGTAACCATGTCAAAGTGCCTACCTAGCAGGTAGTACCGAAGGGAATCTAGAGCCCACTTCACCGCTAAACACTCCTTTTCAACGGTGGCGTAATTTACCTCATGGGACTTCAACTTCCTGCTGAGGTAAATGACTGGGTGCTCTTCCCCGTTCCAGACCTGGGACAATACTGCTCCTAACCCCACATCTGACGCATCACTTTGTACGACAAAGTCTTTAGAGAAGTCGGGTGAGTACAACACTGGCTGGCTACATAAGGCTTGTTTCAAGAATTGGAATGCTGCCTCAGCCTCGGGGGTCCATTTAATCATGACCGACCCTTTCCCCTTCGTCAGGTTGGTTAGGGGCACAGCCTTAGAAGCAAAGTGGGGAATGAATCGCCGATAATACCCAGCGATTCCCAGAAAGGCTCGTACCTGCTTCTTGCTGTTGGGACGTGGCCAACTCTGGATGGCCTCGACTTTGTTGAGTTGGGGTTTTATTACTCCCCTCCCAATGGTGTACCCAAGATATTTGGCCTCCTCCTGCCCAATGGTACACTTCTTGGGGTTAGCCGTAAACCCTGCTTCCCGAACAGAGTCCAGGACTGCTTGCACTTTTGGCAGATGTGAGGCCCAATCTGTGCTATGGACAATTACGTCATCCAGGTAAGCCGCAGCATACTTCCGATGGGGCCTCAGCATCTGGTCCATTTTCCGCTGGAATGTGGCCGGCGCATTCTGTAACCCGAACGGCATTCTTTTATATTGGAACGCCCCGTCTGGGGTTACAAATGCGGTTTTCTCTTTGGCTGACTTGGCCAGGGGGATTTGCCAATACCCTTTTGTGAGGTCAAGAGTCGTCATGTATCGGGCTGTTCCCAGCCGGTCGATCAACTCATCTATACGTGGCATGGGGTAGGTGTCAAATTTTGTAACTTTGTTCAACTGACGAAAATCGTTACAAAATCGCCAGCTCCCATCCGGTTTAGGCACCAACACAATGGGACTAGACCAATCACTTTGGGACTCCTCTATCACCCCTAAGTTCAGCATTTTCTGTACTTCCTCCCGTATTGCCTCCCGTCGGGCCTCTGGGATCCGATAGGGTTTTAACTTCACCCTTTCACCGGGCGGGGTAATAATGTCATGCTCTACCCCAGATGTTTGTCCCGGCAGCTCAGAGAATACCTCCTTGTTGCGAAGCACAAACTCCTTAACCTCCTGTTGTTGGGGTTGTGACAAGGTGGCTGCGATTCCAACCTCAGGAATCACGCAACCAGTTTGAGCTGGTGACCAAGTGTCTGCGACTAGGGACTCTCTATCCCTCCAGGCTTTCAACAGATTAACGTGATAGATCTGTTCGGGCTTTCGCCTTCCTGGTTGTCTGACCTTGTAATTCACTTCGCTCACTTTTTCCATTATCTCGTAGGGGCCTTGCCATTTGGCAAGGAATTTACTTTCAACCGTAGGGACAAGTACCAATATCCTATCCCCCGGGGAAAAGGTACGGGTCTTGGCTCCACTGTTGTACACTCTCTGCTGTGCCAACTGCGCTTGGGCCAAATGTTCCTTCACGATGGGCATTACCTGTGCAATTCGATCTTGCATCAGGGCGACATGCTCAATCACACTCCTGTGGGGAGAACTCTCACTTTCCCAAGTTTCCTTGGCAATATCCAACAGCCCTCTTGGGTGTCTCCCATACAGTAACTCAAAGGGGGAGAATCCCGTAGAGGATTGGGGCACCTCCCTAATAGCAAACATCAAATAAGGAAGTAGACAGTCCCAATCCTTTCCATCCCTATCCACCACTTTCTTCAACATTTGTTTTAGGGTTTTGTTGAATCTTTCAACCAGCCCATCGGTTTGGGGGTGATACACAGATGTACGTAATTGCGTCACTTTGAACAATTTACACAGCTCCTTCATAACCCGGGACATAAAGGGTGTACCTTGGTCCGTAAGCAGTTCTTTACAAATACCCACCCGGCTAAAAACAAGAGATAGCTCTTTGGCTATGGTTTTGGCCGAGGTATTTCTGAGAGGGATCGCTTCTGGATAACGGGTGGCATAGTCCATTATAACCAATATGTACTGGTGCCCCCTAGCGGACTTGATTATAGGACCTACCAAATCCATTGCGATTCTCTCAAACGGGACCTCAATGATGGGTAGAGGGACCAGCGGGCTACGGAAGTGTGGCATCGGGGCCGACCTCTGACACACAGGGCAGGAGGAACAATAATTTTCTATGTCCTTCATCACCCCAGGCCAATAGAATCTCTGTAATACCCTCTCTCGGGTTTTCTCTGTCCCCAGATGACCTCCAAGAATGTGCCCATGGGCCAACTCCAACACCAACTTCCTGTAAGGTTTGGGCACCACAAGCTGCTCAACGGTTTCTTCTGCCCTTTTTGCCACCCGATACAGTAGGTCCTTCTCTACGCTGAAGTATGGGTAAGTGCAGGTATTATCTGGGTTCACTAACTCGCCATCTATTTTCACTACGTTTTCCCGTGCCTTTATTAGGGCGGGGTCTTTCAACTGTTCTGTGGCAAAGTTTTCCCTGTGAACCTCAAGATCAGAAAACTCCACAGACGGTAGGTTTTCGTCTGAGGAGGTGGGCTCCTCTCCAGTTTCTTGAGTCTCCCCTGCCAATACTGACAAGGGAAATTCGGGAGAGTCCTCACCACTCTCAGAGGAGTTCTGGCTATCATATTCCTGGTACATAGGGGCACCAGTGGGGGGCTCAGGATCATCCCACAGTTCCCAGAACTTCGGAAAATCCCTTCCCACAATGGCGTCATGCGGTAACTGAGACACTAAGCCCACTGGATGAGAAAGGGTACCTTTGGGGGTCTCGAAACACACTGTAGTCACTGGATACTCTCGGGTGTCCCCATGCACACAAATAACAGCTACCTTGCTATTCCCAGAGACCTCTGTTTTAACTAATTCAGCCTTTATCAGGGTCACAAGGCTACCTGAATCCAGCAATACCACAACATTTCTACCATTAATACACATTTTGCATAAATGTTTCTCAGTTCCCCGAATGGCAGTGCATGCGACTGTCGCACACAGCGACTGACGTCTGCCCGTCAGAAAGTCACACTGCATGGGTTCCTCCAAAACCGGGCAATTTGCTGCAATATGTCCCGCTTGCCGGCAGCGGTAGCAAATGATCCTTCTTGCCGCCTCTTGAGCCGCTGATTTCCCAGGCTGTTCTCGCCAAACTTGGGGTAGAGCTCCCACCCTCTCACTCTCTCCACCCTTACCCCTTGGAATCATCTTATCCGCCCCTGGGGATGGTCTGGTCTTAGGGTGGAAAGTCCGAGTGTCTCTGGAAGAGGCCGTCAGGTTCTCTGTAGCCAAGTATTTCTCCACACGATCCACAAGACCATCGGCCGTCTCTGGGTCTCCATGGCTTACCCACTTTTGGATGGCAGTAGGAAGAGCTCTCAAAAACCGATCCATTACAACACGTTCCACAATCTTTGGTGCGGACAAAGTCTCTGGCTGTAGCCACTTTCTGCTCAGGTGAATGAGATCATACATTTGAGACCTGGGGGGTTTTCCAAGCTGGAAAGTCCAGTTATGCACACGCTGAGCCCGGACAGCCAGGGTGACACCCAGCCTTGCCAATATTTCAGCTTTTAGCATCACATAGTCTTTTGCTTGGTCAGGCTCTAGGTCATAGTAAGCTTTCTGCGATTCACCCGTTAACAGAGGAGCCACCAGTCCAGCCCACTGCTCCTCAGGCCACTTTTCTCTTTCAGCAGTCCTTTCAAACGTGGTCAAAAATACCTCTGGATCATCCTCTCCAGTCATTTTTGTCAATAAACGACTCACCCCAAAGGACGCGGTATTAGTGGGACGGCTTTCCTCACTGGTCTGCGGACGTTGCTGCATTACTGCTTCCATTTGTTGTAGTCTCTGCTCTTGCTTCTGTAATAGGTCTATGAAGCGGGCCTCAGATCGTTGCTGGGCTTGTTGCTGAGCTTCCAGACTCTGTTGGTGAGCTTGCTGCTGGGCTGCAAGGCTCTGTTGATGAGCTTGCTGCTGGGCTGCGAAGTTCTGTTGTTGAGCTGCAAGGCTCTTTTGCAAACCTGCATTTGTCTGCTGTTGATTGGCATTTGCTAGAGCCAGCTGTTTCAGTATCTCCTCCATGCTGGCTTAAAAAAAAACTGCCACTGGTTCTCCACCAACTGTGAGGGGGTTAGCTCGGCAGCGGGTGTGTGTGACCCCCGGGATGGGCTCCCCACACAAAAACAGGCCCAGCAGACGGAGGTTGTGGTTTTCAAAATCAAAAAGGTGCCGTTTATTTTCTATTTACAGTGACAAAAACACAGCAAAGCAAAAGAAACAAACAAAATAAATCCTGGTCAACTTGACCTCTGACTAAACATACAGGTTTCCTAACTAACAACTGGGATCAGCCTAGTGCTGTCCTAGTCCCTGGTTTTAAATGTCCAAGCAAAATATATAGCCACACAGGCTTTCTCTCACCGCACAGGGGTTCACTCTCCCTAGACAGTCCACACAGGTCTGCTTCCAGGCATGAGCTAACATCTAATGAATCTGGGAGTTTTTATAGAGGCCTTAAACGAACTGACAGGCTTCAGCTGGCCTCATCAACTCCCTGCCTGCACGACGCCCAGCCCTCTCCCTAGAGGTATGAGTCATCAATGAGCCCACTAGTCTCAGCTGGGCTTATACAACTCTCCACCTAGCTGTATAAATCGGCGTAAAGCCTGAATCTGGGCGAAATATATCTACCCCCCTGGATGCAACCAGGTGACTTTACCTTCCTGCTGTCACAGTATGTATGTATATATATATATATATATATATAAAATTTATACGGTGTGTGTGTGTGTGTGTGTGTGTGTGTGTGTATATAAAACCACATCAATACTGGGCACTTTCGCCCCCTTCCTTCCCAGGCCAATTTTCATCTTTCAGCGCTCTCACACTTTCAATGACAATTGCGCGATCATGCTACGCTGTACCCAAATAACATTTTTATCATTTTGTTTGCACAAATAGAGCTTTCTTTTGGTGGTATTTATTCACGACTCCGTTTTTTATTTTTTGCGATACAAGCGAAAAAACTGCTGAAATTTTGAAAAAAAAAAAAATATTTTCTTCTTTATATTTTAAAAGAAATCCAATAAAATCTAATTTTTTCATAAATTTAAGCCAAAATGTATTCTGCTACATGTCTTTGGGGAAAAAAAAATCCCGTTAAGTGTATAATAATTGGTTTGTGTGATCACGGACAGATGTGCGCAGGTGATCACGGACATATGTGTGCAGATGATCAATGGGACATATGATTTTACTGTTACATATGTGCGGGACAGGTGTTTTTACTATGTGGGGTCATGTGTTTGGGGACGTGTGTGTGTGTGTGTGTGTTTTACATTGTGTGTAAAAAAACAGCTCATACACACTGATCACCAGCTGGCTGCAGCGGTACGCTCTCCTCTCCTCACTGATAACTTCAGTGTGAGGAGAGGAGAGCCGATCGCCTAGCAACCGGCTCTCTGTTTACATCACATGATTGTTGTGATTGGACATGGTCGTCATGTGATCAGGAGGGCCAATCACAGAGCCCTCCTGCCGATCGGAGATGCGCCATGTCCGGGTGACACAAACGCATCGGGATCGCGCCACTACGCGGGCACGCGCATGCAAGATCCCCCTCCTTCTGAGGGACGTTCCTGAATGTCCACTCAGGAGAGAGCGCCCACCCAGCCGTATATGTACAGTAGCCGGGTGGAAAGTGGTTAATACACCGCCTGAAGTGTATTAGAAAAAGTACACCACGGAATGCACTGTAGATATAGGCTACATTGGATGCAGAGTGTGTGTGTGTGGTAGAGCTGCCACGACGCGTCGACGTAATCGATTAGGTCGACTACGAAAATACGTCGACGTGCGTGAAAGGCGTCGACGCGTCACACCGTCATCTCGTGGTCTCATCTCGCGGGCAATGGCGGATGCTGCTCCTGCTCCTGGGAATGGAGAAAGTACCAGTGTAGCACGAAAAGCCCAACCACGACTTTCAAAGGTATGGGAATTCTTTAGACAGAGGCCACATAAAATGGTCCTTTTTTGTTCCCTTTTGCAAAAACGAAATGGCGTACCACGGCAGCACAACTGCGATGCACGAGCTCCTCAAAAGAAAACATCCTGGAGCTCTCCGACCTCAAACAGACGAGCCATCTTTGTAAGTACTTAGTGCTATAGTACAATTGTGTTTTGGTCAAGAAAGATTAATTAATATTTGCTAGTAATTATCATCATTTATTAGTGCATGCTCAGGGGTACCCATTTGTTGCTGCTTTGCTTTAAGCTTTGTAGTGGCCAGCTCACTTTTTTTTTTTAAATGTTCCACAAGGCACTTTGCAACCTTCAGTGTCTTGCTGATCTGGGGATCCCTCAGGGCATGGTTGACAACTAACTGCAATCTGACCAGCACACCTGAGAGAAGAGATGCCATGATTTTCTTCCAAAATACGCAGACCACTACAAAGCTTAAAGCAAAGCAGCAACAAATGGGTACCCCTGAGCATGCACTAATAAATGATGTATCCGTAAGATGGAACAGTACGTTACACATGATCAGCCGTCTGCTTGATTAGAGGTGGCCTGTGACTGTGACGCTTTCCGATCCGGATGTCACACCACGAGGGAAGTGCTTCCTGGATTTAAAGCATGAGCTTACTTGAGGAAGTGGAACAAGTCCTGAGGCCTTTTGAGTGTGCTACTGTTTTCTTGAGTGGAGAGTCATATGACTGCTTCCGCTCTACCTCTTCTGGTAAAGGGCCTCCAGAAATCCATACTGAGCACAATTTGCGAGACAGCAGCAGTCAAGGCTTTCCAAAGTGCTGCTGCACAGGAGATTACATCAAAATGGGAGCGGGAAACTAAATTCAGAGATTATGGTGGAGAAATCGGCTTTTGGCCAATTATGGCTCTCTTAGCAGAGGGTGCTGGGATTGGCCAAAGCATGCAGGTCAGGTGCATGCTTTGCCCAATCATCATACAGCAATACACTGCGATCTCGCAGTGCATTATGGGGCTGTCCTCGGTACTCAAATTTGCCGCAAACACCCCATAATGTTTGTTCTTCAGTGAACGGGCAAACACCCGATGTTCGAGTCTAACTTATGTTCGACCGGAACATCGAGCTCATCCCTATTTGCCAGTGAAACTAGGTGGAACCCAGGGTAGCTGTACCCCACCCTCTTTGTCTACAGCAGGGATGTCCAGCCCATGGGCCATGAATGCGGGCCAACACAAAATCGTGAAGTTGCCTAAAAATGTTGATCCTCTGTAAAATTGCATTTATACTTAGCGAGCACATGCAAACAAATATACAATTGGCAGTCTCCCTTTACTAGACTTTTATGCTGCATGTGCTCGCTAAGTGTAAGCGCATTTTTACCAAACCCCCCCCCCCCCCCCAAAATCAACATTTTGTAAGAAAGTTTACGATTTTGTGTTGGGCCACTTTATTTTCCCAAGGAAGAATCTTCCACTCTTCACAATCAGGCCTTATTCATGTCATCATGCCGTGTACACACGACCATTTTTCATGACAAGAAAAATGCAATTTTTTTATTTGGTCATTAAAAACGATCGTGTGTAGGCTCCAGAGAATTTTTCGCGACGTGAAAAATGGGCATTTAAAAATTTGGAACATGCTCTATTTTTTTCTCGTCGTTTTTCACGTCATTTTTCACGTCGTTTTTCTCGCCGTGAAAAACGGCCGTGTGTAGGCTTTAACGACGTGAAAAAAAACGCGCATGCTCAGAAGCGAGTTATGAGACGGGAGTGCTCGTTCTGGTAAAACTAGCGTTCATAATGGAGATGGCACATTCGTCACGCTGTAACGGACTGAAGAGCACGAGGTTGAAAAGCGCGAATCGTCTCTCACCAAACTTTACTAACACGAGGATCAGCAAAAGCAGCCCGAAGGGTGGCGCCATCCGAAGGGAACTTCCCCTTTATATGGCCGTTGTACGTTTTCGTACGTCACCGCGCTTTGTTCGAGCATTTTTTTTTCATGATCGTGTGTAGGCAAGGCAGGCTTGAGAAGAATCACGTCGAGAAAAAAGTTTTTTCAATGACATTAAAAACGGTCGTGTGTACGCGGCATTAGTTTTACCTATATTTGTGAGCAACTATCTTCATGGATGAAGCACACGAATGGCAAAATTAGAACCTAAATATCTGATGAGCACCTTGAGAATTCATTGAGAATTAATCCATCGAACGATATTGATGCATTAGTTTATCAAAAACAGAGTCCAATGTCACACTAGTCTTTATGTTGCCCTCTTTTTTACTTTTATAATAAAAAACATTACAAAAAAAAAAAAGAAAAAATTTGGTACATTATCTATATCAGTGATTGTTACATTGTCGTCTACTTGACTTTTTCTGCCCATACGCTATCTTTATTGTTGGTGTATATTAGAGTATATCTTACAGAAGTGAGTACACCCCTCACATTTTTGAAAATATTTTATTATATTTTTTCATGTGACAACACTGAAGAAATTAGCCTTTGCTACAATGTAAAGTAGTGAGTGTACAGCTTGTATAGCAGTGTAAATTTCCTGTCCCCTCAAAATAACTCAAACACACAGCCATTAATGTCTAAACCGCTGGCAACAAAAGTGAGTACACTCCTAAGTGAAAATGTGTGTTAAATTTGGTGTTATCGCTCTCTCTCTCTCATACTGGTCACTGGAAGTTCAACATGGCACCTCATGGCAAAGAACTCTCTGAGGATCCAAAACAAAGAATTGTTGCTCTACGTGAAGATGGCCTAGGCTATAAAAAGATTTCTAAGACCCTGAAACTGAGCTGCAGCACGTTGGCCAAGACCATGCAGCAGTTTTAACAGGACAGATTCCACTCAGAACAGGCCTCACCATGGTGGACCAAAGAAGTTGAGTGCACGTGCTTGGCATCATATCCAGAGGTTGTCTTTGGGAAATAGACATATGAGTGCTGCCAGCATTGCTGCAAAGGTTGAAAGGGTGGGGGGGGGTCAGCCTGTCGGTGCTCAGACCATATGCCGCACACTGCATCAAATTGGTCTGCATGGCTGTTGTCCCAGAAGGAAGCCTCTTCTAAAGATAATGCACACGAAAGCCCGCATACATTTTGCTTAAGACAAGCGGCCTAAGGACATGGATTACTGGAACCATGTCCTGTGGTCTGATGAGACCAAGATAAACTTATTTGGTTCAGATGGTGTCAAGCGTGTGTGGCTTCAACCAGGTAAGGAGTACAAAGACAAGTGTGTCTTGCCTACAGTCAAGCATGGTGGTGGGAGTATCATGGTCTGGGGCTGCATGAGTGCTGCCGGCACTGGGGAGCTACAGTTCATTGAGGGAAACCATGAATGCCAACATGTGCTGTCACATTCTGAGCCAGAGCATGATCCGCTCCCTTCAGAGACTGGGCCGCAGAACAATATTCCAACATAATGACCCCAAACACACCTCCAAGACGACCACTGCCTTGCTAAAGAAGCTGAGGGTAAAGGTGATGGACTGGCCAAGCATGTCTCCAGACCTAAACCCTATTGAGCATCTGTGGGGCATCCTCAAACGGAAGGTGGAGGAGCGCAAGGTTTCTAACATCCACCAGCTCTATGATGTCGTCATGGAGGAGTGGAAGAGGACTCCCGTGGCAACCTGTGAACTCCATGCCCAAGAGGGTTAAGTCAGTGCTGAAAAATAATGGTGGCAAAACAAAATATTGACACTTTGGGCCCAATTTGGACATTTTCACTTAAGGGTGAACTCACTTTTGTCGCCAGCAGTTTAGACATTAATGACTGTGTGTTGAGTTATTTTGAGGGGACAGCAAATGTACACTGTTATACAAGCTGTACACTCACTACTTTACATTGTATCAAAGTGTCATTTCTTCAGTGTTGTCACATGAAAAGATATAATAAAATGTTTACAAAAATGTGAGGGGTGTACTCACTTTTGGGAGATACAGTATATAGATAGAAGATTTTTACAAGAAATTTGAAACAAAATGCTTGATTAAACTTGCAGATATTTGCAAAATCATCCCTTGTCGGTTTGATGTGCACTGGCCCTATAAGTCAACTTTCTAAATGTAGTGTAGAAGGAGTACATTGATTACATAAAAGATTCTTACTCCTATATGCAGCATACAGAATAATAAACCTTACACTTGAGAGATTAAAATAAGCCACATGGGAATTCTATGTGCTCCACTGTCATTCCTTAGGCCCCTTTCACACGGGGCGGATCCGTGCAGATCCGCCCCGTGAAGCTCCGCTTGCTCAGCGGGGATCGCTCCGTTGATCCCCGCTGAGCCGACGGATGACTGGGCGGTCCCCGCACACTGTGCAGGGACCGCCCTGTCAGAGCGCCGCTCTCCCCTATGGGGAATCGGATGACGACGGACCGTAGAGTCCGCTGTCATCCGATCCGCTCCGCCGACGGAAGGAAAAATAGGGTTTTCCTCCGTCACACTTTGGCGGAGCGGAGCGGATGTCAGCGGACATGTCTCCGCTGACATCCGTGCCTCCATAGGGGTGCATGGAGGATTTGTTTCAGGTCCACCTAAAAAACTGACAGGCGGACCTGAACGGCCCTCCGTGTGAAAGAGCCCTTATGTGTGTGTACTTCCTGTCCCACTCCTAACGAAGCCCCCACTCCTCCCCCCAAAAAATTAATGCCAAATGTGGCATGTAAGGGGGCGAGGTGTGCTTAAAGCGGAAGTTCCACGTTTGAACATGAAGTGTGGCTTCTTGACCTGTTCCTGAGGCTCAGACTTCCTGTCCCACTTCCTTCTTCCGCACAGGGACCGCCTAGGCGACTCCTCCTCTCGCCTCAAGCGGCCCCTCCCTCTAGGCGATCTCCTGGGACACGTGACAGGTCCCAGGAGATCGCTTGTCCACTCCGGGAGTGCAGCGCGACACGCGCATGCGCCGTGCGTGCCCGGCCGGGTGCCCAGAGTGGCAATGGAGGCGCCGGCGGAGAGGAGTGACGCTCCATTCGGCCGCATCACTGGACCGTGGAACAGGCAAGTGTCTGTTTATTAAAAGTCAGCAGCTATACTTTTTGTAGCTGCTGACTTTTAATAAACATTAAAAGCCTGGAACTCCGCTTTAAAGTCATGGCTCATATCAGAATCTTGCTCCACCATACAGAAACATTCCATTTTTTACCATATTCAGTATTTAGACCCCACAGCTTCACTTTATTGGCTTCATACTGGGCTTTCTTTTTTAGACGGCAAGCTCTGTGTTGAGTTATTTTGAGGGGACAGCAAATTGACACTGTAATACAAGCTGTACCCTCACTACTTTACATTGTATCAAAGTGTAATTTTCTTCTTGGGGGGGGGGGGGGCGGTGTGGCATAGCTGAATGTTTGCTTTCTTTTCTGTTCATTCAATCAAAAATGTTACTTTTTTTTAAAAGTCTTAGCATACGTATGCCACTTTAAGTAGTGGTGTTATTTCTTTTATATTTACACATTGTTTTAGGCCAGATACTGTAGTAATTCTCTCCCTATACCTTTTGGTTCAGAGACGTGAGAGTTTGGGTTCTCTTACACTGAAGCTGCACTGTTGTTTAAAACGTCCACCCTTCCTCCCCCCTTGCCCTTCACAGAAATTCAGTTTAAATTAGAAATGAAAGGCAAAACATTTTATAAGTGATCACATTTGTTCTCCGCTGCATAAGACCTGGGGGAGGAAAGGCAGCAGTACACTGGTCTTCCCAGTGAAAGGCTGTGAGGGGGGGCTCTGTCAGGACAAGTCTAATTATTGGAGGAGAGCACACTGAGAACAGTGTGTTCTCCTGCTTAGCGTGGTCCGTTTTTGATCGGAAAGCAGAGGAACTGACAGGAACACCAGGGATTTCACACTAAGGAAGCAATACAAAGAGAAAAGGATATTTTTTTTATATACAAGGTGCAGCAGGCACAAATCAGAAATATTAAATGTTGGGTTTACATACTCTTTAACTTGTCTTTAGGCTGCAGATGAAAAAAAATAACGCCTGGAATTACTTTATTAAAGTACAAAACCTTTAACGTTTTGGTACTCTATATTTTTGATTGTCATTAGTCACTTTTCTGAATAAAAGTGTAAATGTAAAAAAAGCCATATTGATGCACTTCAATCTATTGTTTTTTTTTTTCCTGAACAGGACAGAGAACTGGGATACCAACAAAGCCCAGCAGAGAATTTTCTGTTGTTGGAGGAGTGCAAAGACTTTGAAATATTTGACTCATTTACTGGTATCCTTGGAAACAGTCCACCCTTAACATCTCACTGGGAGCAGTGGGACACATATTGTGAGGATCTGACCAAGTACACAAAGCTAACTAGTTGTGATATATGGGGAACGAAAGAGGTGGATTATCTTGGTCTTGATGATTTTTCAAGTCCCTATCAGGATGAAGAAGTTATCAGTAAAACCCCCACTCTTGCTCAGCTCAATAGTGAGGACTCTCAGTCAGTTGCAGACTCTCTTTGCTACACAGAAAGTTTCCTTGGAGGTAAAGCCACGTTTTTTCCGGGAAAGAAGGTGGCATCGGGAAGGGTGGCTTCTCCGGTTTGTTCATCTAAGACTGCCCCCGTCATCGAAGTGCCATCCCCTGACTGCTCCCAAAAAGCTGCCAAGACAGCAGCAAGTACCCAAATGGTAGCAAAGACTAATATTTCTTGTGATGAGAAAATTAATTTCCATGGAGAGTGCAAGGACTATGTAAAAAAGGCTAAGGTTAAGATCAGCTCAGCACTTCCAAGCCGACCAACAAGCACTGTGGTTGCCATAGATGCAGCCAAGGAAAATACTTGTTTTTGTGGTGCTGTAGCCAAAAAGCAAGACAGGACAATTGAAGAGCCCTCCATAGGCCGAAGAAGCTGTGCCATTTTGCCTTTCAGAGAGACTCAAAAGCTTTTTTGTCCTCCGCAGAATGTGGCCACAATTGGGGTTGTGGAAGCTAGTGTTACTGTTTCAGCTTCTGTGTCTGATCCCTCACAAAAGAAAGAGGAGCACAACTATTCACTTTTCATCTCAGAGGGGCTTACCGAATCAGCCATCAAGACAGATAGCCAGCAGGACAATGAGGACGAGGAGATTGATTTAGATGAAGAAGAACATGATGAAGGATTTGGTAGTGAACACGAGCTTTCTGAGAATGAAGAGGAGGAGGAGGAGGAGGAGGAGGAAGAGGATGAAGAGGAAGAGGAGGAGGAGGAGGAGGAGGAGGAGGAAGAAGAAGAAGACAATGAAGATGACAAAGATGAGATCAGTGATACCTTCTCAGAGCCAGGTAGGTTCTCTCTATCTACTGTCAGGCAAATATTGCCACACATCCCACATGGTTAAAGGGAATCTGTGCTGAGAGAAATAAAGAAGCTACCACTGTATCCTTGCAACCTCCTCTTTCTGAAAACATTTGTTTCCTAGCTGCCATACTGATAAAATGCTTTAGTACGTTTCTAAATTACTCACTCAAAATAAGTTTGCAAATAAGTTCCAGTTTTACTGCTTGAATGCTTGCACCAAGCCCCTGGGACTGGCTGGCAGTATGTATGTTAGAGAGTATGATGGCCAGTAGTAGCATCCTCTATTTTTCCCAGCACTGGAAAACACAGAAGGGCTTCTATCTATGCTGAGTAATATTTTGCAGTATTAGTTTTATGTTCTTTTAGATGAAGGTGTATAAAAGAGACAGAGATAGAGAGAGATTATATATATATATATATATATATATATATATATATATATACACATATATCACACACACACACACACACACACATTGTGAAGTAATATTTACCGCTTTCTTGGATTTACTTAAAAGGCTGTTCTTAAAACACTGGTAACAAAACACCAGGCAAATTGCAAATGTACAATTAAAAGTACTATTTAAATCCAAAAGCAAACATTTTAATATGCTGCACTTACCTTCCTGATCCTTAGAGCGGTTATAAACCGCTAGGTGGTTTAAAAAAAAATGTATAATTTTTTTTCAGATCTGCAAGGTAAAGCCATAATGTACTAGTATGCTTCGCATACTAGCACATTATGTGAAACTTGCCTGAAAACGAAGCATTTTGGCGTGGACTCTGGCTGTGTGAGTGGCCGGAGCCGCGATGACGTCACTCCTGCACATTTGCGGATGAGACATGATTTACGGCACAGGATTCTGAAGAAACGGCCTGGGCAGCCGGCCATTCCTTTAGAGCTCATTCGCCAATGACGTCATTGGCTGCATATACAGTAAATTTACGGTACCTATAGGCTATTATTTGCAAGTACAAGATTGATATACAAAAAAACGACAGGTTGAGGGCAATAGACATCAGTCAAAATACATACGAATACCCCACATTAACACTTACCAAATTGATGTAGTGTCACTATACTGCATATAAACAAAAATGCCCCACTAGAGTAGTGGAGGAGAAGAACTGGCCATATGAGTGAAACGACATACGGTGTTTGGGTTAAATGGTATATCATTTTATTAAAGTGTTTGTAAACTCTGCAAAAAAAAAAAAAAACAACCTGCAAGACAAAGGCATACTGAGCTAGTATGCATTGCATACTAGCTCATTATGAAATGCTTACCTTAGAACGATGCTGTTGCAGTGGTCCCCGTACACCGCTGTGATGGGGGACATGTCTTTGGAATGTTACTTCCGGGTTCGCGGGCTCCGGCGCTGTGATTGGCCGGAGCCACAATGACGTCAATGCGGGCAGTAGCCGCCGGTCACGGCACAGCAGCTGAAGAAATGGCACGTACGAGCCGTTTCTTCAGTGCGCATGTGCCGATGACATCGGCGTATACAGTGAATATCTCCTAAACTGTGCAAGTTTAGGAGAAATTCACGGTACCTACAGGTAAGCTTTATTATAAGCTTACCTGTGTCGGCAAAAGTGGTTGTAAAGGGTTTACAACCACTTTAACAATCAATTAAAAAGTTCATATATTAAATCCTCCAATTGGAGAAAGATCATGTAATAACAGACAAGATGGGAAGGGATGGAATGGGGAGAGAAGGGCTAGATGGACCATCACTATTTATTGCTGCATGTAGGGGCGGAAAATTCTGTCAGTTAACAGTGTTGAGACAAACCATTTACCACTGGCAAGGGTCCTTTACAATAATCAGCTTTTATTTATGCAAAACCTTTATCCCAAAAGGAAAAAGTTTGCTGCAACTACTTGTGTGAGCTGGAGTTTGGCTTCAGTTCGTTAGTGTGTATTTAAATCTGCTAGTCCATCTGACACTTATTTAATTATGTAAAACCTGTATGCCAAAAGGAAAAAAACTGTTTGCTGTAATTGGGTGAGCTGGAGTTGGCTTCAATTTGATAGTGTATTTAAATCTGGTACCCCTGTGCTCTATTATCCAAAGTGGGGGCACTCTAATACAGGAGGTGTGTTACTGGCCAGGTCATCAGGCAAAAACCAAGGGGGAAAAAAAAACTAAAAAAATAAACCAATTCAACCACCATATCTCGTGATTGGTAAGCTGGAATTTATTCCATTTTTGGTTTTGGCTTTAAAAAATGCTTAAATGTAGACTTATTAAAAAAATCAATACTATATGTGCGAATAATATGTTTCTTTTCTATAACATGTATTTGCAATCTAGTTTTGTAATTAATGTACTTCTGTTACACTGCTCAGCTAGGCAAGTGATTTTTTTCTGGGTGCTAAAGTAATTAAATATAGATGGATCAAACCTCAGCCAGTTCAGCAGGGACCGGGACTATGGCTGGCTTACACCATCTATGAAAGCTTACACCTTAAAATATATTCAGTTAGCGACACAAAGTGTATTGAGGGTGCTCAACTACAACACTTCTATGAAGTTTCCGATCTTTGCCTGTTAAAAAGTACCCAACATCTTGGCATAGTAGAAGTTAATGAAAGCTGCATTTAGGCAATTCCAGGCACTTCAACCTGCTAGCACCTTTTTTTTATTTTTACGGTGACAGGGTCTCTTTAACTCTCATTGAGAGTCCGTGACCTTGGAGAAAGGTTAGTTTGCAGTTGCGCATGCTGATTACTAGAGCATTTTGTGCTACGGTATAACCTACCCAGTTATATGAAGTGTTGACCACTGTAACCTGTGGTAGTTGTCCTTTTTCCAGCATGCACTAAAAAATCAGTTAGAGTGGCTTCCATGAACAACACTTTTTTGCATTTTCTTCCTCCCTAATCTATATTATTCTGCCTCATGTTGGTTTAACATTCCTTTATGAATATGAAATTAACATTTTAGGTTATGAAAATGATTCTGTTGAAGATTTGAAAGGAATAACTGCCGTGTCATCGAGGAAAAGAGGAAAGCGAAGGTATTTCTGGGAATATAGCGAGCAATTAATGCCTTCTCAACAGGAAGGGATGCTGAGACCGTCTGAATGGAACAGAGACACGCTTCCCAGTAATATGTACCAGAAGAATGGCCTGCATCACGGTACTTTAAAATTTTGCTACCTTTGTACCTTTCCGCTACCTTTTGGCAATTTCCTTATTCACTAAATGGGCAGTAGTGAACAATTAGTAATGTTCTATTACTTATAATAACTGTACAGCATAGGACATTGAAGGGGGTGATCCAGTGAAAATCCAGCTATTTCAGGTATAGGTTAGATACTGAACACTAAAGATTAATCTATTTTAATCTTCACATCTGCTTTTTTTTATATATTGAGTCAGTTTAAAAAAAAAAGTAATGCGAAAAGAAAATGCTATGGTATTTTATAGACTGATAGGTTGACATACAGGACCTACAGATTATATATAAAAAAAATAGTTTTTGCTTTAAGAGGACAGTTTTTTTTTTTTCTCTCTCTTTCTGTGCTCATTAAAGTGATTGTAAAAGTTTTTACTCTTTCGTCCATGGACCGACACAGCTTCTCTATTGACAAAGTGGGTATTATCCGTTAATTAGGAGTGACTAGGCAGAAAAACTTGTAAAAAGTGTTGCATCACACCTTCTACAGTACCGCCCAGGGGGCGGACCCTCTGGGTATACCCTCTCAGTCTGCACATCGCAGATCAGTTTTTTTCTGTCTAGCAAGGAGTAGGACATGGCTCCCTTCGGGCCCATTGGTCCGGGGAAAAAAGATATATATATATATATATATATATATATATATATATATATATATATATATATATATATATATATATATATATATATATAATTTTTTTTTTTTTTTTTTTTTTTTTGCTACATTTGTTGTTTCCTGCGATCTTCGATCAACTGCCGACTGGGTGACAGGCTGGATCCTTGTAGTCTCCCCAGTTTCGGCCATCGAGCGTGTGCCGACCCTAGCTACGCGCTGGGTTTTCCACGACATGCCCGTCGCTCCACGGGTGGCCGGTGAGCCTACGCTCCGGGGCCTGCATCGGACCGCTCAGCTTCGGCTGACCTTACGGCCGAGTCGCAGCAGCCTGGCCGGTGAGCTTACGCTCCAAGGCTTGCATCGGACCGCTCAGCTTCGGCTGACCTTACGGCCGAGTTGCAGCAGCCTGTCCGGTGCGCGTCATGCTCCAGGGCATACATATGATCGTCCCTTCTGGGTCCAATCACAGCATGCCTGGCCAACAGTCACCTTCCGTGCGCGGACGATGATCTGTTTGGAATGTCTTCCAGCAGAATACATGCAGGATAGGTAAGTAAAACTCCCCTGCCTCGGCTGGGTGATTTAGCTGGACATTCCTGGAGAGATCAAGTAAGTGGTTGTGGCCCCTTTCTTCCCTCTCTCCCTGCCTTTCCCTCCTCCCTGGGCTTCTAGCTAAAGGTTGCTGGGTGCTGGGGGTCACCTAGGGGGTCCCACTGGAGCGGGGCTGGCTGTAACTAACATTTAAAAGAAATGTCATTTTTTGCTTACCTGTGTTTGTGTCTCCATGCTGTCGGCGGCCATTTTGAGGTGGTCCATGCCAAGTTTGGCCTCTTGTAACTGCCTGGCGGCCATCTTCCTGTGGTTCGGCCACACCCACTGGCCCCTATCAGGTGATCGGCGGCCATGTTTGTCCACCCTGTATGCAGATATTGCCGTTCGGCGGCCATCTTTTTTTGGGCTATGGCTGCCTGACCTCTATCTTCTGTCGGCGGCCATTTTCTTAGAGCCCACATTATCTTCCATACAGACGTTTTTGGCAACCATTTTGCGAGAGCCTCCGGCCTCTAGGGTGCATTACACTGGCGCGAAAATTCACACAGGAAGTGCTGATAAAAGAAGCAGACTGACACAGCAGCAAGGGGGCAGCATCACAGGCGCAGCATAGCAGTACCTATCCAGGGTGGTGAGTCCTCTGGGTGACCCAGCCTCTCTGCAGCACAGGAGGGTGGCCTATTGATATCTTGCCTGGAGCCCTGTGAGTGTCAGCGTGTGGTCAGCATGGCATCTGAGCCAGAGGTCTTCTCCCCTGAAACACCAGATTTAGCAGCTGGTGTCCCTGAGGTGTCTATGGACGCTATGTCGGCAATCCTAGAGGCGTTTGCTGCCAGGGTGGAAGCAGCACACGGGAATACAGGGGGTAATAAACGCCCCCGTCCCCTGCAATCTTCTGGGGATATTTCTGATGCAGAACCAGGTCCAGCTACGGCTCATGGCCCAGATTCTGATGCATCAGAGACTGCAGACCGTGACCGATCGGACAGTGAGGAGGACTCCAAGTCCAGGTCAGTACGCGAGACGGCTTTGGTATCTGACCTTATTACTGCAGTGCGGGATACGCTAAAGTTGGAAAGGACTGAAGAAGTAGCAGATACTCCAGTCCCCTTTGGGTTTCGTAAACCTGCCCGCACTGCTAAGGTGTTCCCTTGTGTGTCTTTTGACAAACTCTTATACAAGGAATGGGAGAACCCACTGAGGGTCTTTACAGCCCCAAAGAGGTTTGCAGTACGGTACCCATTTGAGGAGAGTTTTCTGAAGATGTGGACCTCTCCCCCTATAGTGGACCCTTCGGTGTCCAGACTTAATAGAGCCACCACTATTCCAGTAGAAGGGGCTCCTGTTTTCAAGGACCCTGTGGATAAGAAGGCTGAAGCACTCGCTCGCTACCTATACTCAGTGGTAGGCTCGGCAGTATGCCCGGCATTGGCGGGGGCCCTAGTGTCTCAGACACTTACTGAATGGGCAAAATTGCTACTCCAGGGGTTAAAGGAGCGAGATGCTCCTCCTAATGAGATAACTTTGGCCGACCAGTTGGTCCAGGGCCTTAAGTTTGTCTGCGAGTCAGACATGGATACTATTCCCCTGCTGTCAAGAGCTTCGGTTTATGCAGTAGCAATACGCCGCCTGATCTGGCTAAAGGGCTGGTCTGCGGACCAGACTTCCAAGAAAGCCCTATTGGATCTGCCTTTTAAGGGCGACAGACTTTTTGGGGCTTCTCTGGATGACATCATCAAGGATGCCACAGGAGGTAAAAGCACTTTGCTTCCCCAAACTAGCAAGGGTAAGGGACCACGCCAAGGGCAAGGGCCCTCCTTTACTGCACGTAAGCGTTTTTTTCGCCCCCTTAAGGCGACAGGGAAAAGACCCCAGGCCGATAAAGCGCCTGCCCAAGGACAAAAGCGTCCTTGGTCCCGCAGACCCAACAAGCCTGCGGACAAATCTGCGTCCACATGAAGGTCCGCCCCCACCCAGCTCTCGGGTGGGGGGACGTCTTCGCAAATTCGCGACTCAGTGGACTGCTCTAGTCTCCGACAGGTGGGTTTGCGAAGTAATCTCCTCAAGCTACAAGATAGAATTTCTCTCTTGTCCACCAGACAGATTCATCACCTCCAATCTCCAGCTACTACCGACCCGTCGGGAGGCCCTGTATGGGGGCGGTCCAGGGTCTACTGGAACGCGGGGTAGTTATTCCAGTTCCAGAACAGGAACGGGGTCAGGGTTTTTACTCAAATCTGTTCATTGTGCCAAAGAAGGAGGGGGTTCGTCCAATCTTGGATCTCAGAGCCCTCAATTGCTTTGTGAAGGTACAAAGATTTCGGATGGAGTCGGTTCGATCCGTAGTCACGGCTCTCCATCCGGGGGACTTTCTGGCCTCCTTGGACATCAAGGATGCATACCTGCATGTCCCCATATACTCCAGACACCAGAGGTTTCTGCGATTTGCTATCGGGAAGAACCACTACCAGTTTGTGGCCCTCCCGTTTGGCCTTGCCTCAGCACCCAGGACGTTCACCAAGGTGCTCGCTCCGATTCTGGCACTTCTAAGACAGCGGGGTATCGCTATCACAGGTTACTTGGACGACCTTCTGCTGAAGGCCCCTTCAAGCTCAGAATTAGAGGTAAGCGTGTCCATTACCTGTCAGACTCTTCGAGACTGTGGTTGGATACTAAACACGCAAAAGTCAGTATTGGTGCCCACTCAACGCCTAGTGTACCTGGGGTTGATTCTGGATTCCTCAGAGGCAAATGTATTCCTCCCGGTGGAGAAGTTGCAGACCCTCCGGGCTGCAGTACGGCAGCTGACTTCCAGGAATTGGTCGTCACTCCGTTTTTGCATGCGAGTGTTGGGCCTCATGGTAGCCTCCTTCGAGGCGGTCCCATATGCTCAATACCACACTCGAGTGTTACAGAAGGAAGTTCTGTCCAGATGGAACAGATGCCCTTCATCTCTGGATTATCAAATCCGAGTGAGCCACCTAGTCAGGAGATCCCTGGTATGGTGGCTGACAGCACCGGCTCTAATGGCCGGGAAGTCATTTCTTCCGGTTTACTGGATAGTGATCACGACGGACGCCAGCCTTACAGGTTGGGGGGGGGTCTGGGGTGTCCAGTCGGCGCAAGGTCGCTGGACCCCAGAGGAAGCCCTCCTGCCGATCAATGTCCTGGAGATCCGGGCGATCAAGCTGTGCCTCTTCAAATGGTCTCAGAGACTGCAAGGGCGTCCAGTCAGGATCCAGTCAGACAACGCCACAGCAGTGGCATATGTCAATCATCAAGGAGGAACAAGAAGCTCAGCTGCAGCATCGGAGATCGCTCGCATCCTGAAGTGGGCAGAGAGGAGCGTACCGGCACTGTCGGCCGTGTACATTCCGGGTGTGGAAAACTGGCAGGCGGACTACCTGAGCCGCCAGATGCTGGACCAGGGAGAATGGTCCTTACACCCGGAGGTGTTCCAACTCCTCTGCCAAAGATGGGGCACACCAGACGTAGATCTTCTGGCTTCCCGACTCAATCGGAAGGTATTGAGGTTTGTGGCCCGGTCAAGAGACCCATGGGCAGACGCAACGGACGCGTTGGTAGCATCGTGGGGTCAGTATCGGCTAATCTATGCCTTCCCTCCCTTAAGGCTTCTTCCTCTTCTGCTCCGCAGAGTGGAGGCAGAGGGAATTCCAATGATCCTAATCGCTCCAGATTGGCCTCAGCGTCCTTGGTACGCCGATCTAGTACGTCTGGTAGCAGACGTCCCCTGGCGCCTACCACTACGGAAGGACCTGCTATCGCAAGGTCCCATATTCCATCCTGCTTTACAGTCATTGGCTTTAACGGCATGGCTGTTGAGAACCAGGTACTGAGAGATCGGGGCCTGTCAGACTCAGTAATCTCTACTATGAGAAGTGCTCGGAAACCGTCCTCTAGGAAGGTCTATCACCGCACTTGGAGGGCCTACATCTCCATGTGTGAGGAAATGAAATGGCATCCACGTACCTATTTGGTTTCCAGAATCCTGCTGTTTTTACAGCATGGGGTAGACCAAAGGCTTGCCCTAAGTACGATTAAGGGACAGATATCTGCCCTGGCTGTCTTTTTTCAGCGACCCCTGGTGACTCACTCTCTCGTGAGTACATTTGTGCAGGGGGTTCGACATGTGGCCCCTCCGGTCCGGCCCCCGTTACCTCCGTGGGACTTGAACCTGGTCCTTTCGGTGCTTCAGAAGGCACCGTTTGAGAATATTAGAGATCTTCCCCTGTTGACACTTTCTCAGAAAGTGGTCTTTTTGGTGGCTGTTACGTCAGTTAGACGAGTCTCTGAGCTGGCAGCCCTGTCCTGCAAGGCTCCCTATTTGATTTTCCACAAGGATAAGGTGGTGCTGCGGCCGCAGCCTTCCTTTCTTCCGAAAGTCGTTTCGGCTTTTCATCTCAACGAAGACATTGTACTTCCATCCTTGTGTCCTCAGCCGTCGAATCCTAAGCAGTCGGCGTTGCATTCCTTGGACGTTGTCCGAGCTTTGAGAGTATACATATCTGCTACTTCCCTGTTCCGGAAGTCAGACTCACTGTTTGTTTCGGTGGCTGGTCCCAAGAAGGGCCAAGCAGTCTCATCGGCCACCATCTCTAGGTGGATCCGACAGATAGTAATCCAGGCTTACGCCTTAAAGGGTCAGGCGCCCCCCTTTCCTGTCACGGCGCATTCGACCAGGGCAATAGGTGCCTCTTGGGCTTTCCGACATCAAGCGTCTGTTTCCCAACTATGTAAAGCGGCGACTTGGTTGTCCGCTCACACTTTCACAAAATTCTACAAAGTTGATGTAGGTGCATCTTCGGATGCCTCTTTCGGCCGCAAGGTTTTGCAGGCGGCTGTTTAGAGTTGCAACTCCTCCGTTGGAGGAGTGCTGTTTTGTGTTTTGGGGTGAAGTTTGTTTTTATGCTGTTACCACCCCTCGTTTTTTCTCTGACACTGCTTTGGGACGTCCCACTTTGTCAATAGAGAAGCTGTGTCGGTCCATGGACGAAAGAGTAAATAGGATTTTTTACTCACCGTAAAATCCTTTTCTCTGAGTCCATGGACCGACACAGCACCCACCCCTCCTTTTAAGTTTGTACTGCTTTTTGACGAACTGATCTGCGATGTGCAGACTGAGAGGGTATACCCAGAGGGTCCGCCCCCTGGGCGGTACTGTAGAAGGTGCGATGCAACACTTTTTACAAGTTTTTCTGCCTAGTCACTCCTAATTAACGGATAATACCCACTTTGTCAATAGAGAAGCTGTGTCGGTCCATGGACTCAGAGAAAAGGATTTTACGGTGAGTAAAAAATCCTATTTTTCTTTTCCCTATAAAAATAACATGTTATACTTGCCCTCCCTGTGCATCGGATTTGCACAGAGCAGCCCGGATCCTCCTCTTTTCGAGTGCCTCTTCTGAGCTCCTGACCCCTCCCTCCTGTCTAGTTACCCCACAGCAAGCAGCTTGCTATGGGGGCACCCGAGCCGAGTCACAGCTCCGTGTATCCATTCAGACACGAGGCCGCAGCCCGGCCCCGCCCCCTCTCTCTTCTGATTGGCTGGCTGACTTTGATAGCAGCGGGAGCCAATGGTGCCGCTGCTGTGTCTCAGCCAATCAGGAGGGAGAGTCTCGGGTGGCCGAGACACTCGTGTACATCGATGGACAGAGATGGGGCTCCGGTAAGTATGAGGGGGGCTGCTGCACACAGAAGGCTTTTTATCTTAATACATTAAGATAAAAAACTTTCTGACTTTGCAACCCCTTTTAAGGCGTCATGCACACATGTATAAAAAACACTGGTGCACAGCATATACAAAAGCCTATGTAGCCATGCACATCAGGTGTTTAGATCATGATTTTAGAAGCAGCATTTTTTGAGGTATAAAAAAAAAACTGCACGAAAACTGCATTAAGAGAGGCGCTTATGAGCATAATTTTATGTGCATACTTTTATGTAAATTAATACCATTGGCCAGAATAAATATTCTGGCCACAGGAACGCATTTATGCTCAACGCCATACGCGCATATATACACGACATGGAAGCTATTTTTTTTCTGCCAAGTTCTGGCAGGAAAAATCCAGCCTATTTGGAGCATAAATTCGTACACCTGTCTGCATGAGGCCTAAAAGTGAAACCTAAAGGATGACCGTGATCCATTTTCCCAAGCACACACCCCCAGTTTAATCCAGCAGACATTTCTGGATTTGTTCATGGGACTGTGTGTGACCGCAGTGTTGTTGTAACGATATACAGGTGATACTCGAAAAATTTGAATATCGTGCAAAAGTTTATTTCACTAATGCAACTTAAAAGGTGAAACTAATATATGAGAGAGTCTCATTACATGCAAAGCAAGATAGTTCAAGCCGTGATTTGTCATAATTGTGATAATTATGGCTTACAGCTCATGAAAACCCCAAATCCACAATCTCAGAAAATTAAAATATTACATGCTATCAATTAACCACTTCCCGCCCAGTCAATAGGAGATTGACGTCCGGGAAATGGTTCTGTTATCCACACTGGACGTCCTGCAGGATAACAGCCGCCGCGCGCCCGGGGGGGCGCGCGGCGATCGGTGGAACGGTGTGTCAGTCTGACACACCGCTACACTGATCTCAGTAAAGAGCCTCTGGTGGAGGCTTTTTACCACGTGATCAGCCGTGTCCAATCACGGCTGATCACGATGATGTAAACAGGAACAGCCGTTGATCGGCTCTTCCTCACTCGCGTCTGACAGACGCGAGTAGAGGAGAGCCGATCGGCGGCTCTCCTGACAGGGGGGGGTTCGCGCTCGGATACTCGGTATCCCCCCTCGGATACCCACATTAGACCACCAGGGAAGCCCCAAGCATGTGGATGGCCATCCACATGTAGTAAAACATATGCCAATCAGTGCCCACAAATGGCACGACCACAATGTGTGGTGGCTGGCATTGCTGGGCATCAGTGTCCATCAGTGCCACCTACTAGTGTCCATCAGTGCCACCTACTAGTGTCCATCAGTGCCGCCTATGAGTGCCCGTCCGTGCCGCCTATGAGTGCCCGTCCGTGCCGCCTATGAGTGCCCATCGGTGCCACCTCATCGGTGCCACCTCATCGGTGCCCATCAGTGCCGCCTTATCAGTGCCCGTCATTGAAGTAGAAAAGGTACTTATTTACCAAAAAAATTAACAGAAACAAAGAAAAACGTAGTTTGCTTCAAAATTTTTGCAAATTTTTATTTGTTGTGCAAAAAATAAAAATCGCAGAGGCGATCAAATACCACCGAAAGAAAGCTCTATTTGTGGGAACAAAATGATAATAAATTTGTTTGGGTACAGTGTAGCATGACCGCGCAATTGTCATTCAAATTGCGACAGCGCTGAAAGTTCAAAATTGGCTTGGGCAGGAAGGTGTATAAGTGCCTGGTATTGAAGTGGTTAAACAAGGATTGTACAGAACAATATCGGACCTCTGAAAAGTATAAGCATGCATATGTACTCAGTACTTGGTTTGGGCCCCTTTTGCAGCAATTACTGCCTCAATGCGGCTTGGCATGGAAACTATCAGCCTGTGGCACTGCTGAGGTGTTGTGGAAGACCAAGATGCTTCAATAGCGGCCTTCAGCTCCTCTGCATTGTTCGGTCTCATGTCTCTCATCTTTCTCTTGGCAATTCTCCATAGCTTCTCTATGGGGTTCAGGTCAGGCGAGTTTGCTGGTCAATAAAGCACAGTAATCCCACGGTCATTGAACCAGGTTTTGGTGCTTTTGGCAGTAAGGGCAGGTGCCAAGTCCTACTGGAAAATGAAGTCAGCATCCCCATAGAGCTCGTCTGCGGAAGGAAGCATGAAGTGCTCCAAAATCTCTGGGTAGACGGCTGCGTTGACCCTGGACTTAATGAAGCACAGTGGACCAACACCAGCAGATGACATGGCTCCCCAAATCAACACAGGCTGTGGAAACTTCACACTGGACTTCAAGCATCTTGCAGTGTGTGCCTCTCCATTCTTCCTCCATACTCTGGGTCCTTGGTTTCCAAATGAGATGCAAAATTTGCTCTCATCAGAAAAGAGGACTTTGAACCACTGAGCAACAGACCAGGTCTGTTTTTCTTTAGCCCAGGTATGACGCTTCTGATGTTGTTTGTTGTTCAGGAGTGGCTTGAGGAGAGGAATACGGCATTTGAAGCCAATGTCCAGGATCAGTCTGTGTGTGTTGGCTCTTGATGCACTGACTCCAGCCTCAGTCCACTCATTGTGAAAGTCCCCAACACTTTTTTGAATGGCCTTTTCCTGACAATCCTCTCCAGGCTGCGGTCATCCCTGCTGCTTGTGCACCTTTTCCCTTCCACACTTTTCCCTTCCACATTTTTCCCTTCCACATAACTTTCTATTAATGTGCTTTGATGCAGCACTTTGGGAACATCCAACTTCTTTTGCAATTACCTTTTGAGGCTTTCCCTCTATATGGAGGGTGTCAATGATGGTTTTCTGCACAACTGTCAGGTCAGCAGTCTTTCCCGTGATTGTGATTCCTACTGAACCAGACTGAGAGACCATTTAAAGGCTCAGGAACCCTTTGCAGGTGTTATGGCTTACCGTATATACTCGAGTATAAGCCGACCCGAGTATAAGCCGAGGTACCTAATGTTACCACAAAAACCTGGGAAAACTTACTGACTCGAGTATAAGCCGAGGGTCAACAATGCCCACCCATTGCAACTTCACTAAGCCCATTGCCACCTTACTGTGCCCATCCTCACCTGTGCCCATCCTCACCTGTGCCCATCCTTCACTGTGCCCACCTTCACTGTGCCCACCTTCACTGTGCCCACCTTCACTGTGCCCACCCTCACTGTGCCCACCCTCACTGTTTCCCTAGAATTATAATTGAACATTGTAAAATTGTACCTGAAGGCTGCGGCGTCCATCGTTTAAAACTCGCGCTCTCTTCCTGGTCTCTTTCGTGATAGGCGGAACTGCCTGCTGAGAATTGCCTATCATGAACGTTCTCTCATCTTCACCCATCCGAACTGAGGATGAGAGAACGTTCGTGATAGGCGGAACTGTGTCTGCTGAGAATCGCCTATCACGGAAGGGACCAGGAAGAGCCCGCGAGTTTTAAACGATGGACGCCGCAGCCTTCAGGTACATTTTACAATATTCAATTTCGCTGACTCGAGTATAAGCCGAGGGGGGGGGACTTTCAGCCCAAAAAAAAGGTCTGAAAATCTCGGCTTATACTCGAGTATATACGGTAATTAGCTGATTAGCGTGGTACACTTTGAGCCTAGAATAGTGCACCTTTTCACAATATTCAAATTTTCTGAGATTGTGGATTTGGGGTTTTCATGAGCTGTAAGCCATAATTATCACAATTATGACAAATCACGGCTTGAACTATCTTGCTTTGCATGTAATGAGTCTATCTCATATATTAGTTTCACCTTCCAAGTTGCATTATTGAAATAAATGAACTTTTGGACGATATTCAAATTTTTCGAGTATCGCCTGTAGTTTTGTACATTTCCACTGCAGTAATTAAGGCATTTTATTTAGCAGCATACTATACATTACTGATAAGTGCATTATTGTGTGTGTGCAGGCAAGTACACTGTGAAGAAGTCTCGCAGGACAGATGTGGAAGACCTGACTCCAAATCCAAGAAAACTTCTGCAGATTGGTGGTGAGCTGCGTAAACTGAATAAAGTAATCAGTGACCTAACACCCGTATCGGAGCTTCCTGTCACTGCTAGGCCACGATCTCGTAAGGAGAAAAACAAGCTGGCTTCCAGGTATGTTGGCTATTAGTAATAAATTGGAATTATCACAATTTAAATTTACTGTACACCTGCAGAACATAACAAAAGCTCCATGACATGCTCTTCAAAGGTGATTATTCGGCACAATATACAGTTGTTTCAGAGATTATGAATAATAACACAAACTTTTCTTTCACGCATGGTTAGTGTTTGGCTGAAGCCATTTATTATCAATCAACTGTGTTTACTCTTTTTAAAGCATAATCACATTAGAAACTACCCAAATGACCCTGATCAAAAGTTTACATACCCTGGTGATTTTGGCATGATAACATGCACACAAGTTGACACAAAGGGGTTTGAATGGCTATTAAAGGTAACCATTCTCACCTGTGATCTGTTTGCTTGTAATTAGTGTGTGTGCGAGTGTGTGTGTGTGTGTATATAAAAGATCAATGCGTTTCTGGACTCCAGACAGACCCTTGCATCTTTCATCCAGTGCTGCACTGACGTTTCTGGATTCTGAGTCATGGGGAAAGCAAAAGAATTGTCAAAGGATCTGCGGGAAAAGGTAGTATAAAACAGGAAAGGGATATAAAAAGATATCCAAGGAATTGAGAATGCCAATCGGCAGTGTTCAAACTCTAATCAAGAAGTGGAAAATGAGGGGTTCTGTTGAAACCAAACCACGGCCAGGTAAACCAACTAAAATTTCAGCCACAACTGCCAGGAAAATTGTTCGGGATGCAAAGAAAAACCCACGAGACAACCAAAATTGAGCTTTTTGGCCACAACCATAAACACTACATTTGGAGAGGAGTCAACAAGGCCTATGATGAAAGGTACACCATTCCTACTGTAAAACTCGGAGGTGGATCGCTGATGTTTTGGGGATGTGTGAGCTACAAAGGCACAGGAAATTTGGTCAAAATTGATGGCAAGATGAATGCAGTATGTTATCAAAAAATACTGGAGGAACATTTGCATTCATCAGCCAGGAAGCTGCGCATAAGACGTACTTGGACATTCCAACCTATCGTTGGCTACAGCAGAATAAAGTGAAGGTTCTGGAGTGGCCATCTCAGTCTCCTGACCTAAATATCATTAAGCCACTCTGGGGAGATCTTTTACAAAGATTTTTTTTCCCCCACAAATAGAGCTTTCTTTTGGTGGTATTTGATCACCTCTGCGTTTTTTTTTATTTTTTGCGCTATAAACAAAAATAATTTAAAATTTAAAAAAAAACAAACATATTTTTTACTTTTTGCTATAATAAATATCCCCAAAAAATATATAAAAAAAATATTTCTCTTACCATCCATGGACTGACACGGTGTCTCTTTACACTTTACACGTGGGTTATGTCCCTGCTTGCAGGAGAAGACCTAGGCAGAATGTGAAATGTTATACATACATTCTAAAAGCCAGAGCTGAACAGCCCCACCCAGGGGGCGGTCCCTCCGGACATAACCCTCCCACTACAGTCAGCAGACTTCAGTTTTTTTCTGCCTAGCAGAAGGAGAAGACGTGGCTCTCTCAGGAGCCAGTCTCCTGACCTATTTTTATTCCTTTTCTGGAATTCTTTTTTATTTTATTCTTGAGAATTTTCTATCAACTGTCGGCTGGGCAACAGGTTGGGTACAAGATATCCTCGTAGTCTTCCCTGTCCGACCATCGAGCGTGCTGATCCTCGCCTTGTGTGCGTGAGACTCAGTTCACGACAGGCCCCATGACTCCAGGGGTGGCCGGGTTTGCTTTCATGCTCCCACGGTCCTCTCAAGACTGAACAGTTCCTGACTGTATCTTTCGCGGTGGACCGGGCCGACAGCTACTCAGTACTGCACTGTGATAGTCCTGTCAGAAACACACCAGTGGGTCCCTCAGGGGACGGGTAAGTAGTCTCTCCTGCCTGCAGGTGAGTACAAAAAGCTGTGTGTTTCTCTGTGGGGGATTTTCCCTGTCTCCCCCTGTATTTCATTGTCACTCTCTGTCACCATTGCTGGCGCTGTGCTGTGTGGGGTGCCTGGGGGTCACACTGTACTTGGAGGGGCTAATGCTGGTCTGCAGATATGCTTGGGGCCTTTTTTTGTGTGTTTTGGGGCCTGAGCGCCGAGTGGCGCTGTTTGTGTGCTGTGTTTTTTTTTTTTCACTTTTGCTGAGTCATGGCGGCCATCTTGCCGCGGATCACCTCAGTGAAGTGCGGAGGCCATTTTCTTGTAGCCCGCGCGCTCTTCAGCACTAGTTTTGGCCTCTAGCGCTGCTGTAACAGCGCGAATCTCCTCACAATCTCCTCACAGCTCACCAGCGCTGACACAGCGCAGTACAGACAGCGGAACTGAGCGGACCCTGGTCCGGTTTGGTGAGTCCCCTGGGCGCCCCCTCCTCAGTCAGCACAGCCTGTGGGTGGACTTTTTATCTGAGGAGTCTCAGAGGGGGGCAGCTTCCCCTAAATGTCAGTGGACAACAGGCAGTGCTTCAGCACCTGCGGTCCCTAGGGACCAGTTGTGGGCAGTCCTGGAATAATTTCTGACCAGGATGGGAGCTGTGTGCAAGCGCAAGGGAGCAAAAAAAAAAAAAAGCGCCCTCTCCCTACTTTACTTCATGAGGGCAGTGCGCTGATTCAGATATGGGCCTAGCCACTACCGCTCAGGACCCTAGTTCTGAATGTATTGGATGGTTTTGAACACGACATTCCTTATGAGGAAAACTCCAGTTCTGAGTCAGTAAATGACAGGGCGCTTGTTAGTGTACTCATGACTGCGGTGAGGGACACTCTCAAGCTAAAATGCTGCGGATGCAGAACCTCAGGCGGATACAGTCTCCTTTGGTTCTTTTAAGGCCAGGCCTTCTAAAGAGGTTTTTCCATATGTACTTTCTTTGACCAGCTCATTGATAAGGTCTGGGAAAAGCCGCAGAAGAATTTTTTTTTTTTTTTATGGTCCCGCGGCGTTTGTCTATCAGATACCCCTTGAAGATGCCCTACTTAAAAAGTGGGCTTCTCCCCCAGGGTCGACCCTCCAGTCGCCCGGTTGAACAAGGCCATCACTCTCCCGATGGAGGGGACTCCTGCATTTGAGGACCCCACTGACAGGAGGTCAGAAGTGGTGAGCAGAGCCATGTTTGCCTTGTTGGGATCCGCCCTACGGCCTGTGGTAGCGGCGACCCTTGTGTCTTAAACACTTACAGGTTGGGCAAAAATGTTGCACCTAGCTGTACAGGAGCACAATCTTCCTCCAGACACAGTTGCTTTGGCCCACCAACTGGTTCAGGGCCTGGTTTATGTGTGCGACACCACGTTGGACGCGGCCCCTTTAATATCCAGGGCCTCTGTCTCGGCGGTGGTACTGCGTCGTCTTATCTGGTTGAAGTGCTGGTCTGCTGACCTAGCCTTAGGAAGCTCCTGACGGATCTACCATTTAAAGGTGGTAGACCTTTCGGTGCTGCTCTGGATGACATCGTCATGGATGTCATGGGAGGTAAAAGCAATCTTCTTCCTTAGACTAGCAAGGGTGAGGAGGCCCGCCGCAAACAGGGGCCTTCCTTTCCAGCAAAACAGGTTTTTTTCGTCAGTCAGAGTCCACGGGTAGGCCCTCCCAGACTGACGGCAGTGCGGCTGGTGGGCACAAGTGCCCCTGGGTGCGTAAGCCGAACAGGCGGCTCCCAAGCCCGCCTCCGCGTGAAGTCTTGCCTCCGCCCGACTCTGGGGTGGGGGGACGACTTCGCAGGTCACGAATCGGTGGTCGTCCCGAATCTCCGACTGGTGGGTGTGCGAGGTGGTCACCTCAGGATACAGGATAGTATTCCGATCCTGGCCCCCAGACAGATTCTTTCCCTCAAATCTTCCTCTCCTTCCTACCTGTCGGGCAGCCCTCTTGGGGGCTGTACAGGATTTGATCAGGTCCGGAGTGATTGTGCCGGTTCCGTCACAGGAGAGTTTTCAGGGATTCTACTCGAATCTGTTTGTCGTCCCAAAAATAGGACGTGGTTCGACCTATCCTGGGCCTCCAAGGCCCTGAATGCCCTCGAGAAGGTGCAGAAATTCCGCATGGAATCCATTCGCACGGTGATCGCTACACTCCACCAAAGGGATTTTCTTCTGGCGTCCTTGGACTTCAAGGACGCCTACTTGCATGTTCCGATCTGCGCAAGTCACCAGAAGTTTCTGTGCTTTGTGATCAGCGAAGTCCACTATCGATTGTGGCTCTTCCTTTCGGCCTAGCCTCTGCACCAAGGTGCTTGCTCCGGTTCTAGCCTTCTGTTACAGCGAGGTATTGCTGTCGTGGGCTATCTGGACGATCTTCTGCTAAGAGCAGAAAGTGGATCAGACTTAGAGGAAAGGTGACTATCGTCAATTGGACCCTCAGGGACTCGGGTGGTTCCTGAACATTCAGGAGTCAGTCCTGGTCCCGACTCAGTATCTGGAGTATCTAGTTCTGATTCTGGACTCCTTGGAGGCAAAGGTATCCTACCTCTGGAGAAGTTGATGACACTTCAGTCTGCGGTGCGGGTGCTGACATCCCAAAAATGGTTGTCAATCCGTTTTTTGCATGAGAGTCCCGAGACTCGTGGTGGCCTCCTTCGCGGCCGTTCCGTATGCCCAATCACACACCAGGGCATTGCAGAAGGAGATCTTGTCCACCTGGGACAAATCCCCGTTGTCCTTGGATCTTCAGATCCAGGTGATTCACCTGGTCAGGGCGCCCCTGACATGGTGGTTGAGATCCTCGGCTCTTCGGTCCGGAAAGTCATTCCCCTCCCATCCAATGGACGGTACTCACGACGGACACCAGCCTGACGGGCTGGGGTGGAGTCTGGGGAGTCCTGTCGGCTCAGGCCTTGGACTCCGGACGAGCCAGTTTACCAATCACTGTTCTGGAAATACGGGCCATCGGACTGTGTCTCTCCTCAGGTCAGAGAGAGTACGGGGTCGCTCCATCAGGAGCCAGTCGGACACCGCCACGGCGGTGGCGTATGTAAACCATCAAGGGGGAACTCGGAGCTCAGCTGCGGCTTCCGAGGTAGTCCGTATCCTGAAGTGGGCCGGAAGAAACGTGCCGGCTCTGTAGGCCATTTTATATTCTGGGCATAGACAATGGGCAGGCGGACTATCTGAGTCGCCAATCGCCAGACACCAGACCAAGAAGAGTGGTTCTTGCATATTTCAACTCCTTTACCGACGGTGGGGCACGCCGGATGTGGACCTGATGGTCTCTCGACTCAATCGCAAGGGTCGAGGTTGTGGCCAGATCCAGGGATCCTTGGGCGATGCCTCAGATGCGTTGGTCGCCCCATAGGGTCCTTATCGCCTGATATAAACTCCGGCAATCCTAATTGTTCCGGATTGGCCTCAGCATCACTGGTACGCTGATCTGGTACGTCTCGTCGCGGACGTTCCCTGGCGGTTGCCGATGAGGGAGGACCTTCAGTCTCAAGGTCCTATGTTTCATCCGGCTTACAGTCTCTGGCTTTAACGGCAGGGCTGTTAAAAGCCAGGTGTTGAGGGACCGAGGTCTCTCGGACTCGGTCATTTTGATCATGTTAAGGACACGGAAGTCTTCCTCCAGGCAGATCTATCACCGTGCCTGGAAAGCTTATATCGCCATGTGCGAAGCGCTGGACTGGCGTCCTCGGACGTATTCCGTCCCCAGAATCCTGCGTCCTCTGCAGTGTGGAGTGACCCAAAAGCTTGCTTTGAGTACCATCAAGGATCAGATTTCAGCCTTGGCCGTCTTCTTTCAGCGACCTCTAGCGGGTCATTTTCTTGGTTAGCACCTTGTGTTGGGGGTTCGCCATGTGCTCCCTCCTGTCAAGCCTCCTCTCCCACCGTGGGATCTGAATTTGGTGCTCTCGGTCCTCCAGGAACCTCCTTTTGGGAATATCCGGGATATTCCCCTCTTGTCTTGTCTCAGAAGGTGGCCCTTTTAGTGGCAATCACTTCTGTTTGACGAGTGTCTGAGTTGGCGGCTTTGTCCTGCAAGTCGCCATATTTAGTCATTCATAAGGATAAGGCGGTGTTGCATCCGCGACCTTCCTTTTTTGCCAAAGGTGGTGTCCACCTTTCACCTACATGAGGACATTGCCCTCCCGTCCTTGTGTCCTCACCCATCGCATCCCAGAGAGTTTGCGCTGCACATATTGGAGGTGGTACGAGCCTTATGGGTGTACCTGTCTGCTACTGCTTCTATTCGGAAGTCCGACTCACTGTTTGTGACTGTCTCTGGTCCATAACAGGGCCAAGCGGTTTCATCTGCCATCATTTTTAGGGGAATCAGACAAACCGTCATTCAAGCCTATGCTCTCAAAGGGCGGGCGCCTCCCTTTCCGGTTACGGCGCATTCCACCAGGGCAATTGGTGCTTCCTGGGTTTCCCGACATCAAGCGTCGGTTGCACAAGTGTGCAAGGCGGCGACCTGGTCGTCTGTTCATGCCTTTTAAGTTTTATAAGGTTAATGTGGCTGCATCTTCGGATGCTTCCTTCAGCCGCAGGGTGCTGCAGGCCGCTGTTTAAAGTTGCGACTCCTCCGTTGAGGAGCTCTGCCTTTATTGGAGTGAAGTTTTGGTTTTTCCATTTATACTGCTCCCATCCCTCTTGACACTGCTTTGGGACATCCCACGTGTAAAGTGTAAAGAGACACCGTGTCAGTCCATGGATGGTAAGAGAAAATAGGATTTTTTGTACTCACCGTAAAATCCTTTTCTCTGACATCCATGGACTGACACGGCACCCACCCTTCCTTTTAAGTTTGTACTGCTTTGTTACGAACTGAAGTCTGCTGACTGTAGTGGGAGGGTTATGTCCGGAGGGACCGCCCCCTGGGTGGGGCTGTTCAGCTCTGGCTTTTAGAATGTATGTATAACATTTCACATTCTGCCTAGGTCTTCTCCTGCAAGCAGGGACATAACCCACGTGTAAAGTGTAAAGAGACACCGTGTCAGTCCATGGATGTCAGAGAAAAGGATTTTACGGTGAGTACAAAAAATCCTATTATATAATTTTCCTCAGTTTAGGCCGATATGTATCCTTCTACATATTTTTTGTAAAAAAAAATCGCAATAAGCATTTAGTGATTGGTTTGCTCAAAAGTTATAGCGTCTAAAAAATAGGGGATCGTTTTTATGGCATTTTTATTTATAATTTTTTTTTTTTACTAGTTCGGCAATCAGCGATTTTTATCGTGACTGCGACATTATGGCGGACACATCGGACACTTTTGATGCCATTTTGGGACCATTGTCATTGATACAGCGATCAGTGCTATAAAAATGCACTGATTACTGTAAAAATGACACTGGCAGTGAAGGGGTTAACCAATAGGGGGCTAGGAAGGGGTTAAGTGTGTCCTAGGGAGTGATTCTAACTGTTAGGGGGCGTGGCTGCGTGTGACACTTCACTGATCGCTGTTCCCGAGATGAGAGGGAACAGACAATCAGTGACATGTCACTAGGAAGAACGGGGAGATGTTGTGTTTACACTGACATCTCCCCGTTCTTCAGCTCCGTGACACGATCGCGGGACACGGAGGTCACGGAGCTCACGCGTGTGCCCATTTGCCTGCCTGTGCCATTCTGTTGACGTGTGTGTGTGTGTGCGTGCGCGCGCGCGCTGGTCCTTAGCCACCTCAATACCGGGCCTATTCTGGCACTTCTCGCCTTCATGTAAAAAATCTTTTTTTTGCTAGAAAATTACTCAGAACCCCCAAACATTTTATTTATTTATATATATATATATATATATATATATATATATATATATATATATATATATATATATATAATTTTAGCAGGCACCCTAGGGAATAAAGTGGCGGTCATTGCAACTTTTTATCTCGCCCAGAAAAAAAACGGTTTCATGAATTAAATAATAAAAAAATAACAAAACAGTTAAGTTATCCCGATTCTTTTTTTTTTTTTGTATAATGTGAAAGATGATGTTATGCCGAGTAAATAGATACCTAACTTGTCACGCTTTAAAATTGTGCACGCTCATGGAATGGCGTCAAACTTCGGTACTTAAAAATCTTCGTAGGCGACACTTTTATTTATTTTTACTGGTTACCAGTTTAGAGTTACAGATGAGGTCTAGTGCTAGAATTGTTGCTGGCGCTCTAACGCTACCTCACGCGTGGTTTGACCGGCGTTTACATACGTGGGCGGGACTTGCGTGTGTGTTCGCTTCTGAGTGCGAGCTTCCGGGGCAGGAGCGATTTAAATTATTTTATTTTTACACCTTTTTTAAAAAAAAAAAAAATTTGATCACTTTTATTCCTATTACAAGGAATATAAACATCCCTTGTAATAGGAATCTATTGTGACAGGTCCTCTTTATGGAGAGATGTGGCGTCAATAAGACCCCACATCTCTCCTCCAGGCTTGAAAGCATGAGTTCGTGAAAAAAATCACTGATCTCACGCCGACAACCGTGATTGCGGCTTTGTTTACTTCCAAGTACCTGGGCATGACGTCATAACGTCACGCCCAGGCCTCTGACGGTCATAGAGATCCTCGTCATCTGGCGCCGGCCGATTCGTTTTCCGGGCCCACGATGGCGGTGGGAGGGGGGCGACCCCTCCCGTCGCCTATAAGAACGATCAAGCGGCGGAACTGCCGCTATGATCCTTATGGTGCGCAGAATCGCCGGCTGAAAAGAAGGATATCTGAATGATGCCTGTAGTTGCAGGCATCATTCAGATATCCCCCCACCACAAGAGCACATCAAAGCCGTAGAAGGGTGGTGTCAAATCTCAAAGGTTTAGTAAAATCAGCCCAGGGCTGTCAGACCCCAAGGAACTTATCATGGGTGTCTGAGAGGATAGCCGACAGCTTTTCATTAACCATTATGTCGTCCAATGCGATTTTTAACCACCTCAAAACTTAATACCGGTGTCTTCCATGCCCTTGCTATTGTTAGTTTAGTTGCAGTAAAGAGGTGCATAGCCAGCTTGCGTTCCGGACGAAACAGTTCTACAATTGGGTTACAGAGGAGAGCCCCGTATGGATCTTTTTTTTAAGGTCAGTGTGGAGTATAAACAAACAAAAAAGTAAACTATAACAAGTGAACTTGTCAATTACTGAAGCAGCGCTTAGTGGTCATAACGAATATATGACAACTCTATCATATGAAAGTCCATAAGAATGAATAAATAAAATAAAATAAAAAATATGTATATAAAGACCACTCAATTCAGTGCAGGTAGCAAGGATAATTAATGTCCCAGCTGATAAAAGGGTAGTCTGTAGAGCCTGATCAGCTTCTTTTCTGGCTACAGCTTCAACTGTGTTAGCAGCCCCACAATCCTTCTTCTTTAGAACTGTTGCCCCTTAGGGGTTCCTACTCACCAGATAGCTGAATAAAGCAGACACTGTAAATAAATGGATCATCCGATCGTCCTCCACCTCCCTGGCACCCCGGAACACCAGACGCTTCTCCTTGCAGCTAGGCAGGTGAATCTCCCGCTTCTTACACCGATTCAAAACGCTGGGTACTCCCCCTGGTTTCCTCAGAGTAGTAAGTAAAGGCGGAGATAGTGTAGTCCCGTTTTCACTGTTTATTCACAAGTCTTCATATAACATTAAAATCGTATTGCATTACAGCTAATTGGTATTTGTATAGACGCGCTGTTCAAGGCATCCATGCACAGTAGGGTGTATGTGTGTCAGTCACGTCCACCGTGGACTTCAACACTCACCACTTCCTGATAGTTGGAACGCAAGCACGTCTCTTCCTGTTGCCGTGAGGTCACGCCCTGACATTTCGTCCTTTCGACTTCCTCTGAGGGCGTGTCCTCACAGAGCGGCATACACGAACATATAACATGCCTAGCCACTCCTCACATTAACCCCTCAGTAACCTATTCATGCTTCCAGAGATATCCAGAGCATCCAAGGCTATATTTCACCGGGTGTGTGAGGGTGTTTGTGCTGCACAATTCATATTCATCACTAAACATGTTAATGTTCACAAACAGTGACTACAAATATCTGATGTATACATTTAGCATGTACAATCTTCATATAGAAGGGAACTTTGATGTATACTATTGATGTATTAGCATTCAAACATTCTCTTTGCATTAAAAGATAGATAGATTCAATATATGTACCTATCTATCTATCTATGTATTATATCTAAAAAAATAATTAATACTACAACATGGGTAATACTAAAAAATAGGTAATACTAAAAATTGGTAAAGAAAAAAACGTAGAACAGGTAATAATGAAGGAGTCATCAAAGGCTAAAGAAAAATAAATACTAACTTCCAATCTGTAGCCAAACTATTCTAGGTAGAGGTTACAGTAAAAATGATCATATTGGAAGAGAATAAAATTAGTAAAATTGAATACCCATAAATATATATATATAATCATAATAGGAATATTTAAATGCTAAAATATTCCCTTGAATAAATTTTATCCTAAAATATTCAAAAAAATATATTCTTATTAGAAACGACACTCCTAATTAAACTATTAGGTAGAGGACATGATCATAAATATCTGTTAGGGGCTTTCAATCCCTGGTCTCATATAAACACATCTAATTAAATCAATATCATAGTAGAACATAATGAAAGAAATTAGTTTAAAAGTCGCTTATGAAGCAATTAATGTCAAGTTCTACATTTAACCCTTTCGGGGTGAGTGTGTCTAATAAATAAATCCACTGGGTTTTGCGCTTGAAAAGCTCCCTAACCAGGTTACTTCCCCTCCATGCTGGCTTGATGTAATCTACACCCCAAAATTTCAACCCGGAGGGATCCTGGTTATGGTATACCTTTTTAAAATGTAGTGAAACATTGTGGTCCTTGAAAACCCAATCTGATGTTTTTAATATGTTCACCAATTCTCACCTTCAGGCATCGTTTTGTTCGGCCTACGTACATCAACCCACAGGGGCATAATAAAACATACACCACATGGGTGATATTGCACGTAATGAATTCTTTAATAGAGAATTCTCTATTATTTACAGTGGAAGTAAACCTGTCTATTCCTCTCATTGGTTCTATTAAAAATCTACAGGCTTTGCATTTACGGCACGCGAAAAAACCTTTTTTGGTCCCAAAATGATGGAGGTCTAGATGGTGGATCTAGTACCTTTTTAACTACTTTGTCTCCGATACTTGGTGCCTTGCGGTATATAAATCTTGGAGCTAATGGGAGTACCGGTTTCAAAGTCTTATCTAGACATAAAACATGCCAATGTTCCCTCAGGACCAATTCTACCTCTTTATACTGAGCATGAAAAGACGAAATAAAACCCCATTAGTAGTTTCTATTATTTCCAGTTTTTACCACATCTTTCAATCCTTCTTCTCGTGGAATCAATTTGATCTCTTCAGATATCTTGTCCAACTGCTGGGCGTTATATCCCTTTTCCTTGAACCGATCTTTTAAAGTTTTTAGATTGGGTTAAATAATTTTCAACTGAAGAGCAATTTCTTTTCACGCATAATAATTGCCCCTTAGGGATGTTACGAAGCCACGCTGGGTGATGGCCACTGTGTATTGGTAAAAAGCTGTAACGGTCTGTAGGTTTAAAAAAGGCTTTTTTGTTTCTAAAACATCGCTCTTTCTAAAGATGCTCACATCTAAGAAATCTATTCGTTCCCGGCTCCATTGGCTGGTCAGTTTAATGTTATTACTATTCATATTAAGATAGTTTAACCACTTGACAACTGGGCACTAAACCCCCTTCGTGCCCGGACCAATTTTTAGCTTTCAGCGCTGACGCAATTTGAATGACAATTGCGTGGTCATACAACGCTGTACCCAAATGATATTTTTATAATTTTTTCCCCACAAGTAGAGCTTTCTTTTGGTGGTATTTGATCACCTCTGCGGTTTTTATTTTTTGCGCTATAAACAAAAAAAAGACAGAAAATTTTGAAAAAAAAACACTTTTTTTACTTTTTGTTATAATAATATCCCAATCTTTTTAAAAAAAACACTTTTTTTTCTCAGTTTAGGCCGATACGTATTCTTTATTTTTTTGGTAAAAAAAATTGCAATAAGCGTATAGTGATTGGTTTGCGAAAAAGTTATCGCGCCTACAAAATAGGGGATAGAATTATGACATTTATATTATATACTTTTTTTATACTAGTAATGGCGGCGATCTGCGATTTTTGTCAGGCCTGCAATATTGCGGCGGACATATCGGACACTTTTGACACTATTTTGGGACCATTCACATTTATACAGCGAACCGTGCTATAAAAATGCACTGATTACTCTATAAATGTGACTGGCAGGGAAGGGGTTAACACTAGGGGGCGAGGAAGGGGTTAACTATGTTCCCTATTTGTGATTCTTACTGTGGGGGGAGGGGACTGACGGGGAGGTGACCGATCTGTGTCCCTATGTACAAGGGACACAGCATCGGTCTCCTCTCTCCCTGACAGGACATGGATCTCTGTGTTTACACATAGAGATCCACGTCCTGCCTCTGTCACAGCCGATCGCGGGTGCCTGGCGGACATCGCGGCCGCCAGGCACGCACATCGGCATCACGTGACCACGGCGGGCACAGCTGTTCCCCCGCCGCGCGCCCTCAGCGGCGCGCAGGGGGAGGGAAACAGCAGGACGTCCACTCAGCACTTGAGCCGCGCTGCAGACGTCTTTTGTCTATAGCGCGGGTCTCAAGTGGTTAAAAAGACACCTAGAGAAGCTTCAGAACCCTCCCATAAAAACATCACGTCATCAATGAAGCGTCTATAAAACAGTAATTCCACCCTTCTATTGGAAAAAAACTAATTTATCCTCCCACTCCCCCATAAAAAGATTGGCGATGCTCGGTGCAAACTTAGCACCCATCGCCACACCCTTTTTCTGTGTATAAAAACAACTATTGAACCAAAAATAATTATGAGATAAACAAAAATCCAAAGAGTCTCTTAAAAACACTTTTTGATGATGAGGTAAATCCTCTCTCTGACTTAGTCCAGTTCAGGGCTAATAGAGCATCATCATGTTGTATCACAGTGTAAAGCGATGTTACATCCGAAGTTACCATAAATACATCTTCCCGACCTGCTAATTTTACATCTTGGAGAGCCTGCAATAAATCTTTAGTATCTCTCAAGTATGCTTTCGTAGCTTTTAATGCTTTTTTGTAAAAATTGGTCCAGATATTGGCCCAACCTAGATGTCGCGGATCCAATACAGTTGACTATTGGTCTTGCAGAAGGGTTTGAAGAATCTTTATGTATTTTGGGCAGGGTATATATTGTAGGAACCCGTATACTACTTGGTGTCAAAAATCTTTTCTCCTTTACAGTGAGTACATGATTTTGGTAACCAAAATTGACCAAAGCCTGTAATTCCTGGTTGAATTGGGGTGTAGGGTCGCTATCCAATTTTTGGTAGGTATCTGTGTCTGACAACATCTCCATTAGTTGATTCACATAAAAATCATTGGATAGGACCACTACACCACCTCCCTTATCAGCTGGTCTCACGATAACTTCATTTCTGGTTTCAAGCTTTTTAATACCTTCAGATATAAATCTGGGATTCACCCCTTTCTTGGGTACTATCTTCTCTAAATCTCTTAACACCAAACCTTTGAACACTTCAAGGTGGTGTATGGCTGTGTTGGGCGGATTGAATAAAGATTTATTCTTCAGGCCACTATCCACAGCTGTAGATGCAATGGATGTAATAGTACTTCCTCCTAAAGGGTTAGAGACCTTATTTAAAAAGTATTTTTTGATACTGAGTTTTCTCATATAACGGTGGATATCCACATACACATCAAATTTATTAATTGGTAGTTTAAGACCACACTTTAATCCAAGTTGTAAAATATTCGTCTCTTGATGTGTTAATTCAATACCACTCAAATTATATATCCCGGTTAATCTTCTTCCAACCTCCATTTTTTGCTGAACTCTTGATCCTGCCCTACAGCCCCGGGATCTGTGTTCCTTAGGTTTGGTTGTTGTAGCCGATCCCTCTCCCAATTCTGTTGGTCTCTCCACTGTTGTTCTCTGTAATCTGGTGCTGGTTGGTAAATTGGAGGAGCTGGTTGAGGGTACTGTGTTGACAACCCCCGCAGAGAGGGAGACTGTTCTCTTCCTCTCCTCCTGTTCTCTCTTCCTCTCCAGAAAAAAGGACGTGGTGTATGGGATCCATTACCATTCCCATAATTCAGGAGGGGCTCATATCTATTTGTTACCGGTATATGGTATGAATCTTCATATGGTCCACTCTGATGGTTCATATTTGAATTATTTAAATTACCCCGTCCTCTCGAACCTCTTCCCCTTTCCTGATTATCTCTCCTTGGAGTATGATAATTAGGCTTGGGGAGGGTAACTTTCGTTCTGTTATGGTTGTCATTTCTCTGAATTACTTGTTGGGGTTTGGGTGTATTAGGAATAAATGTTTCAATCTGAATCGGGGTAGGATCTACTTCAATCGGTGTTACGTCATTTTGAAAAGTGCCTGTGCCTGTTGCATCCTGCCAATAATATATTGAATTGTTCTTAAAATCATTAAGATCACGATAAAATTTCTTAATCTTTTTCTTTTGAGTATCCTTGTTGACCTTCTCAAGCTTCTTCTTAATCCTATTATTAAACTCTATAATTTGTTGGGAATTGTTAATTTGATCTAATTGGGACTGGAGTTGACTTATCTTATTTTCTAATTTTGATAATTTTCCTCTTTTTCCTTTGCAAGATTAAATCTTGCAATTGGAGTCCCACACCATTAAAAAACTTCAACCATTCCGCCTTCGATTAAGGATCATCAAGAGCGTCCTGAGGTGCAACTTCCCACCTCAGGCTGCGAACTGTAATTTTTTCTTTTAAATAGTGCTCTATAGTGCAGATGTCCCACCACGTACAGACTTGTTTCTCGAATGTGCTACCCAATGCTGTAATAATGCCGTTATAATTTTCCTCTAGCCGCGCCTGCTCATTAACTGAGAATAGGCTCGCTAGATCCAACTATCTGCTGTTAAGAAATCCAATAGCATCCATTGCAAACCAGAGATTAAAACACAGAATATACAAAAAATCGTGAAGTTCAAGGCCTTCTTTCACTATCTCGGCGCTATGGTCTCAATGGATTATCTTCAGCAGATATTACCAAATGTTCAAATGTTACTGTAACGGCACCCCAAATCCGCAAGGGGGTAACGCCGTTTAAATATTCCTGTCTCCTGGACACACATCCGCTACCAATCTTCCACAGCCAGGCGACCCTTTCCCATAGGAATTAATCCTTCTGGAAGAACGAGACGCACGCTCTGTATCTTCCAGACAAGTAGACTGGCTTTATTGAGAAAAACATTGTAACTTTTATATACATCCAATACACATTAGTTTAACATGAACAGTGGCCCAGCTCCACCCACACATTACAAGTCTCAACACATTATTTTGACGTCTGTTAGGAGACAACAGACTTTACACAATAGACATAACGATCTTCAATACACATCTTAAATGACTTGCATAACCTTTGTGTTCCCCCAGTCTGTCTTTACAATACACACAAGTACAGACTTAATTATCCCTTTTCACAATGAAAGGGTCTCCAGACGCCTTCCTAGATTAATTTACAACACAAGCAGGCAGGTGATTAACCTGTCTGCTGCTGGTTCCAAAACCTATAATTATAGGCTTAATTCCTACCTGCCACAGTAGACAATAGAATGCAAATTACCTTAATTCCTCACAGCAATGATCACACAACCCCCCCCCCCCCCCCTCACAGTACACATCCAATCTAGATACAATGTATGTGCAGCATTGAATATGGCTATCACAGACCATATTGGTGTTTTCATTCACCCTGTGCCCCTTATAGAGACACAGGGTGGTTGACACATAAGAGACATTGGGGAAGCTGAAGCAAGGGTATCTCATACTTTCTAAGCGATTCTGAGTTCCCCGGGCCTTCCCGTTACATCTCTCCCCTTTCGGCAGGAGACTAACAGAGGAGGGGACCCCAGACGGGTTGACTCCGAAGTTAGTCCATAGGTCCCTTCTTCTAATGCCGGTATCCACACAGTACCCCAAATAAATTGCTCCAAACAGAGCATTACTTACCCAGCCAACCTCTGCCTCTCTCAGAGAATATACCCGCCGCTGGGGAGAGGCCTGGACTGGCCCTTCTCCCTGGAGTCCTTTCAGCCGCTGGAGAGAAGACAAGATGACTGGGCTCTGTCCGTCATGCTGTTGGGGATCTGGGTCGACTGCCCGGCATCCCTGGGGTATACAAGTGGAGACCGAAGTCCCCTCCACTTGTGGTAGGTGAAAATCCCCCTGTGCTTGCAAAGCAAGGCTGACATCCTCCTGTCTCAGTGTCACACCATTTTCTGGGGTTGTGTCAGTGAAGACCGAAGTCCCATCCAATACCACAGGAACTCCCTCTTCTGTTAGTTGAGAGCAGAGGCCCGTGGCACTCTGCTCTGTTGCCAGCTCTTCTGCTGGGTTGCTGTGAGTGGAGACCGCAGTCCCATCCACCGATATCCGCTCAAGCTGCAGTTGTGTGCAGAGGCCAGTAGCATTCTGCCCTGCTGCCAGTGATTCAGCTGGGGGTAAAAGCTTTACCACCTCAGCTTGTTGCTGGAGAGAGGGGCCAACTGCCCCGGCTCCCTGAAACTCCACAGTTGTTTCTGGTGCTGGGCAGAGGTTGCCATCACTCTGCCCTGTTGCCAGCACTTCTGCTGGGGACTCCACACCATCTGCGCTGGTTAACTGTTGGGGGGGGAAATTGCCTGCTTCTCCTCCCTGCATCTCTGAAATCCACTGGGAAAGAGGAACCATCGCCTTCTCACCTCGGGCCTCCAAAACTGCCACAGGTGTAGAGCAGGGGTCTGTAGTACTCTGTCCTGCTGCCAGTACTTGGGCAGGTGATGCATAATCCCTAACATCCTATGAACAGTCCCTTAAGTCCATACCTTCTGTAATCTGTGGCTGGGGAGATGAGCCAACTGCTCTAGCTCCCTGGAACTCCATATCATCCTCTTCGGCTTTAGGGAGGGCAATCTTCAGCTTTTCCACTGCCGATTCTTCAGCCAGGCTAGCTCCCTGGAACTCCGTATCATTCACTTCGGCTTTAGGGATGGCCATCTTCAGATTTTCCACTGCTGATTCTTCAGCCAGGATTTCAGAGTGGTCAACTGGTATTTCCTGATAGTCCCAGGCAAAGGTAGCACCACCCTGCTGCTGAGCAGATTCTAGCAGCTGTCTGTAGGCAATCTCCAGCTCCCATTCCTGAACGGCCAGAAACTCCAAATCTTCCTCTGCCCAGTGCCTGCCGAGACATTCAGTTTTCGCTCTCTGTGCTCCATTGTTTCCTCCAAACGCCACTCCCGATCACTCCCAAAGTCAGGGTCACTGGACAGCCCCCAATACAACAATCCCAGGCCATCATAGTCAAAGCCTTCCGTGGGGCTGTCATCCGCTGACCATGGGCACTCTTGGGCTACATACCACCGGAGGGCTCTGTAGCTCTCGTCCAACCGCATCTCTGCCCGGATCAGCCTGCTTAACTCAGCTGTCCACACCTGCTTTGGTTGTTCCCCCAATAACGGCATTCGTACTTCATACTGCGACCAGTACCTTACATAGATGGAGAGGAGAGTCTTTCCCTGGTGTTGCTGCTCGAGAGCTAGCACTTTCTTCCAGAGTTCGCAGCGGATCGAATCCGACCATCCCAGCAGGACCTCCTCTGATACTGGTCCTCTATGCTGTATCTGCATCTCTCGCAACCTCCTTCCGAATTCCTCTTCCATGGCGGCTGGTTCTTTAGGCGTTGTCTCCGATTGCCGTATTTCCGCCATTCTCCGCTCATGTTGCCGCGCTAGTTCTCTCTTTTGTCGCTCTCGTTCTCTCTCTTGTCGGGCATCCTGCAGCTGGATGCCTTTAATGGCTTCCTGTATGGCGGCCTCTGATGGGTTAGCACCATATAATGCCAACCGCTGTTGAACTCGTTGCTGAAACAAGTCTTCAACTAACCGGGGTCCTGCATCACCATCCTTCTGATCCATCTCTGCTAGCTACCTGATCAAGGTGACTTTGTTCTTTGTCCCCCCGGTCCCTCCACGGCTCTCAAGTAAGTCTTTCAGCGTGGCTCTCCTGCAGGCTGCATAGCTGGTCATTCACTGTGGTGGTTTGAAGTGTCCCAGGAACTGGAGGGAAAAATCCCACTGCTGCCACCAATGTAACGGCACCCCAAATCCGCAAGGGGGTAACGCCGTTTAAATATTCCCCTCTCCTGGACACATATCCGCTACCAATCTTCCACAGCCAGGCGACCCTTTCCCATAGGAATTAATCCTTCTGGAAGAACGAGACGCACGCTCTGTATCTTCCAGACAAGTAGACTGGCTTTATTGAGAAAAACATTGTAACTTTTATATACATCCAATACACATTAGTTTAACATGAACAGTGGCTCAGCTCCACCCACACATTACAAGACTCAACACATTATTTTGACGTCTGTTAGGAGACAACAGACTTTACACAATAGACATAACGATCTTCAATACACCTCTTAAATGACTTGCATAACCTTTGTGTTCCCCCAGTCTGTCTTTACAATACACACAAGTACAGACTTAATTATCCCTTTTCACAATGAAAGGGTCTCCAGACGCCCTGCTAGATTAATTTACAACACAAGCAGGCAGGACCTATAATTATAGGCTTAATTCCTACCAGCCACAGTAGACAATAGAATGCAAATTACCTTAATTCCTCACAGCAATGATTACACAACAACCCCCCCCTCACAGTACACATCCAATCTAGATACAATGTATGTGCAGCATTGAATATGGCTATCGCAGACCATATTGGGGTTTTCATTCACCCTGTGCCCCTAATAGAGACACAGGGTGGTTGACACATAAGAGACATTGGGGAAGCTGAAGCAAGGGTATCTCATACTTTCTAAGCGATTCTGAGTTCCCCGGGCCTTCCCGTTACAGTTACCATATGATATTTAAATTCAAAAAGTCAGCTGTCGCTTTATAAAGTGCAGGAGGATTGTGGGGCTGCTAACACAGTTGAAGCTGTAGCCAGAAAGGAAGCTGATCAGGCTCTACAGACAGGCTCTACAGACTACCCTTTTATCAGTTGGGACATTAATTATCCTTGCTACCTGCACTGATTTGAATGGTCTTTTATATACATATTTTTTATTTTATTTTATTTATTCACTCTTATGGACTTTCATATGATAGAGTTGTCATATATTCGTTATGACCACTAAGCGCTGCTTCAGTAATTGACAAGTTCACTTGTTATAGTTTTAACTTTTTTGTTTGTTTACGTGTGTGCATTGTGCACTTTATAAAGCGACAGCTGACTTTTTGAATTTAAATGTCATATGGTAACATTTGAACATTTTGGTGATATCTGCTGAAGATAATCCATTGAGACCATAGCGCCAAGATAGTAAAAGAAGGCCTTGAACTTCACTATTTTTTGTACAGTATGGAGTATAGTTCGAAGGAGGGAGTAGACTCTCTGATCCATAATCTGCACACCTTCGGGCAAGTCCACCAAATGTGCACCATGGTGCCCTCCTGGGAGCACCCTCGGAAACACAAAGGAGAGTAGGCTGGAATAAAACGAGCCAATCTAGCTTGTGTGTAATACCACCTGTAAAGTACCTTTTTTTTTTTTTTTTTTTTTTTTTTTTTTTTTTTTTTTTTTTGTAGGCATTTTCTAAAAAGAAAACGTTCTTTGAGCATTTGGATATCGTTGGAGTCATGGCCTGCCAGTCCTCAGGGTCTAACTGTCTCCCTAATTCTCTTTCCCACTGGAGATGATAGGGTCGTATCAGTGTTCTTTTTGAGGTAATAATGGAGGAGTAGATCAGTGATATTAAACCCGAGGTTAGGGGTCGAGCCCTGCAGAAGCTTTCAAAGAGGGTCAGAGTGTAAGGGGTCGGCCGAGCTTTTATAAGTCCCTGGAGGAAATGTCGAATCTGTAGGTAGCTAAAGTGTTCTCGTAAAGGGATCTCATGTGAGAAGCGTAAGGTTTTGAATGATATTATCCTGGTGGGGGTAAACAAGGAATGGATGTCCGTAAAACCATTGGCCTTCCACCAGGAGAACTGCTGGGGGTTCTCGCACCCCGTGGGAATAATGGGCAATGGAGGATTTGGAGTAGAGGTAGATGAGGGGAAATCGGACCCGCCGAGTCCCATAGACGAAGGGAATAAGCCTAGCACGGCCCAATCGTGGAAGGGCGATGTGTAAAGGATAGCCAGGGCAAAGAGGAGATGGGTATCGAATGTGAGTCCACTAGGTCAATAGTGGTCCATAACGGCAATTGGTGTTTTTCGTGAAGGTGGGATAGTGGGGCTATATTCGCAGCTGTATAATAGGCTTGCAGATTGGGGACTGAGAGTCCACCGTTGACCCTGCGGGCATATAATATTTGTTTAGTAATCCTGGGTCGGGTAGAACCCCATACAAACTTCAGGATTTTGCATTGATGTATTCGCAAAATATGTAGAGGAATCGGGACAGGTAGGACTCTGAAGAAGTAAAGTTATTTCGGAAGGAAAGTCATGCGAATCGCCACAATCCTGTCAAACCAGGATAATGGAGGATGAGCCTTGGAGGATAGCATGTCCGCCAACTTCCTAAATAGGGGAGGGAAGTTTGCCTGATAGAGTCCCGCATAGGTTGGAGTAAGTCGGATCCCCGGGTAAGGTAGAGACGTCATCGATTGAAATGTGAAGGTACTTTTTGTAAAGTTGTCAAGTCCGAGGGCAGAAGATTATTTTACATGGCTTTTGATTTGTCAGGATTGACACAGCCCAGAGAAAGAAGCAAAAGAGTCTAATAGAGAAAACAGGTTGGGCAAGCTGATTCTTGGGTTTGTTAGGGTTAATAGGATATCGTCTGCGAACAATGAAATTATATGAGGTGAGCCCGCCACCTCGACACCAGTTATGTCCGGATGAGATGAGATCGAATCGCCTCCGCCAACGGCTCCAAGGCCAAGATAAATAGGAGCGGGGAGAGTGGACAGCCTTGTTGAGTTCCCCTCCTGATAGGGAAAAGAGAAGATTTGAAACCGTAATATTTGACTTTAGCCTGGGGAGAGTCATATCGTGCCAAGATCCATTGCAAGAATGACGATCCAAAACCATGGTGTCGGAGCACCATCGTCAGGTAAGGCCAGGACAAAGTGTCAAAGGCCTTATTCATATCAAGAGACAATAACATAGTCGCTAAAGATCGGCTATGGGCAATATGCTGAAGTTGTATTATTCGTCTAATAACGTCTCCTCGGGACGAATCCCACCTGCTCTTTCTTGACCAGCCGTGGTAAAAAGGAATTTAAGCGGTTGGCCAAGATTTTGGTTAGTATCTTCATGTCCACATTAATGAGCGAGATAGGCCTAAAGTTGGTCCAAGACGAGTGGTCACGGTCATATTGGCGGTTAAGAGGCTAGTAGTGAATGCGTGGCCATCTTTCACTGCATTGAACATCGCCGTCAGGTGGGGGGCCAAAACGTCTGCCAATTTCCTATAATAAAGTGTGGTGAAGCCATCCGGGCCTGGTCTTTTGCCTACCTTCAGCTCCTTTATGCATTGCAAAACTTCTTTTAACTGTATATCTCAGTCATTTAATGAAGTATGAGTATCAGACAGTTTGGGCAATGACAATCTCGTCAGAAAGGAGTCTAAGTTCTGATTGGGAGGCTGGGTGGGGGCAGAATAGAGGGTGGTGAGGCGATGTCGGAATTCTTCCAGCACCCTCAGCGGGTTACCTGTCAGGATATTATGTCTAGTCTGTAAGGTGATTAGGGGTGTGTTTTGGGGTGATGGTGCGCAACCTGTTGGCCAGCATTGAGTTAGGTCTGTTCGCTTTGGCGTACCATTTCTGGCAGGCCCAACGTAGTGTACGTTCTGCCTCGTCAGTGAGACATAGATCGAGCTCTGTGCGAGCCCAATCTAACAGTTTACATTTGGCCTGGTGTAGGGGATTGTTTAAAAGTTGTTGAGAGGGAGTCTAGGCGTGTTTCTAAGGAGCGTCGTATTGATAGTCGTTCTCGCTTGCGCTTCGCCGCCAATTGGATTACATGTCCCCTAAGGACCGCTTTTATATGCTTCCCAAAGGGTCACCGGGGAAGAGACTGACCCAGCGTTAAGACCAAAGTACTCCACAGAGGCCTGGTTAAGATCAGTGATGATTTCTTCAAAAGACAAGAGTGAGTCATTCATGGTCCAAGGGGAATATCGTAGTTTGCAAAGTAGCGGGTGACATATGACTAAAACAGGGTCGTGGTCTGACCAGGGTGTTGCCACGATTGAGGTAGACCCTACTAAAGGGAGATGTTTTCGCAGAACAAACACATAGTCAATTCTGGAATGGGAATGATGGTGATGAGAGTAATGGGTGTAGTCCCTGCCTATGGGGTGAAGCTCTCTTCAGATATCTACCAGGTCATGACTTTGTAGAGAATGTGTAAAGTTATTAGCATCAGATGATGGAGCTTTGTGTTCCGAGGGGTACTTATCCAGGGCAGGGTTCAGTGTGACGTTGGAGTCCCCCGCTAAGAGGAGAGTGTCTCTCTGTTGGGACTTCAACAAGGAGCAGATATGGATGAGAAAAGGTCCCGGGTTAATATTTGGAGCATAATTACATAGGATAGTGATCTCCGTGTCCTGAATAGTACCTTGTAATAAAAAGGTACGTACCGTTTGGGTCCGCAATCTCTTTACTGCAACTGAAGGGGACCGACTTGCATTAGTCGGGCCATTAGCCAGAAAAACTTGAGGATACCTGGCATCAAAGTATTTGGGACAAGAGGAGGAAGAGAAATTAGTCTCCCTGTAGGCATGCTATATCCACTTTTTGTTTAATATATTTAAAGACCTTCACCCTTTTTTGGGGGGAGTTCAGTCCCTGTACATTCAGGGACAACCAGTTAAGTGTCATGGTACATGGGAAGTTAACCATAAAACTGCTCTGTTCACCCACCGTGAGGACCTAGGGAAAAGAAGAGAGAAGTGGAGAGGGAGGGAAGCAAAGAAGGGAGATAGGTAGAAGGCCTTACTGTAGTACATAAAAGGACCAGGAAAAATTTGTAGCATATTGTACTGAAAAAGAAAGAGTGCTACTAGTTGTGAGACAAAAGGCCCACAAGGGGGTCGGACGTTGCTTGAGACTGTAAACACTGCGGCCACCTTGCTGAACCTCAGTCCAGGGAGGCCAAAATGTCGTGCCAGGCCGGGAGCTCAACACCTATTGTCAATCAGGCCCCTAACTCCCGGGGTCACCATCTCACAGTTGGGGTGGCCCAAGGAGGGGCATTGTACTTTTAACTTTTGTCAACAAATGAAGTGTAGGATCTACCCAACCGGAAAACAAACAGCGAGGTCAGTTCGATCCGCAGTAGACTCGATAACGGCTTGCTGGACAAAAACGAATGCCTCCCAGAGTGTGAGTCTGGGAGCAGTAAATGGCAGATTCCTTGACATCATCACTTCTCTGTGTGAAACCGTCAAAAGGGAGGTACGTTTCATCAGCCTTTAGGGCTACCTTTGAACCTTCGGGCCTGCAGATCACGCAGGGCCTGCGAACCAGGTTGAGATCTCTGGGGGGGGGGGGGGGGCTGGGACATTCGGTGGGGGGGCTGGGATGATCTGGGCCGAGAGGATGAAGAAGCTTCCCCTTGGGACGGTGGCAGGTCCAGTTGCAATTCCTGGAAGTGACGTTTCACATCGGAGGGAGAAGAAGCGTGGAACTGGCAACCAAGGTGTGAAAATTAGAGTTTAAAGGGGAATCCCCATTTATATTTGATCCCTTGAGTCTGCAGGACCTGGAGGTAGGATTTCAGACCCCGCAGTCTGGCAATGGTTACCAGAGAGCGGTCCGCAAATAGCTGAAGGGGGTTACCTTGGAGAGAGAGATCTTGCTTCTCCCATGCAGATTGGAGGAATCTCTCTTTAGTGCGATATTAATGGAACTTGATGATAACATCTCTCAGGGGGCCCTCTGATGGTTTGGGTGCGAGGGATCTGTGGATGCGGTCAAATTCCAGTCTCTCTAAAGGTATCTCAGGTGCCAGTTCCTGAAAGAAGGCGGTTGCTGTACCCTGTAGATCTGTAATGGCTTCTGGGACTCCGCGGATGAGAAGATTATCCCTGCGGGCCCAATTTTCAGCGTCTTCAAGCTTATCTCGCATGACCTCCAATTCAGCAGGAATTTTATCGACCTCTTCCTCATGGCCCTCAAGCACTGTGGTTGCTAAGTCCATCCTTTGTTCTAATTGGTTTGTGCGGTGGCCTATCTCTTTAAGACCTTTTACTAGGTCGGAGGACAGTTTGCGGGAGCCTTAGTGATCTCGTCCCTCACAATGGAAGGAAATCTAGTCAGCAAGGCATCTGAGCCCATATGCAGAGGGGACTTACCAAGTCCGTGGGTAATGATGCAGGCTGTCTGCTGGGGAGGCCGTGTCCGCCGCCGAATGCTGTGTGGATTCAGGCTCCGGAGGCTCAGGCGCCATTTTTCTTTTGCCTTTCCCTAAGACCGGAGAGGATTTGGGCTGCTGGGTGTACTTCTGGCGGTTCTTTGCCGAACGGTACATAACCGCCAGAAGCCTGAGGTGTTCCGGAGCAGTGGGAGATGGATGGTGAGTGCCGGGGTGTGAGCTGTGCCTTCTTAGCCACGATGTAACATTCAGATGGCGCGGAGCAGGGTAATCGGGCACCCATCTCGCTTGCGCCCCCCCACTCTGGGGAGATCTCAAACATGCAGTTCATGCAAGACAGCCCAAGAATTTACAGGAACTGAAGGCTTTTTACCAAGAGGAATGGGCAGCTTTACCATCTGAGAAGATAAAGAGCCTCATCCACAATTACCACAAAAGACTTCAAGTTGTCATTGATGTTAATGGGGGCAATACATGGTATTAAGAACTGTAAACTTTTAATCAGGGTCATTTGGGTAGTTGTGATTATGATTTAAAAAGAGTAAACACAGTTGATTGATAATAAATGGCTTCAGCCAAACACTAACCATGAGTGAAAAAAGTTTGCGTTATCGTTCATATTCTCTGAAAAATGGCCAAGAAATCATAAAATCTGCCAGGGGTATCTAAACTTATGAGCACAACTGTAACATTGGTCTCTGGTGATTTCTAAGGGCTAAAAAAAATTGTAATTTGTTTGTTTACTCAATTGAAGCACATTTTAACACTGTTATCATAGATATTGACAACCATCAACAACCAAACTCCTATTCTGTAGCCTTTCAGTTAACGTATACCTAAAGGCAAAACTTTTTATTTTAGTTTTTTGGATAGAGTTCAGAGGGATTAGAACACTTGCCAGTTTTTATTGCTGTCTGTGCCCCTGTCCCCCTCTCTATTTGTCCTGTTTACTATTGGCATTGAAAGTAAAAAAAATCCCAAATTTTGGGTCGTCCCCTAAAAATAAATGGACGGGAAATCTTCCAATTTGGACATTAGTTCTGGTGACCTGGGGGTCCCCAAGGAATTCCCTTAATTTGCAGGGATTTCCTCTTCTTGTTTGGCTATAGGACAGGACGTGAAGGGAAGTCTCTAAAATTGGACACAGATGGCAGGGGTTACAACCCTCCCTTAAGCCTGGTTCAGACCTATGCGTTTTTTTGGTGCCTTTTGCAGAAATGCACTACAGTTCATTTAACATGATTTCCTATGGGACACGTTGACATCTATGCTTTTTTCAGCCACAGTGTTTTTTGAAAGCGTCAGGGACATTTCTAAACGCAAAACTGTGTTTTTTTCTCATTTTGGTTCCATAGACTTCAATGGAGCAGCTGCAGAATAGCATGTAGTATGTTTTTGCCGTGATCTGCGCTTTGCATTTTTTTAACCCCTTCCTGCCGACCGTACGCAGATATGCAGCCTCGGCTTTAGGGGGTTATACCAGGGTGATGCCTGCAGCTGCAGGCATCATCCTGATACTGTTTTTTAGAGCGGGCGGTCGGCTCTTCAGGGATAACAACCAATGCGACTAACTAAAAGCCGCTCGGCTGTTATCCCGGAGGAGTGGGAGGGGACGTCCCCCCCCCTTCCACCGCTGTTCCCGGGCCTCCCGTCCCACCGGGAGAACCGATGCACGATCCGGCACTTTCGCTGGCTAGAGTGAGACTGGAAGTAAGCCGGAAACGGTTTCATTCCAGTCTTCTTCGTGTAAACACTGAAGCGACATCACAACCCCCGATCCCTCCCATAAAGAGTATTTGTCCCCACCTATTACTGTCACAAGGGATGTTTACATTCCTTGTGACAGCAATAAAAGTGATCAAATGATTTTTTTTCAAAAGTGACAATGTAAAAATTAAATAAGGAAAAAAAAATACAAATTTAAAGCACCCCTGTCCCCGCGTGCTCGTGCAGCAAAGAAAACGCACATGTAAGTTGCGGCCGCATATGTAAACAGTGTTTAAATCACACATGTGCGGTATCGCCGTGATCGTCAGAGCGAGAGCAATAATTCTAGCACATTTTTTTAATGCGCCGCCTATGGAGATTTTTAGGTACCGTACTTTTGTCGCCTTTCCAAGAGTGTGCGGAATTTCAAAGCGTAAAATGTTAGGTATCTATTTACTCAGCGTAACATCATCTTTCACATTATACAAAAAAATTGGGATAACTTTACTGTTTTTAGTTTTTTTATTCATGAAAGTGTATTTTTTCCCTAAAAAATTGCGTTTGAAAGACCGCAGCGCAAATAGAGTGGGACATAAAATATTTCAACAATCGACATTTTATTCTCTAGGGTCTCTGCTAAAAAATTATACGTTTGGGGGTTCTAGCAGAAAATACGTATTTGAACTTTTAAGCAACAAATGTCAGAAATAGGCTTAGGGCTCTTTCACACGGGACGGATCAGTCATGATCCGCCCCGTGAAGCTCCGCTTGCTCAGCGGGGATCGCTCAGTTGATCCCCGCTGAGCCGGCGGATGACTGGGCGGTCCCCGCACACTGTGCAGGGACCGCCCTGTCAGAGCGCCGCTCTTCCCTATGGGGAGATCGGATGAACATGGACCGTCTTTCCGTGTTCATCCGATCCGCTCCGCTGACGGAAGGAAAAATAGGGTTTTCCTCCGTCACACTTTGGCGGAGCGGAGCGGATGTCAGCGCACATGTCACCGCTGACATCCGTGGCTCCATAGGGCTACATGGAGCGTCCGTCCAGGTCCGCCTAAAAAACTGACAGGAGGACCTGAACGGATCCTCCGTGTGAAAGGGGCCTTAGGCATGAAAGGGTAATCTGCCCAACAACAAATCGGGTAAATAAAAAAAAAAATCTTCATTGAAGTCTGTGGAACCAAAAAATGCACAGTTTTGCGTTTTTAAAAAGTCCCTGACCCTTTCCAAAAACGCAGTGGCTGAAAAAAGCATAGATGTGAACATGTCCCATAGGAAACCATGTTAAATGGACTGTAGTACGTTTCTGCAAAAAGCACGAAAAAATGCAAAGGTGTGAACCAATCTTAACGAATATGGTTTGAAAGCAGTTCAAAATTGAATTTGCTTTAAACATTTGATTTGGGAATAAATAAACTTTACCAAATGAAAACCACATACACTGTTAGAAATTAGATGAAGAAACATTTTCCATCCTGCTCTTCAAATTTTATTGTCACTGCAGTCAAAAACCAACATCTGTTCAACCCTGTTTAATGATTAGTATATTGAACGAATGTTCTTTAGGGCCAGTTCACACCATAGAAACGCAATCCGGATGCGTTCCAGGTGCTTTTTTGCATGCGCGTTTTTGACGCGTTCCAGTGTGTTTTTTGGTAAGTTTTTAATGCAGTCGAGTGCTTTTTTTCACCCCTCTTTTTTATTAACCTTAGATGAGGACAAGTGTGTTCCAGTGTGTTTTTGGTGCGTTCCAGTGCGTTTTTGATGCGTTTTACAGCGGTCCAGTGCAGGTAAAATGCAGCATGTTCTACTTTTTTTTCTGGATTTGGAACTGCAAGCACTGGTGTGAGCTATGCCATTGAAAACCATATAACCTACTTTCCATGCGTTTTTGATGCAGAAAAAAATGCACTGGACTGCTTGTGGTGTGAACTGGCCCTTAAAGTGGAACTCAACCCTCCTATTATGTTCAGCCAAGGAAGCTGCCATCTTAGGCTCTTTGATCTTCAACTGCCATGTTGCTGCACATGTGATAATTTATGACATCAGCATCTTATTGGTTGGACAGTTTGGTTGAGAGCACAACCAATGTGACAGCTGGCATTCCCGGCATGCCAGTAATTAACTGTTTTTTAAACCCTTTAAATTAATGGGTTTAGTTCTGCTTTAGAATGAAAAATGACTAACTTCTACTACTGTATAGGCAGCCTTAGTCAAGATACAATTCAACAGTCACAGTGGAGCGAGAGCAGTAAAGGATGAGCGGCTGACTTTTTCTGGACACTGTTTACCACATTTCTGTGCCTGCTATTTGTTTATTGCACTTAGAGATGAGGGGCTCTGAGGCAAGTAAATGCTGTGAGTGTGCTCAATGTGAAAAATAAAAACACTAGCAATGTGTAATGGAGACAACAAATGTATCTGCTAATGTTTCCTTTTTTATGTTTTTGCCATTGCGTCTGTGTTTTAATTTTTTATGGCTCCTGGATCTGGTGCCTTCACAACAGTCACAGAGCTTTGTTACAGACAATCGATTTGAAGAAATGACCGTGCAGGCACCAAGAAAAGTTGGTTGTAAATCTACGATGCAGAGCAGTTGTGTAGAAACAGCTGTGTTACCAAATCTACAAGCAGCTACATAGCTGCCTATACTGGGCATCCACACCATAACCTTGTCACCTCTTGTAACTTCTATATTTTCTTCTGTGTAAAAGGCAAAAATCATACTCCTCGTTAGACCCTGTGTTTGAATCAAACTTTTCTGATTTTACAGAGTTCCATATGCCGCTGGAATCTTCCCAGTCCAAAACTTCTAGATGTGTTGAAGTTGTTCCACACCCTTGACTACTACATCACTAGTGTGCCTCTGAGCTGCCAGCACAGCCTAGTAATATATCAATTGACTGTGCAGAGACTATGTGCCAGGAAAGCTGCAAGGACATGCTAGTGGCATAGTAGCTTGCAGGGATTGGGGGTAGTGATGGGAAGCAGAGACCCCACACACCTGGACATGTCACATGTAAAGCTGGCCATAGACAAATCTAAATCCAGCCGGTTCAGTAGTGACTGGTTCAGCACCTACAGCCGTGAATCAGTGTATTCTGACAGCTTTCCTCCATCTATCTCGTTTGTGTGGATGGTGGAATCTGTTTCTTCATCCTTTTTTTTTTTTCTTTTTTTTTTCTTTTTTTATCAGCCAGCTGGCTGAAAAAAAAAAAATCTAGCTTTACACTGGTAAATACTGAAAGTTTGATGCACTAAAATGGGCAATGGTAAGCATGAAACTTGCCTTTTCGACACCCGTAAGAAAATATAGAGCACATCCGAAAAGCTGCTTTTACACCCGACCTTTGTAGAATGTGTTATACGGCTTCAGCCAGTGGTTCTCTGCTGACCACACCCACTGACACATTTCGCCCTGTTCACTGGGGCTTAGTCATAAGCCTCTATGACTAAGCCCTGGTGGTCAGGGGGGGAAATGCACCAGAAGGCATGATCAGTAGAGAAGCACTTGATGCGGCCTTACAACACACGCTACACAGGTCAGGCGGGAAACCAGCATTCCAGATGTCCATTATTGTTGTTGCTGAATGATACTACTTGATCACCGACACCCTTACAACTGAGGACCAAGGGGAAAGAGGACATACGCCTGCTTGGAGCGGCACTGCAAAGGTCATAATAAAACATAGATGTTTCAATAGTCGGCAGGGTCTCCTCCTATATGCATTTCTACTTCTTTCTTTTTTTTTTTTTTTTTTTTAATCCCTCACCTTTACACTACCCTTTGTTGAATCTTTCCATTAGCATGTGTTCTGCATAAGCTCATATACTCTTTTTTTTTTTTTTTTTTTTTTTTACAGAGCTTGCCGTCTAAAAAAGAAAGCCCAGTATGAAGCCAATAAAGTGAAGCTGTGGGGTCTAAATACTGAATATGGTAAGAAATGGAATGTTTCTGTATGGTGGAGCAAGATTCTGATATGAGCCATGATTTTAAAGCGGAGTTCCAGGCTTTTAATGTTTTATTAAAAGCCTGCAGCTACAAAAAGTATAGCTGCTGACTTTTAATAAACAGACACTTGCCTGTTCCACGGTCCAGTGATGCGGCCGAACGGAGCGTCGCTCCTCTCCGCCGGCCCCTCTATTGCCACTCTGGGCACCCGGCTGGGCATGCACGGCACATGTGCGTGTCGCGCTGCACTCCCGGAGTGGACAGGCGATCTCCTGGGACCTGTCACGTGTCCCAGGAGATCGCCTAGAGGGAGGGGCCGCTTGAGGCGAGAGGAGGAGTCGCCTAGGCGGTCCCTGTGCGGAAGGAGGAAGTGGGACAGGAAGTCTGAGCCTCAGAAACAGGTCAAGAAGCCACACTTCATGTTCAAACGTGGAACTTCCGCTTTAAGCACACCTCGCCCCCTTACATGCCACATTTGGCATTAATTTTTTTTGGGGAGGAGTGGGACAGGAAGTACACACACATAAGGAATGACAGTGGAGCACATAGAATTCCCATGTGGCTTATTTTAATCTCTCAAGTGTAAGGTTTATTATTCTGTATGCTGCATATAGGAGTAAGAATCTTTTATGTAATCAATGTACTCCTTCTACACTACATTTAGAAAGTTGACTTATAGGGCCAGTGCACATCAAACCGATGATTTTGCAAATATCTGCAAGTTTAATCAAGCATTTTGTTTCAAATTTCATGTAAAAATCTTCTATCTATATACTGTATCTCCCAAAAGTGAGTACACCCCTCACATTTTTGTAAACATTTTATTATATCTTTTCATGTGACAACACTGAAGAAATGACACTTTGCTACAATGTAAAGTAGTGTGTGTACAGCTTGTATAACAGTGTAAATTTGCTGTCCCCTGAAAATAACTCAACACACAGTCATTAATGTCTAAACTGCTGGCGACAAAAGTGAGTACACCCCTAAGTGAAAATGTCCAAATTGGGCCCAAAGTGTCAATATTTTGTGTGGCCACCATTATTTTCCAGCACTGCCTTTAAAAAAGAAGTAACCTCGGCACCTCAAATGTTCCTTCTTAATAAAAACAGTCTCTTACAGCTTCCCATAACATTCTGCATTACTCTTTGCCCCTTCAGATGTTTCTTACTGTTTTCCCAGGTGATTGTAAAATCTTGCTTCCTCGTAGCAGCCAGCGCCATCTCAGCTACTGTCTTCCGAGGCTGCAGTGTAAGATTACTTCCGCCCTTCCTGTCCTTCTCTGCTGTTATCTCACACATGCTCAGTTATGTTGCAGCCAAGCCTCGAGATTGCTATAGTAACCATCTCCTGCCTATCGAGGCACAGACAAGTGGTCAAATATTTCAGCACTTGTTAACTGTGTAGGGCTTTTTTAACCCTGTAAAATGCAAATGACTATATACAATGCAGCTGATCTTCTTGCTCTGAGGTGCTTTGAAATGTGCTGCTGTTTACACCCCTTGTGACGTTTGCTAGTCACATGGGGTGTTTAAGGAACTGAATGACACTGTAATCTCGTGGGATCTCGGAACAGTGCCACAGAGAGAAGATGCACATTTATGAATGGACTGACGGCACAATGAGCGTGCTGTTAATGAGGGGGAATATGCGCATGCGCCACTGCCGTCATGAAAACAAACCTAACAGTTTACAAGCAAACGAAGCAGGTTAGGATCAATCTATACAGAGCAATGTGTACAGTGCTTATTGATGATTACATCTGGGAAAAATTATCAAGGAGGGTTTACAACCACTTTAACCCCTTGGGCATGGTGTTCACCAGAGATTCACAGGTTGCCACTGGAGTCCTCTTCCACTCCTCCATGATGACATCACGGAGCTGGTGGATGTTGGAGACCTTGCGCTCCTTCACCTTCCGTTTGAGGATGCCCCACAGATGCTCAATAGGGTTTAGGTCTGGAGACCTGCTTAGCCAGTCCATCACCTTTACCCTCAGCTTCTTTAGCAAGGCAGTGGTCGTCTAGGAGGTGTGTTTGGTGTCGTTATCATGTTGGCATACTGCCCTGCAGCCCAATCTCCAAAGGGAGGGGATCATGCTCTGCTTCAGTATGTCACAGTACATGTTCGCATTCATGTTTCCCCTCAATGAACTGTAGCTCCCCATTGCCAGCAGCACTCATGCAGCCCAGACCATGACACTCCCACCACCATGCTTGACTGTAGGCAAGACACACTTGTCTTTGTACTCCTCATCTGGTTGCCGCCACACGCGTTTGACACCATCTGAACTAATTACGTTTATCTTGGTCCCATCAGACCACAGGACATGGTTCCAGTAATCCATGTCCTTATTCTGCTTGTCTTCAGCAAACTGTTTGCGGGCTTTCTTGTGCATCATCTTTAGAAGAGGCTTCCTTCTGGGACGACAGCCATGCAGACCAATTTGATACAGTGTGCTGGTCTGAACACTGACAGGCTGACCCCCCACCCCTTCAACCTCTGCAGCAATGCTGGCAGCACTCATACGTCTATTTCCCAAAGACAACCTCTCGATATGACGCTGAGCACGTGCACTCAACTTCTTTGGTCGACCATGGCGAAGCCTGTTCTGAGTGGAGCCTGTCCTGTTAAACTGCTGTATGGTCTTGGCAACTGTGCTGCAGCTCAGTTTCAGGGTCTTGTCAATCTTCTTATAGCCGAGGCCATCTTTATGTAGAGCAACAATTCTTTTTTTCAGATCCTCAGGGTTCTTTGCCAGGAGTTGCTATGTTGGACTTTCAGTGACCAGTATGAGAGTGAGAGCGATGACCCCAAATTTAACACACCTGCTCCCCATTCACACCTGAAACCTTGTAACACTAACAAGTCACATGACACCGGGGAGGGAAAATGGCTAATTTGGCCCAATTTGGACATTTTCACTTAAGGGTGTGCTCACCTTTTGTTGCCAGCGGTTTAGACATTAATGGCTGTGTGTTGAGTTATTTTGAGGGGACAGCACATTTACACTGTTATACAAGCTGTACGCTCACTAGTTTACATTAGACTTGTGCACAACGGAAAAATTCGTTCCGTTTCGTTTCTTTCCGGTCCTGTTGATTCGTAATCATTCGTAATTTTGCTAGACGGGATTTTTCGTGTTCGGACTCATTCGTATTTTTGCAAGCGACATTTTTCGTTGAATTTTTTGTTGCTTTATAATTCGTACTTTCGGTAGAGTACGTTGTTTTTCGTTGATTCTGGACACAACTCCTACTTTCGTAACTTTTTTTGGGTTCGTTGATTCGTAATTTTCCGTGTCTCTCTCACAACGACGCTGCCTATTATGCCTAATGTGCTTCGAATGGATTTGTACTTTTCTAAATACATAGCGGTTATTTGTAACGATTCGAAATCTCGTATTTTACTTTCGTTTTTTTACATGCGGCTATAGGCTCCGCCCCTGTACACCATTTTGAGAGGGTTCAGCACGGTGAGGGAGAAGCGCAGAGCAGAGTGAGTGTTATTGTGCTTCGAATGGATTTGAAATCTCGTATTTTACTTTCGTTTTTTCATGCGGCTATAGCCTCCGCCCCTGTACACCATTTTGAGAGGGAGTTCAGCATGGTGAGGGAGAAGCAGAGAGCAGAGTGAGTGTTATTGTGCTTCGAATGGATTCGTACATTCGTAACTTTTTTCATAACGAATTATGCCGAAGACCTTCGGGCATTCGCTATTTTGCGGTATAATTTATTTCGGATTCGGTTTTATTCGTAATTGCTCTGTTCGGAAATTCGAATGCTTCCGAATGTCCGAAAGTTGCTAAATTCGGACGAATTTTGATTCGTTACGAAACGAATTGCACAAGCCTAGTTTACATTGTAGTAAAGTGTAATTTTTTCAGTGTTGTCACATGAAAAGATATAATACATTTTTTACAAAAATGTGAGGGGTATACTCACTTGAGATACTGTATATGTGTATGTATGTGTGTTTTATGTTTGCTTAAAACCTATTTAGCATTTTGTGTGAATGGCCAGCCAAGCTGCAAAACAATAATCAGAATATTTTACTGATATTTTCTTTATTGCATAAATAAAACCTTTCATTTTTTTTTACTTTACATTTGTCTGCAGATAACTTGCTGTTTGTGATCAATTCAATAAAACAAGAGATAATGACACGGATACAAATCCCATGGGAGCAATGGTCATTGAGCATGGAGCAAAAACTGGATACTCTTATCAAAGAGACTTTGGGTATGCAGCCGTGTGAAGGATAAAGCAGTAGGCAAACTATAATGACTGTATGCTTGCATGAACAGCCTTCCCAACCATCAGGTTACTGGCTAACTATATTTTAAATATTGTATGGCCAATTCGCATATTGAAGTTTTCTTTTAGTAATGTATCTGCTGTAATTAGTCAATGTACCTTTTATTTTAAAATAATGAAGGGACCACTAGTCCTCTATTCTTTGTGTATGACTAGGTGTACAGTAGATCTTTGTAGACAGATGATGATGATTCTACATTGGCCTTCAATTTTCAAGCCCCTTCATCCCCAATTATGGCAACAATTGGTCTGGGTTTTACAACTAAGAATATGTTCACAGTATATATGCCTGTTAATAGATCCAAAGAGGCAGGAACCACAACATTATGCTGTCTGCATTCCTCCAATGAAGGGTTCAACTGACAGCTGGGCACTGGCTGATGGGCTAGGTATTTCAACTTGGTCATGGACAGCTGACACATCTCTTCTCCCAATCAAATCAATGCCTCACTATGCCCATAATTAAAAATTTGTCAATTTATAAAGCAGTGCATGTGACTTCACCATACATTTACTGGTAGAAAATCAATGAATGGTGAATGTCCAATTCACTGCTTTCAAAACATGGCCTAAAATGTATGTCCAGCCGATTTTTATTTTTATTTTTTATCTTTTTTTTTTTGTAATGAAACTGTTGAGTAGTGCCACATTCCTCTATATGGGGCATTGCTAAATGGCGGCCCACGGTCTGCATCCGGCCCGAGCTACTGCTCTATCTGGACCACCGCGATCGCACTATTTAGCTGCCACTTTTGTCCCCAGCCTCCGCCGCGGTCATTAGAGCGTGAGGCGGGACAATTCTGGACTGAGGGCGGGACCAACACTGCATAGAAATAGGCAGCTGCTAAACACTTAAATTTAACTTTTCACGTTAACCAGGAGGCGATTGGCTGCTAGGAGGCGGTCATAGCAGCCAATCACCAGCTTGCTAATGAGAAAAGTTAACCTGGCAGCTCCCGTGCCCTGCCCAGTGCTTCTGTGCCTCTGCCTTCAGTTTAGAATTGTCCTGCCTCCTGTTCTCTGCTCTGTGAAAGGTTGGAGAGTGAAGGGAGGAAAGAACATGGAACTGTAAAGGAAGGGAAGCGGGGGCTCAGGGGGGCATTTCTTTGTGTGTGGGGGTTATGTAAAGGGGAGCAATACTGTAGGGGGATATGAAGGGGGCAGTGCTTTGGGGGTTATATAGAGTTGTGCTCATAAGTTTACATACCCTGGCAGAATTTTATGATTTATTCTGAGAATATGAACAATAACACAAAAACTTTTCTTTCACTTATGGTTAGTGTTTGGCTGAAGCCATTTATTCTCAATCAACTGTGTTTACTCTTTTTAAATCATAATCACAACAGAAACTGCCCAAATTACCTTGATCAAAAGTTTACATACCCCAGTTCTCAATACCGTGTATTGCCCCTTTTTAACATCAATGACAGCTTGAAGTCTTTTGTGGTATTTGTGGATGAGGCACTTTATCTTCTCAGATGGTAAAGCTGCCCATTCCTCTTGGCAAAAAGCCTCCAGTTCCTGTAAATTCTTGGGCTGTCTTGCATGAACTGCACGTTTGAGATCCCCCCAGAGTGGCTCAATGATATTGAGGTCAGAAGACTGAGATGGCCACTCCAGAACCTTCACTTTATTCTGCTGTAGCCAATGACAGGTCGACTTGGCCTTCTGTTTTGGATCATTGTGATGTTGGAATGTCTAAGTACGTCCCATGCGCAGCTTCCTGGCTGATGAATGCTAATGTTCCTCCAGTATTTTTTGATAACATACTGCATTCATCTTGCCATTAATTTTGACCAAATTTTCTGTGCCTTTTGTAGCTCATGCATCCCCAAAACATCAGTGATCCACCTCCGTGTTTCACAGTAGGAATGGTGTACCTTTCATCATAGGCCTTGTTGACTCCTCTCCAAATGTAGTGTTTATGGTTGTGGCCAAAAAGCTAAATTTCTTTATCGTACACCACGAGACACAGAGCTAGTCATTACATAATGGGTTAAGGGTCACCAGCGGTGATTGGACACTGGCACAACCAATGGAAGACAGTTCCCCTCCATATAACCCCTCCCATCAGGGGAGTACCTCCAGTTTTTTCGCCAGTGTCGAAAGGTGTTGGACGCGTTAGGAGGTGCTAAAGGAAAGCTCTACCAAAGAGACCCTCTGGGGGTAAAAGAGCTATGCTTTCGGACCCATCCAAGACGCCTACAAGTTAAGCCAAAACTGGATGGGATCCGGACCTCATCCATGAGGCAGCGCCTGTAATGTCTCTCTTCGGAGGACTGGGCTCTAAGATCCAGCACTTTCGCTATTTCGCTAAAAGTCCTGGTAAGAGTCTTGTACAAGGCCCAGGGGAGAGGTATCCTTTAAATAGGAACCCATATCCCTGAAGGTTGGCACACATAGCCCGCCGTGAGGGGTGAAGTTTGGTATCTGTCTGAAAATTTTCAGCAGAAAAAACCTGCGGCGTGGATAAGGTAAGATTAGTGGGTCCAAAACTAGGTTTAGGACCTTTTCAAGAAAAAAGTGGATGTCTTCTCTTTTTCCGCCACTGGGGGGAGTAAAGAGCTGAATGTATCTCACCTCACTCTGTTCAGTGTCGGCTTCGGCGAAGTACACTGCTCGTCCCTCCGCTGCTGAGCTGGCTTGGGCACCCCGCTCCTCCTTTCGGTGGCCGACCAGACACCTGCAGATGCAGGTAAGTGGGAACAGGGGCTGGTGAGAGTCCTCCCTCACTATGGCCACCGCCATAGCGCTAAGAGCCGCGTGCGTGGGAGCGCGCTTTATCGGAGGGGGGGCCGAAGGCGTGCGCGGGCACGTGGGCGCGCGCAGGCACAGAAACGGCGCCAAATTTAAAGATCTGTCAGTGTGAGAGCACTGCAGCAGCAAGCAAGCTCGTTTGTTCTCTTGTTCCTGGAAGAGAAACACAGCAGCTATACAGGGACGTAAGACTCCATGTGGTTGGACTGGGTACTTCCTGGAAGACATCCATGTTATGCATAGCTATGTGTTAAAAGTTGCATACTTAATGTAATTGCTAAACTAAGCACGGTAGTATATGCATTTAGGTACCTGGTATTTTGTCTAAACAGTAAGCCTTCCAGGGGAAGTAATGCGGACAAAAAGAGATAAGAAAGCACCACCGCCTGAGACAGGAGGCTCTAGCTGTGCTGACTCAGTACCTTCCTCTCCTGTGTTGCCAAATGCACCTGTACAGGATGAGCCATTACCTCTGTCAGGTATGGCGGCTTCCCCAGTGAAGCCTGGGCCGGCATATGTCACTGAGGACACTTTATCAGCAGCCCTAAATAATCTGGAGGAGAAAATTGCTACCTTAATCGCTAAGTCCTCTAAAAAGGACAATAAGCGAAGCAGATCTCCTCTAGTATTGGACCTCCCTTCAGAAGTACCTGAGGAGGATGAGGATGAGGAGGAGACTACATCAGCAGAGGATGAGGAGTCAGACGGATCAGGGATATCGGATGAGCCTTTTTCGGTATCCCAGATTTTAAAGTCACAGGTACAATGCTATGCAGGAGCAGTGCGATCTGCATTTAAGTTACCCTCTTCGGAGGTAACGGAATCACCTGTCTCCTCCCTAGGATCATTAAGATCCCTGCAAGGTGCATGCTCCTTCCCGGTTCATCCATTACTAGAGGATCTAATGTACGCAGACTGGCAACATCCAGATAAGCGTTTCTCGCCTCCAAAAAAGTTTAACATTCTTTATCCTATGGAGGATTTTTTTTTAAAGAAATGGAGCCTGCCTGCGGTAGATGCGGCTATTTCTTGTGTAAATAAAAACCTGACATGTCCGGTGGACAATGTACAAGTGTTTAAAGATCTTTCTGAGAAGAAGTTGGAGTCCCTATTGAAGTCCTCCTCCTTCCTTTTGGCCGACTCAATTAGCCAACCTGCCGTAGCAGCGGTATGTGTCAGGTCATCAGCCAACAGGTAAAGCAGGGGCTGAAGGAGCTGCCTTCAGAGCAGGCTAAAAATTGGGAGAATTTGCCTAAAGCCTTATGCTTCACAGTGGATGCCATGAGAGATTCTATCATACAGGCATCACGCCTTACACTCCAGCTGTTACAGATGCGCAGGGTACTTTGGCTTAAGCATTGGTCAGCGGAAGCCCCATGCAAAAAGCTGTTGGCAAGTTTCCCGTTCCATGGCGAACGCCTATTTGGGGAAGATTTAGAAAAATATATACAGAGGATATCAAGTGGTAAAACGACACTTTTACCTGAGAGAAAGAAAAACAAGAGGCCTTGTTTTAAACGCTCTCTCTCCCCAGCTCCCGGGAAATCTGACTCCAGCCAGTGGCGACGGCCTTTTCAGCCGCCCACAAAAGCCAAAGGGCAGGCTCAGAAGAACAAGAAGCCGTGGGGTGCAAGAGCTAATAAGCAAGCCCCCAAAACCTCTCAGTGAAGGGGCGCCCCCGCTCGGCCGAGTGGGGGGAAGGCTGCGTCAGTTCTCAGCGACTTGGCGGTCAGAAACCCAGGACAAATGGGTGGTATCCACAATATCCTCAGGGTACAAACTGGAATTTCGAGAGATCCCATCTTCTCAATTCCGAGGTTCAAGACTCTCCAAGGATCCACAAGAAAGAGAATCCTTCTTCAAAGGTTTGAATCACTTAATGGCTCAAGGGGTAGTTACAGAGATACCCCAAAAAGAGCAAGGTTCAGGTTTTTACTCAAACCTCTTTGTGATTCCAAAGCCAAATGGAGATGTCAGACCCATCCTGGATCTAAAATCCCTAAATCGGTTTCTGAACGTTCGCCATTTTCGAATGGAAACGATCCGATCCGTGGTCGCCACTTTAAAGGGCGGAGAATTCATGGCGTCCATAGATATCAAGGACGCATATTTACACATACCCATCCTCCCCGCTCACCAAAGATTCCTAAGGTTTGCGGTAGAAGATCGCCACTTTCAATTTGTGGCCCTGCCGTTTGGTGTAGCCACCGCGCCCAGAGTATTCACAAAGGTGCTAGCTCCTCTGTTAGCAAACCTGAGAACACGGGGCATTGCGGTAACAGCCTATCTAGACGATCTACTAGTGATAGATCAGTTAAAGGAGGGATTGGATCACGCTGTACACACTACAGTAGGATACCTGGAGCATTTAGGATGGATTATAAACTTACAGAAATCCTCTCTCCAGGCCCAAAGAAGGATAGTGTACCTGGGCATGATCATAGATACAGCCCAAAACAGGGTATACCTGCCAGAGCCAAAGATACAGTCTCTGAAAGACCTGATCCACAAGGTCAAAGCAAACAAAAGGCCGTCTATTCGCCTTTGCATGAGACTATTGGGAAAGATGGTAGCCTCCTTCGAGGCGGTCCCTTACGCCCAGTTTCATTCGAGACTACTTCAAGGCAATATTTTAGCCTCCTGGAACAGGAAGAGCCAAGCTCTGGATATACCCATGCGCCTGTCCTCACAAGTACGCCACAGCTTCAATTGGTGGCTAGAAGCCAAGAATTTACGGAAGGGAAGGTGCTTCCTCCCAGTAGCCTGGAAGGTGGTGTCTACAGATGCCAGCCTATCGGGCTGGGGTGCAGTATTCGAGGAGGCTTCTACCCAGGGAACCTGGGCCAAGACTCAGGGGATACTGCCCATCAATGTGCTAGAGATCCGGGCAGTATATCTAGCCCTCAAAACCTGGACATACAGGTTACAGGGCTACCCAGTTCGGGTTCAATCCGACAATGCTACTGCAGTAGCTTACATCAATCACCAAGGAGGCACCCGCAGTCGGGCAGCCCAAAGAGAGGTGAACCGGATCTTGGCATGGACAGAGGAGCATGTACCTTGCCTTTCTGCAATCTTCATTCCAGGGATAGAAAACTGGCAAGCAGACTACCTGAGTCGCCAGCAGCTGCTACCAGGAGAGTGGTCTCTTCACCCCGAGATCTTTCAGGCCATATGTCTGAGATGGGGAAACCCAGATGTAGACCTGCTAACTTCCAGGTTCAACAAGAAATTGGACAACTTTGTGTCCAGAACGAGAGATCCTCTAGCCTACGGGACAGATGCTCTAATAACTCCATGGAATCAGTTCTCACTGATCTATGCATTCCCTCCGATCCCTCTTCTACAAAGACTGCTTCGCAGGATCAAGGAGGAGGGAATACCAGTAATCCTAGTGGCCCCAAACTGGCCCAGGAGGCCTTGGTATGCCGAGATCGTAAAAATGGCGATAGGAAGGCCCTGGAAGCTTCCACTTCGACACGACCTGCTGTCACAGGGTCCAGTATTCCACCCTTCCTTACAAAGGCTAAATTTGACGGCCTGGCTGCTGAGACCCACATTTTGAAAAAGAGAGGTGTCTCTGGTCCGGCTCTTTCTACGCTCATTAATGCTAGAAAGCCAGCCTCCAGACTCATCTATCATAGAGTCTGGAAAGCATACGTTTCCTGGTGTGAATCCAGAAGTTGGAATCCTCAGAAATATGAAATAAGCAGGATTCTTGCTTTTTGCCAGTTAGGAGTGGATATGAAATTAGCCCTTAGCACCATCAAGGGGCAAATATCGGCTCTATCAGTCTTCTTTCAGAGACCATTGGCATCTCATTCCCTAGTTCGGACATTCATTCAGGGGGTACTGAGGATAAATCCTCCAGTTAGGTCTCCCTTGTGTCCATGGGATTTGAATTTGGTATTGTCAGTGTTGCAAAAGCAACCTTTTGAACCTATTCGCCATATTCCGTTAATTATATTAAGTAGGAAATTGGCCTTTTTGATTGCTATAGCTTCTGCTAGGAGAGTATCAGAGCTAGCAGCTCTTTCTTGTAAAGAGCCTTATCTAATTTGTCACAAGGACAAAATCGTACTACGACCCCATCCGGCCTTTCTACCTAAGGTGGTGTCGGCTTTTCACTTGAATCAAGACATTGTTCTGCCTTCCTTTTTTCCAAACCCGCGGACGGCGGGGGAAAAATTATTACACTCTCTAGATCTAGTGAGAGCGGTAAAGGTGTATCTGCAAGCAACCGCTCAGATACGTAAAACAAATGTTTTGTTTATTTTACCAGATGGTCCCAAGAAGGGCCAAGCGGTATCAAAATCCACCATTTCCAGGTGGATTAGACAAGTAATTGTTCAAGCTTATGGTTTAAAGAACAGGACTCCTCCTTTTCCTGTTAAGGCGCACTCTACCAGGGCGATAAGTGCTTCATGGGCAGTGCACCACCAGGCTTCGATGGCTCAGATCTGTAAAGCTGCAACTTGGTCTTCAGTCCATACATTTTCCAAATTCTATCAAATAGATGTGAAAGGACATGAGGATTCCGCCTTCGGGCGAAGTGTGCTGCAGGCAGCAGTATAGGGCTTCTGGTCCGCAAGCGGCCTGTTTGATCTGTGTCCCCCCCCCCTTCATATGAGCATTGCTCTGGGACGTCCCATTATGTAATGACTAGCTCTGTGTCCCGTGGTGTACGATAAAGAAAGTAGGATTTTTATAACAGCTTACCTGTAAAATCCTTTTCTTGGAGTACACCACGGGACACAGAGGTCCCCCCCTTCTTATGGGAACCTTACTGCTTTGCTACAAAACTGAGGTACTCCCCTGATGGGAGGGGTTATATGGAGGGGAACTGTCTTCCATTGGTTGTGCCAGTGTCCAATCACCGCTGGTGACCCTTAACCCATTATGTAATGACTAGCTCTGTGTCCCGTGGTGTACTCCAAGAAAAGGATTTCTTTCTCGTACATCACGGGACACAGAGCGACATAGTCATTACTAATGGGTTATATAGATACCTTCAGGTGCTGGCACTGGCAACTTCCAAAACCGGAAGTACCCTCCCCTATATGAGCCCCTCCCATCCGGGAGCACCTCAGTTTTTTGCCAGTGTCTAAGGTGTTGGCCAAGAAGTAACATGTGTTTTTCACTGAGCTTGCGTACAGGTTCTTTTGGGCCTCAGTAAGCTATTCCGGATCCGACCAAAAAAGCTTCATAGCTAAACGGTCGGTACCCGGGCCTTGCAGAGAAGAGCAAGGTTTTGCTTGTAATGCCTCTCTTAGGAGGGCTGGACCCTGGGATCCAGAGCTCTGGTCATACCCACGACCAAGATGTTTTCTGTGCAGGGTGCTATACAGGTCCAGGGGAGTGGAATCCTTGGGAACCCGGTCCCTGAAGGTTTAATTACAATGCCTGCCGTGATAGGTGACGTTTGGGCTTCTGTGGACCAAACAGAGTCCTGCGGCGGGGAAAAGGTAAGTGGGGGCCCTTCAGGAACTTGGTTCTATTGAGGGGACCCCCAAGCCTAATATGTCTTTCTGCCTGTTACCTAACGGTATTCCCGCTAAATATTATGCATGCCTGTAACTACTAAAAAATGTAATAATTTTAATAGTGGTCAAGAAAAAAAAATATATATATAGACTGCGGTACCTGTGTTAATCCACTAGAGCCCGCTGTGGAACGTTTCTTGTCATGTGGACTAGTTTCTTTTCATCAGAGCAAGTCCAGGCAGATGGTGAGTTCTCTTGTGGGAAACTGCTTCCTCTGCCATGTTGCAATGCTCGTCCATCCCCTGGCCTGCGGCAAAAGGGGCCCTAGCTCTTGTCCCTAGTTTCCCTTTTCAAAAAAGAGCGCCGAAGGCGCACGTGGCCGCGCGCATGCACGCGCCTCTATATATATATAGAGGTGAGCTGGGAAAGGGGGCGGAGCTTGGGGGATGGCGCTCTGTGCACGCCGCAGCGCTTCTGCGCATGTGCGGGCGTCCCAGCATGTTAAAAAACACAATTATGTGTTGTGAGCTGGCTATGGAGTGCAGAGACAGAGCTGGCAACATTTAAAAAAGGCATACAGCAAGCGGTTGATGCAGGCATCCCCATAGAAAGGCACATTAGTAGACACCAACTGTTTTTATAGCAGCATTTGTGCTAGACTATTGTCAGTAAGTGGTGTATTTCGGCTGGAATACCTCAGCTTTGGGCTTAGGAATATGCCGTCTAAAAACTCCGGGACTAAAAATCCCAGGAAGCATAGGGGGTCTCCATCGGGCTCTGAGGATCTTGGGCATGCTTCGGCTGCACCAGTCTCCCCTGAAGAATCAGAGGTTAGTGACCGTAGAGCACCCTCAGGAGTACCTGGTACTGTGGCTGTCCTCAGTTCACCTGCTCCTGTGTATGTAACAGAGGAGGTTTTTTCCTCAGCTCTGGGAGGGCTGGAAGAGAGATTGTCAGCATTGATCGCTGCTTCCCTGTCACAGGGAAAAAGCGCTCGATCTCCGTCTCCTCCCTCAGAGTGCCTGTTAGCGGAGCAACAGTCCCATACAGAAATCGACCTACCTGAGGGGGATCAGGATGAGGTCGATTCTGTTGTAGAGGAATCAACAGTGGAAGAGCCATTCTCCGCATCACATGCTGAAAGATTATGGGTTCAGTCCCTGACTAACATGGTCCGATCAGCATTTAAAATGCCCTTTGCGGAGCCATCATCCACTTCTGTCTCCTCGTTGGGGTCGCTAAAAGCTCCCCAGACTGTTTGTTCCTTTCCGATCCATCCTTTACTGGAAGGGCTCATTTACCAGGATTGGGAGCATCCTGATAAAATATTTACTCCTCCCAAGAGATTTCAGGTGGTCAATCCCATGGAGGATAAGTTCGTCAAAAAATGGAGGGTCCCTACAGTGGACGCAGCCATCTCTTGTGTGAATAAATCGCTGACATGTCCAGTGGATAATGTCCAAATGTTCAAGGACCCAATAGATAAAAAATTAGAGTCCTTATTAAAATCTGCTTTTGCTACAGCAGGCTTGGTGACACAACCAGCAGTGGCAGCTATTGGGGTCTGCCAAGCAGTGAAGGATCAGTTGAAACAGGTCTTAAGGGACTTGCCAGATCAGCAGGCTCTTGCCCTAGCTGATCTACCTAGAGCCTTATGCTTTGCGGTGGACGCTATAAAGGATTCAATCCATCAGGCCTCCCGCCTTACGCTGTCTGTAGTACATATGCGCAGGCTTCTATGGCTCAAAAACTGGTCTGCTGAAGCTCCCTGTAAAAAATTGCTGGTCAGCTTCCCATTTCATGGTGAACGCTTATTCGGGGAAGACCTGGACAAATATATCCAGAAAATTTCCAGCGGTAAAAGTACACTTATGCCGGTTAAAAACAGAGTTAGAGGTCCCTCTTTTAAGAGGCCTGCTTCTCCAGTCCCTAGGACATCGGCTGTGAAACAGTTCCGACGGCCTCCTCGGTCAAATCCCGGAGGTAAAAATCAGGGACAATTGCAGGGTAACAAGAAGCCCTGGAGCAGGAGAGGTACAAAACCTCCCCCAAAGTCAAATGCATGAAGGGTTGCCCCCACTCAATCGGGTGGGGGGAAGACTTCAGTTGTTCACAGAGACCTGGCGGGACACGATCAGAGACAGATGGGTGCTCTCCGCAGTAAGTCTGGGATACAAATTGGAGTTAAAAGACTCCCCTCCTTCCCACTTTATAAGGTCAAACGTGCCAAGGGATCCCCAGAAGAGAGGATCCCTCCTGTTGGCACTAGAACAATTATTGCTCCAAGCAGTAATTATAGAGGTTCCCCTGGAAGAATGGGGGTTCGGGTTTTACTCAAACCTCTTTACAGTCCCGAAGCCAAACGGGGACGTGAGGCCCATATTAAATCTAAAAGGGCTAAACAAATTCCTACATATCAGGACTTTCCGGATGGAGTCGATCCGATCGGTGGCCACTGCCCTACAAGGGGAGGAATAGTTAGCCTCGATCGACATCAAAGATGCTTATTTGCACATTCCCATCTTTCCAGCCCACCAAAAATTTCTACGCTTTGCGGTAGAAGGGCGCCATTTTCAGTTCAGAGCCTTACCCTTCGGTCTGGCCACAGCACCAACGAGTGTTCACAAAAATTCTGGCCCCATTATTGGCCAATCTAAGAACACGAGGTGTAACGATAATGGCATATCTAGACGACTTGTTGCTGATAGACCACTCAGTGGAAAAACTAGAAGTGGTTGTTCACGAGACAATCGAGTATCTGGAATATCACGGTTGGATTATCAACCGAGACAAGTCAGCCTTAAAACCAGTCAAAAGTCTGGAATACTTGGGGCTAAGGCTGGATTCAGACCAGAGAAAAATTTTCTTGCCTCAAGAAAAGGGGTCGTCTTTGAGAGATTTGATCCACCTAGTGGGTACAAAAAGACAGCCATCCATACGCCTGTGCATGAGGCTGCTGGGAAAAATGGTGGCATCATTCGAAGCAGTACCCTACGGTCAATTCCATTCAAGGAATTTGCAAAGGGCCATACTGTCAGCCTGGAACAAAAAAGTTCAGGCCCTAGACTTACCAATGTCCTTGTCCCCTTCCGTTCGCAAGAGCCTCCGTTGGTGGTTGGTTCCCCAGAATCTGGAAAGAGGGAAATCCTTCAGTCCGATTTCTTGGAAGGTGGTCACTACAGATGCCAGCCTTATAGGCTGGGGAGCAGTAATGGAGCAATGGTCTCTCCAGGGCAGATGGTCGGATGCAGAAAAGGCCCTGCCCATCAATCTCTTAGAGATACGAGCAGCCCGGTATGCCCTAGTAGCATGGACATCCAAACTCCAAGGGTCCCCTGTCAGAATTCAATCGGACAATGCCACGGCAGTGGCATATATCAATCATCAGGGTGGCACCAGGAGTCGTGCAGCCCAGAGGGAAGTAAATTGCATCCTGAAATGGGCAGAAAGATATGTCCCAGCCATATCTGCGGTATTCATTCCAGGAGTGGAGAATTGGAAGGCGGACTTTCTAAGTCGCCAACAATTATGCCATGGGGAATGGTCCCTTCATCCCGAGGTTTTCCGGACAATATGTCAGCGGTGGGGAACACCGGATGTAGATCTGCTAGCATCCAGATTCAACGCAAAAGTGGACAGGTTTGTCTCTTGGACAAGGGATCCCCTAGCTTGCGGCTCGGATGCCCTAGTGTTCCCTTGGGATCAGTTCAAGCTGATATATGCATTCCCACCGCCACAATTGTTACCTCGATTACTCCGCAGAATCGGGGTAGAAAAGAAACCAGTGATTCTGGTGGCTCCAGCGTGGCCCCGAAGAGCATGGTACGCGGAGATTGTAAAGATGTCTGTGGGGAGTCCTTGGACCCTCACACATCGTCCGGACCTGCTTTCGCAAGGACCGATATACCACCCTTCCTTACTAGCCCTAGGTTTGACGGCCTGGCTATTGAAGCCCACATTCTAAAAAAGAGAGGGCTCTCTAATTCTGTGGTATCTACCATGATCAATGCCAGGAAGCCGGTATCCAGGCAGATCTACTATAGAATCTGGAAGGCGTACATCGCCTGGTGTGAGGCCAAGAAATGGCATCCACGTAAATATGTAATAGGTAGGATTCTGGACTTCCTACAATGGGCTGTAGATAGGAAGCTTGCCTTGAGTACTATCAAGGGTCAGATTTCGGCCTTGTCAATATTTTTTCAAAGGCCCTTGGCTTCGCATTCACTAGTCAAAGCCTTTATACAAGGAGTGATGCGTATTAGCCCTCCGGTTAGTATTCCCATATGTCCATGGGACTTAAACCTGGTTCTGTCGGTTCTACAGAAACAACCATTTGAACCATTACAGCATATTTCCCTGGTTCTTCTCACCAGGAAATTGATTTTTCTAGTAGCCATTTGTTCGGCTAAAAGAGTGTCGGAATTAGCCGCTATTTCCTGTAGGGAGCCATATCTGGTTATCCATAAGGACAGAGTAGTGTTACGTCCTCATCCAGCCTTTCTTCCTAAGGTGGTATCGAGGTTTCATTTGAACCAAGATGTGGTTCTTCCTTCTTTTTTCCCCAAACCGAGTTCGGTAGAGGAAAAGTTATTGCATTCTTTGGATGTAGTAAGAGCAGTTAAAGCTTATCTAAAAGCCACTGCTCAGATTCGCAGAACGGATACTTTGTTTATTCTGCCGGAAGGCCCCAGAAGGGGTCAGGCAGCGTCAAAATCTACTTTAGCCAAGTGGATTCGACAGGTCATAATGCAAGCCTATGGCTTGAGAAGGAGACCGCCTCCGTTCAAAGTTAGGGCGCACTCCACGAGAGCAGTTGGAACTTCATGGGCAGTGCATTACCAGGCCTCCCTGGCTCAAATCTGTAAGGCCGCAACATGGTCTTCAGTACACACGTTTACTAGGTTCTATCAGGTGGATGTTAGAAGTCAGGAGGATGTCGCCTTTGGGCGCAGTGTGTTGCAGGCCGCAAAAGATCCTCATGTCTGATAGCGCTCAGCTTATGTATGGTGTACCCCCCCCCCCCTCATTGGGCATTGCTTTAGGACATCCCACATAGTAATGACTATGCCGCTCTGTGTCCCGTGATGTACGAGAAAGAAAATAGGATTTTTATAACAGCTTACCTGTAAAATCCTTTTCTTGGAGTACATCACGGGACACAGAGCTCCCACCCCTCTTTTGGGGACACTTATTGCTTTGCTACAAAACTGAGGTGCTCCCGGATGGGAGGGGCTTATATAGGGGAGGGTACTTCCGGTTTTGGAAGTTGCCAGTGCCAGCACCTGAAGGTATCTATATAACCCACATAGTAATGACTATGCCGCTCTGTGTCCCGTGATGTACTCCAAGAAAAGGATTTTACAGGTAAGCTGTTATAAAAATCCTATTATATATATATATATATATATATATATATATATATATATACTCGAGTATAAGCCGACCCGAGTATAAGCCGAGGCACCTAATTTTACCACAAAAAACTGGGAAAACTTATTGACTCGAGTATAAGCCTAGGGGGGGAAATGCAGCAGCTACTGGTACGGTAAATTTCAAAACTAAAAATAGTTACCAATAAAATTACGATGATTAAATGTTGCTGAAATATTTATTTCAAAGACAAACAGTAAACTAGCTCTGTAAGTGCAAAAGAGGGCCAACAAAAAACAATAAAACAATATGGTAGCTCAATCAGCAACTAAGCTAAAAGCTAAAACACAAGTTAAAATCCTTCAAAACTGGATTCCTCCTCTGTATGTCCAAAGAGAGCTTCAGCGTTAGCTGGTGTGAGGTTATCAGCGTAGACATTGTCATCATCACTGAGTTCACAGTCATCACCATCACTGCTGTCGTTCTCATACAAAACGTTGTCTTCACTGCCATCCATAGCATTACTAATGCCACATTTCTTGAAGGCGCGTTGCACCATGTCCTCTGGAATCTCTTCCCATGCATCACGAACCCACTTCGCTATCAATTCTATGTCGGGCTTCACCAGATTTCCAACTTTTGTCAGTCGGGCTTGGCCAGATGACATCCATTCATGCCACATCTTTCGCACACGGTCTTTGAAAGGTTTATTTAAACTCACATCTAGGGGCTGCAATACAGATGTAAGCCCACCTGGCATAACGGCCAAAGTAACTTGAGAAGACTTTGCCAATTTTTTTATGGCATCAGATGTGTGGGCTCTGAACATATCCCAAACTAGCAATGATGTTTTTTTCTTTAAGGCTGTTCCTGGTCGTCCGTTCCAAATTTCTTCCAGCCATTTTTTGTTCCGTCTTCATCCATTCAGCCTTTAATATGTGCGCGCACTGTAATTCGCGGTGGGAATTTGACCTTTTTAGGCAAGGTCTTTCTTTTAAAAATAATGACAGGCCGCAGCTTAGTTCCATTAGCCAAACATGACAGAACGACTGTGAAATGGTTTTTTTCATTTCCTGTGGTTCTGAGAAAAATAGTTTTTTCTCCCAAACTTGCCACGGTTCTGTTGCTTGGAAGATCAAAGGTCATAGGTGTTTCATCCATACTCCCAATATCTCCCAGGTCATAGTTATGGATCCTTCTTTGTTTTATGATGAATGAATGGAATGACATCACTTTTTCATCAAGGTCTTTTGGCAACTTCTGCAAAATCTTTGTTCTTTGCCGCAAACATAAGGCAAACCTATTCATAAAGCGGGTACACCATCCTGCTGACGCAACAAAATTTTCAATGCCTGGTGCTTTGAATTTGTCATCTTTAGCCATTTGAAGGGCACGTAAGCGAATACCCATGCGTGTTACGCAGTAACCATTTTGACGACACTCCATAACCCATTCATGCAATTTAGTCTCTAGAGCTTCATATGAAGTCGTCAAACCACGTCAAGCTTTTTTTGCCTTTGGAATCTTTTCCAAGTGTCTTATCAGCGTGTCCCCAATCAGTGTTTTATCAGCGTGTCCCCAATCAGTGTTTTATCAGAGTGTCCCCAATCAGTGTTTTATCAGAGTGTCCCCAATCAGTGTTTTATCAGAGTGTCCCCAATCAGTGTTTTATCAGAGTGTCCCCAATCAGTGTTTTATCAGAGTGTCCCCAATCAGTGTTTTATCAGAGTGTCCCCAATCAGTGTTTTATCAGAGTGTCCCCAATCAGTGTTTTATCAGAGTGTCCCCAATCAGTGTTTTATCAGAGTGTCCCCAGTGTGCAAATGATGTTTGCACACCGATGGGGACACTCTGATTTTTCACTGATGGGGACACTCTGATTTTTCACTGATGGGGACACGCAGTGAAAAATAAGTGTCCCCATCAGTGTGCAAACATCATTTGTGTATTACTGTTGCATTTCCTTGCCTTCCGCTCTCTTTCATCCAGTCCTGGCTCCCGCCCACTGCAGGAGGATCTGTAATACATACAGCGGGCGGGAACCAGTAATTCAAAGCTCTGTTGAGGGGGGGGGGGGACATTTCTCGGTCGGACACCTGGAGGCTGCTAGGACATGGCAGTCCCAGCAGCCAATCGTAGCGCATGGCGTCAGCGTCATGGGCGGGAGTAATGGCAGCGCCTCTGCTAGCAAGATTTCAAACAAGCGTAGGAGCGCGAATAATACACGGGCGGGCGGGCGAGTGCTAGCTGCGGGCCGAGATACGGAGACCCCACTTACACCGGACTCACAAGTAAGTGACATGACAAGCAGCATGACTCGAGTATAAGCCGAGGGGGCATTTTCAGCCCAAAAAAAGGGCTGAAAAACTCGGCTTATACTCGAGTATATACGGTATATATAATTAGGGCTGTTATTTTCGTGTTCGATTAATCGATTTTTTTTTTTTAAATCGATTAATCGACCAATTTCGATTAATTATAACGCATACAGATCCAACTACTTTTAGCTGATCTCCTTGCAGGCCGATTCCCCGTGCAGCTACCAACCACTGGAAAAATGGATAGCAGGATACAAAAAACACACAAAGGCAGCACTCGATGGGAATAGCATTAAAACTTTTATAGTCTTCAAGTAGGTAACAAAATAAATATTGCACTGGAGATAAAATCGATGCAGCTACATAAACTGTAAAAATGGTGCGAGTAATACCAAACGGTAGCAAAAGCAGTCATAAAAACATGTAGCCAAGTATGATACTGGTATAAAAATATGTACAAAGATACCACTGCTGAATCCAGATGAGAAGGGGCTAACATCAGTCCGTCGGCATGTAGATGTCCCGTGAAGGGAACTATCACAACTCCCAGTGGATGGCTGTAGAATCCCAGGTTGATAGAGGGAAGTGATAGAGGGAAGTGTAACAGCCCTTGTGTGTGGCAGATAGTAAGGTCCCGCCGGCATGCAGATATGAAGGCACAGCAAAGGAGCCCTTCAGATTGACACAGCAAGCCTAAAGAATTTTGATCGTTAAAAAGAATTAATCGATTAATCACACACACACACACACACACACACACACACACACGTTACATGCAAACAGATCACAGGTGAGGATGGTTACCTTTTAATAGCCATTCAAACCCCTTTGTGTCAACTTGTGTGCATGTTATCAGGCCAAAATCACCAGGATATGTAAACTTTTGATCAGGGTCATTTGGGTAGTTTGTTGTGATTATGATTTAAAAAGAGTAAACACAGTTGATTGATAATAAATGGCTTCAACCAAACACTAACCATGAGTGAAAGAAAAGTTTTTGTGTTCTCATTCATATTCTCTGAAAAATGGCCAAGAAATCATAAATTCTGCCAGGGTATGTAAACGTATGAGCACAACTGTATGAAGGGGGCAGTGTTTGGGGGTTATAGATAAAGAAGGCAGTGCTTTGGGCGTTATATGTGAAGGGGACAGTGCTTTGAGGGTTATATATGAAGGGGCAGTGCTGTGGGGGTGATATGTGGAAGGGGGCAGTGCAGTGGGGGGACATGTGTAGGGGGCAGTGCTGTGGGGGGACATGTGAAGGGGGCAGTGCTTTAGGGGTGATATGTGAAGGGGGCAGTGCTGTGGGGGGTATATGTAAAGGGGGAAGTGCTGTGGGGGGATATGTGAAGGGGGCAGTGCTTTGGGGGTAAAATGTGAAGGGGACAGTGCTTTGGGGGTAAAATGTGAAGGGGGCAGTGCTTTGGGAGTGATGTATGAAGGGGACAGTGCTTTGTGGTGGGTGATGTGTGAAGGGGACAGTGCTTTGGGGGTGATGTTTGAAGGGGACAGTGCTTTGGGGGTGATGTTTGAAGGGGACAGTGCTTTGGGGGTGATGTGTGAAGGGGACAGTGCTTTGGGGGTGATGTGTGAAGGGGACAGTGCTTTGGGGGTGATGTGTGAAGGGGACAGTGCTTTGGGGGTGATGTGTGAAGGGGACAGTGCTTTGGGGGTGATTTATGAAGGGGGCAGTGCTTTGGGGGTGATTTATGAAGGGGGCAGTGCTGTGGGGGTGATTTATGAAGGGGGCAGTGCTGTGGGGGTGATTTATGAAGGGGGCAGTGCTGTGGGGGTGATTTATGAAGGGGCAGTGCTGTGGGGGTGATTTATGAAGGGGGCAGTGCTGTGGGGGTGATTTATGAAGGGGGCAGTGCTGTGGGGGTGATTTATGAAGGGGGCAGTGCTGTGGGGGTGATTTATGAAGGGGGCAGTGCTGTGGGGGTGATTTATGAAGGGGGCAGTGCTGTGGGGGTGATTTATGAAGGGGGCAGTGCTGTGGGGGTGATTTATGAAGGGGGCAGTGCTGTGGGGGTGATTTGTGAAGGGGGCAGTGCTGTGCTGGGGAAGCAAAAGGGGCAGTGCTGTGTGAATTATATGTGAAGGGGCAGTGCTGTGTGTGTATGGGGGGGATGATGTAAAGCATGGATATGCAATTAGCGGACCTCCAGCTGTTGCAAAACTACAAGTCCCATCATGCCTCTGCCTCTGGGTGTCATGCCTGTGGCTGTCAGAGTCTTGCTATGCCTCATGGGACTTGCAGTTCTGCAACCGCTGGAGGTCCGCTAATTGCATATCCCTGATGTAAAGGAATAAAGTGCTGGGGGGGATGTGAAAGGGGCAGTTGTACCATTTGACTCTTAAATGCACTGAAATACAAGGTGTGGTTTCCTGCACATGGAAATTGCATGGTACAAACGCACCATGCAGTTTTTCCATTGTTTTTTTTGTTTTTTCAAAAGATCCCAGGACCTTTTCCCAGCAGAAAACACAGGCACAGCATCCCATTCAAAATAATGGGCTGTCGTGCCTGCACACCTGGGCTGTGATGTAAAGAAAAATGCATTTGGAATTCGAAGAAAGTTTTACTAATCGGACCTCCATGAATTTAAATTCAATACCCCTGCTCTAAACTATCAAACAGAAGAAAAAATAAATAAATTAATGCACTAAAATGGGACTTTTGAGGCACAACATATATCTAAAAACACCATTTATTTGATACCATGAAATGGATTTTCCACATTAATCCACAAAATATCATATAATATCCAAATATAGGAAAAATACTAAAACATTTTAGTAATAAATTAAGACCTTGTATAAAAAAAAAAACAACATTTTTGTTCTTGCCTTAGACCATAACACAAAGGACCTCTTATCCGGAAGCGGAATCTGATTATGTTGGTGAAGTGTTGTAAAGAAGCTTTTATTTTGTTTTTCAGGATCCCCAGTGGCTGGCCAGACCTCCGACTTTGTTAATCAAGTTCTGGAGAAAACCTCTGAGGGAGATCCCACTGGTGGCCTATTTGGGTTACGTATACCCACTTCAAAGGTGTGATGGCCTCCCTACACGATGAGCTGATGTGTCGTCCTTATATTCTCCACAGTCTGCACTGTAAATTCCATTTAAGTTTTGCATGTAAATTTCATCATCTGCTAGGATTCTATTTTAAACAAGATTTTGTTGGGCTAGAGAAGCAAACAAACTTGTCTGCAAGTGGCAAGTACCCTTTGCATGGAGCTCTCTTTTATCACAACTTCTGGTTGTTCGTAATTCTTTGTTATTAGCATACAAGAGCAACAACTCTATCATTGCCATAAATTTCTAAATACTGAACTTAAATGTGCAAAAGAAATAGTCAAAATGTATTGTAAGTTTAATGTCTGTCTTAGTCAGACGTCTATTGTTTGTTTTTTCTTTTACGTTCCCATAGTTTTGAGCTAATGCCAAAATTATTCAGAATAAGCTTCAAACACAAGTGATAAGAACTCTTTTGGGATGTTAGAATTGTGGATTCTGATTTTAATACAGAATCCTTATGCCAGGCTTATATGTCTATGCCTGTGTGTGCCGCGCTCATGTTACAGTAGCAAATCCGCAGTCACCAAAAGTGGCTACAGTCACAAAATGACTGACGCAGAGAAAACGGACATTGCGATCGCAAATCGTTTGTCAGGAGTGGGACTACGATTATAAAAAATTATCTTTGTGCCTTGTAATTTGCGAAGTGAGAAGATACTTCTACTGCTTAAAGTTGCTTTTTTGGTATGCTTTAAACCGTTACAAAATATATATAACAACTTTTTTTTTTTTTTTTAGTGTAGTGGGCTTAATTGCATAGTTTGATACATATTTATTGGGTTGAGCTTACATGTTTAAGATAAAAAATCCTTGTGACTTCCTTTTTTCTCCGAATGTATATAGGAATATGTTGAAAATGTAGATATGTGCCACAGAGTCTGTGAATTGTATAGACATTGAAAAAAAAAAAACACAAAAAGGTTAAAAAAAAAAAACATAAAAGGCAACAAAAGAGAGAAAAAAACAAAACAAAAAAAAAACTTAAACGGTGGCTCTCGAACTAAAAGCCGCACTTTTTTGATTTGTGTTCTTTTTATTTTCTCTTTGGTACTTTTAGTTTGAAAAGGACGAAAAATTGCACATTACTTTTGATTGTTTTCCTTTTTTTATTTTTATTTTGTACCAAAGACAAAACACGTTGAGGTGGCGAACTGCCAGTCAAAGTAAAGATTTGCACAGCTTAAAAGATACTGTAATGAATGTAAACATTTAAAAAGAAACATATATATATATATATATATATTTAAAAGTTTAGGTCAGCAGAATTTTGAGATTAGTAGGGGTTCTAATAAACTGTGAATTTTGTTTTTTTTGTTTTTGTAGTGGTCCAATATTCTGAGTCTGTATGTAAACTCTGAGGGTTTATTCACAGTCTGCTGTCTACAGTAACATGAGTGATTCCCCTGTAGATAAATATAGACTTTATATATGTAGTTGTGTTTGTTTTTTGTTTTTTGTTTTTTTTTTGTATTTAGCTTTAGATTTTTTTTTTTTTTTTCAGATTTTTGGAGGGTAGGTGGTGCTGCTACATTTCATTCATATAGATAAACTTCCAGAATCTGATATTTTCCCTAGCCAGAGACATGTTGTAGGCATATATGTTGTAAAAGAAAATATATATAAATATATCTATTTTTGCTATTGTTATATGCACCCAAATATATTGAACTTGAGACGAAAAGGAGAGCTTTAGAAATTCTAATACTTTGCCAATATTTTTGTTAATGTTGTTGATCATACAGAGCATGACCTGATATGAAAGAAACAAACGTAAGATGTTAAAAGAGAAAAAAAAAAAAAGGAAAAAATATATATTTTTGTACCTTTTTCTGCAAGATATGCTTATTTGGTTTGTTAGGGACTTGGTTTTCATTTTTGTCTTTTGGTGGATTAGGCTTTATCCTGCATGTAGTTACTTTGTGGCTACAGAAAGTGTTGAGATTATTCTTTCTCGCATTAGAGAAGATCGAGTCTAAAAACAGACCTAAACTTTAAAGTTACATCCACTTTAAAAGATTTCCAGCTTTTAGGAGGCTAGCTAGGGGGGTAAAGAATGCGGAAGATACATGGGAGATGTAAAAGCAGATTATGCAGCCCTTTGGCTTTTGGTCACAGACCTGAAGCCAGCATGTTGGTTGACATGACTTAAAGCAGCTCTGTATTGTGGGTTTCAGCCTCAGCAGATTTTTTTTAATTTTTTTACTGAAGACTCTGCTGAGGTTTGTGCTACAGTGCAGGCCACTGTGGGGTTCCAGGACGCATGACCCCAAATTGAAATACCACAAGAGTGCATCTAACAGGTATGTGATTGAAGACTTTACTCCCCTAAACTGCCTCCCTATTGCCTAAATAATCTATTGAATTAGACCTAATGTTAAAATGTTCAAAATGTTTAACAAGTTAACCCAGCAACTTAATTTAGCCATCTGTATGGATCAGCTCTATAGCTGTCTGTAATTCGTTTATTTGTAGAAATTCCCACAATCTGGAAAAAAGTGTTCAATATCGAACCATTAAAGAGTTATGCCAGCCACCTCTGGTGGAAATCCAGTATTTGGTTCAACTGTTTCATCATGTTGCACACATAGCAAGGTTTCATTCATCTCTATGGGCCCTCACAGGAGATCAACTGCTGCTAAAGACCCAGTAGCCTCTTTACCCCATTGCCTGCACATGCTGATTCACACAGAACACATTTGTTCTGACTGCTCTGTTTCTTCAGAAGGTGATCTATGTGGGTGAAGGTAGCATCCCTTGTTTTGCCCAAATCAGATTGTGGGTTAAGAGGCAGCAGAAAAACAGAATAGCATGGGACCTTGAGCAGCACACCATTTTTGTCAGGACATGGAGAGGTAAATGAATGCTTGCTATGTATAACGCATGATGCACTCGCCAAATGCAAAAGTTTTCACTAATGGCTGGAGATTATTCTGTAATTTGGTTCGGTCTTAGATTATATTTTCTTTGATACATATATTCTTGAAATATATATAGATTTAAAATGTTCGTTTTTGATATACAGAGTTTTTTTTTTTCTTGCTGTAAAGAAAGAAATTTGCAGCACTTTTGGTAGTTGTAATGCCAAAAAAAAAAAAAAAAGAGAGAAAAGAAAAAAAAAAAAAAAAAAAAGATTGCTCCCTTAGACGTGCCTTATGTTTTTAAAAATTTGGGGGTTGAATCTGTTTTTAGGTCTCAAACAGTATACAGAATCAGAGAATTACAAAGTGCTTTAGAAATGTCCATTATCATTTCGTTTAGTTTTTTTAGGCACCAGCAGTTTGTGCAGTTATGGTAAAAGAATTGTCCCTAAGGAAATACAGTACTACTATATCACGATTTGTTTTATAGTAATCTGGTGCGTACTCACACTAGCCTGTAACATGTTAGTCTGCTTTTCCTGGGCTGTGGAAGCAATTTAAAGCGGAGCTCCATCCTAAAGTGGAACTTCCGCTCATCTGGTTCCCCCCCCCCTTCCGGTGGCACAATTGGCACCTTTCAGGGGGGAGGGGTTGCTGATACCTGTCTAAGACAGGTATTTGCACCCACTTCTGGGCATACACTCTGCGGGAAACTGCGGGTAGTTCGTCAGTTCCTGTCTCCACCCCCCCCCCCCTTGTGTTCTGGGAAACTCTCGGCTCCCAGAACACAGTGAGGACGGCGCAGCGCGACTCGCGCATGCGCACTAGGGAACCGGGGCAGTGAAGCCGCAACGCTTCACATCTTGATTCCCTCACCGATGATGGAGGCGGGGGCAGCCGAGAGACGAGCGATTGCTCGTCTTCTGCTGCCGACGTCGCTGGACTCCAGGACAGGTAAGTGTCCATTTATTAAAAGCTGCTGGCTTTTAATATTTTTTACAGCGGAGCTCCGCTTTAAAACTGTTACATTTATGTATTTACCAGTAGCTTTCTTTCCACACATACACGATATTGTCAAACGTATTGGGATGCCTTCCTTTACACGCACATGAACGTTAAAGGCATCCCAGTCTTAGTCCGTATGGTTCAATATTGAGTTGGCCCACCCTTTGCAGCTTAACCAGCAATCCTTCATTTTTATAAAAGATGAAAAAAAATACCTGTTAATATGGCACATTTAATTAGAGTTGTCATTTTTATAAGCGATAAACCATCATTTGAACAGGCAGATCTACTACATGAGCCTGTCAAATGTGGGTACACCTGCCGCCTGCTCCACTCTGTGGATTATTGGACAGGTCACCTGTATATAGATATTTGCACTCCCAAATGCCTCAGTCCTGCTGAAATTCAGAAAATTTGAGCGTTCATCTTGGTAACCTTTCTATTGTATTATTCTGCCCAGATGTTTTTTTACCACCCAGGAAAAACACAGCAGTGTGTTACAAGTTTGTGACAATGTGAGGAGGCATCTTTTTTGGACTAAATTACACTGGCGATTCTGAATACACTAGAAAATCTCTAGCGGTGAGATTGTTGCTTTTGTGTTTTAGCTTTAAGTGCTGTGTGTAAGTGGACCTGGGTGTCAGTAATATGTATTGCTTAGCACCACGGGTCCTGAAAATGTGCATTATGCTGAATGCAGTGTGTATCCAGCAAAGTGTCCATAAGCATTAACATTTGTCTGCTCCACAGAGAATAACTGTTTCTTGGACACATTCGTACAGCACCAATGCTTTAACATGGGCTGGACAGCATTTTCCATTGTTTCTAAGAAAGATCCCGTCGAGATGTTGAGCAATGGTTGAAAGAGTTCCCAACAGTCTTCTAAACCCATTCTTAACCTTCAGGATCAGCTTTAAATGATCAGAGATGATTGAAAGAGAATTCTAGACCACACAAGATTTTCCAGTAAATCTATATAGCATGAGTTTATAGGGACGTTTTATTTTTATTGTGAGAAGTATCTTCTGTAAGTTATTTCTTACGGGTGCGTATGTAGTTTCAGCCAGCCTATTTACTGATTCAGAAGGGTCTATTATAGCGCTAAAGTTATTATTTGTAATGGCTTGTTTGTATCCATAACATTTATAACTAGCTTTATGAGACCTGCTTCTGTGTCTTCAGCAGGCCCAGAATTAGTAAAAGATTTTGTTTGCACCTCTAAATGGTGCATCCACTACAAAACAAAATGAACAGTAAACGGCCATTCACATTGCCCATTCATTCCTGAGATTTGACTTGTCTGGATACACTTTTTTTTTACCTTATTTGAAAAAACAAGAGGTATTATTCAAAGTGCAGTAAGCCAAAGCAACTGGTGAGGTTTCATCTTGTGGTGATCGCAATGCTTTAATCTGATTGGTTGCTATTGATTTTTGTACTCTTTAATACATCATTGATTTTCACAGTTTTTTTTACTGATTAGGGCTGTATGGGCACAGCTGGACAGTGACTGCGTATCAGCATAGTCTACTTAATATGCCAACTGCGTGATTCATCCTGACCTGTTGTTGTTTTACATAAGGCACTGTATCCCATTTAGCAGAAGATTTGATGTGGATTACACGGCTGTACCCCTTGTCAGCTGGCTGAGCCATGTTTTGCTAGACGCAGAAAAAAAGTATATAGTCAATGGTGCTGAGGTGACTATAGAATAACATTTTTACCCCAAGTTTCTTTTGGGAAGTGTACAAATTGTAGCAAACAGTAAGACTTTCTACATGAGACTGTGCTATATCATTTTTAAGAAATGTATAATGAGCTACCACCTTTTTTTTTGTGGCTTAGTGAAGATGAACATTCATTTTCATGGACCATCTAATGTGAAGCTGGCTGTTCAGTAGAAACCTGGCTAGACCTGGAAACCCAGTGCTTTGCCTTTTCTAGATGCTGCCCTCTATTTCCCATTAATGTACATGGCAAACACTGACAATCCCAGCCAAAGTCCCAACAGTCTCGCAATTATATGATGTGTTCTATGTCTACGCCTTTGGCCCACACACTGAAGGGTCATCCTTCAGTAGCTGCTATGTTCATGCCCAAGTGCGTTTTCTGAGAGGTGCTCTTCATTCATCTATATTTTGCACTTTGTTGTCCAATAGAAGTTCCAGATAACATTTCTGTTTTACCTAATCTATAATGACATTTAGTAGTTGGCATACATTTCGGAGTGCCTTATTAATAACCGTTGTTGCTTCCTAGTCTGCTTCCTTCCTGCCTTTTCGAGGAACTTATACTGACTTTTACTTCTCAGTTGATGAGCTTTTTTTCATTCAGTGGTGTCCTATTCTGCAGGTATTTCCACAATTTAGTCAAAGAAAGAAGAATTGCTCACTGGTATTTGCCAGCTGCGAGTTGGGCTTGGCTAATAAGAGTACAAAGCGCAGTGATGTTTAAATTGCAGAAATCTATAGCAGCCAACCAGATTCACTATAGTCCGATCACAAAAGAAGTTCTGATTGCCAGCTCTAGACTACTGCGCTTTGTTCCTTGTTAAGAGTCCCACATGTTTTTCAATGCACAGCTATAATGTCCTTTACCACTTTCAACTGTTAGAGGACAATCCAATGTACTGTATGTATCAATCCCTCATTGCTGTAATAACATCCCAAGCCATTCCTACAGTAGACACAACTTCCGGAAATCCTTTTTCCTCTGGCAATACACTTGCTTATATTTAACACAGGGCTATATATAACACTCCAAACATCTGACAGATAATCTTAGCCTACCTATGCTTGAGTCCATACAAACATGCCCCAGTATCTGTAAAGCACAAAAGACTCAGGTAACTTGCTAAAACAATTTAAAACTTTTTTTCTGACCAGATGTGACTTTAAATAATACATTTTGTGTTAAGGGAAGCCTGTATAATCTAGCATTATTCAGACACGTAGGATGTATTGTATTGCAGATGGAGGACCAGACTTTAGGCAGCAGTACTACGTTGATTTTCTATATGATGGCCATCTATTCTAATTGGCTGTTGTGGCATTACAATAAATATTAAGGCAGCAAAGATGGCAGTATTTTTCTGCAGTTGCCTTGTGGAGTTTTCTCATGAGTTTTGTATGGAGAATGATTGTCGTTCTATTGAAAAAAAATAGCATACAGACATAGCATTTACTCCTTTTGCACTGTTATGTTGGGGGGTGCCTTTTCTATGGTAGACTCTTGGATCATGTTTCAGTTCTTACTGTGGCATAAGTTAAGTAATACAGATCTACAGTATGTTCCAGACAATCTACCATTGTACCTCCCAGTTTTATCTACTTGTACAAGGCACTCTGTAAATATTTTTTTTCCATTGACATAACAATTCTGTGTTTTATTGGTGCTCATGCAAAAAGTAATGGGGGTGATATATTGATCAACTCAAGCAAAGAAGAGAAATGTTGTCCATAGCAGCTAATCTGATTGCAGTTTGCCATTTTCCAAGAAAATGTAAAAAAGAGAGGCTTACATATGATATGTTGAAACAACAGTCATATTTGTTTTCCTAAATATGTTCCACAGTGTTTTTTTTTATGTTTTAGCTACATTCAACCTTTAAACTGAACTCAAATGCTACCTCACCTATGGTTCTTTGAATCACATGAAATAATGTTAACTATATACCTATGAATGTTCAGGTTGAATGGCATGCAAAATATTATAGGATGTGTCCTTTTCCCTGTATGTAGTGAGCCCATCCATGGGTCAGTATAAACTTGCCTGTAAAGCACATGCTGCTTAGATTTGTATGGAACCTAAGGTGTGGTGGCTCTTGAATTCCATTGCCCAAGCTATGAACGCTACATAAATCAAACCTAGCATGGGCACTGATGGGTACAACCTCTCAACTATTTTACTCTTGGTAAAATGAGGGCCATGTTTTGCCTCAGTATGGCACAAGAAAGTTATATCCTTTGCCATAATTGTACACCCACTGATTTACTCTTCCTGCCACTTCATGTCATTCCTTCTCATCCCTTATTATCAGTGACATCGAACATGGTCACTCCAGTCTCTAGGTGGCCACACAGTGTTATTGCTAGTTTGTATAGTGAGCAGATGTTGAGAGATTTTAGACTTAACTTCTTTCTTTTTTTTTTCCAACTGACACTTTATTTTATAAGTATTTATGTATATGTACAAAAAGCACTTTGTTATAAGAGGAAATAGTTTTGTTTTACAAACATACACACACACACACACACACACACACACACACACATATATATATATATATATATATATATATATATATATATATATATATATAATGTGTGTGTGTCATTTTCAGCCATTTGCTGCTAACTCTGGACTGCTCTGTATGCTGCAGCAATACTTGATGTAAACTAAATACAGCTGGCAGTTATGATACAGAGGAAAATTATGCCTCAGGTCAGGTTGGATTTGCATGGTTTGACTATTGGACCTTGTCATTGAGGACATGGTAAGACTGTCCTAAATTTAGATATTTTATAACTGGTCCTGAACTGGTGTTGACCCTTAAGTGTTTTCTGTTTTGCATGAGTTGATATGTATCAAAGCTCTCCTAGCTATCAGATAAATTGGACAGAAAGCCCCAATGAAACAGCACCTAAATGCTTTTCTGAGGCCTAGCTAGTTTTACAGTAAGGAACCAAGTGTGCGGAATGTTTGAACTAAGGACCAATGTGACTATAATTAGTGACTGACTGAGCTTGGCCCAGACTACCAGGAGCCACCATGCACCCTCCACACAATGACCCAGTTTAGAAGAAAAAGCTGTGCGGCTTTACTCTTAAACCAGGAGACTCTGTGGTATTTTAAAACAGTCTAGACATGGTTGTACTTCGATGCCAGTAATATTCTGCTTCCTCTATTGTCATAATAAATATATATATATATATATATATATATATATATATATATATATTATACATATAGTATACATTTATATATTATAATGTAAATCTTTAGTGTATAGTTCTTGCTCTTATGAAGAAAACAAGTTGCATTGTAAAACCTCATTATGTATATATGTTAATTTCTGCATTTGTTTGTAGTTTGAGAACAGCCAGATTCTAGGTACACAGGACACAACCAGTTGTGCACTTTGGTTTCTTGCAGGTTGAATATGATCATCTGACATAAATTTTTATGTGTGTTGTAATCCCCCTTGGAAAAATTCATTTTTATGTTATCGGTTTTCAAGGCATGCACACGTCACGCAAGGCTGGGATAATTAATAATTAGACTAACCACGTAGGTTTTCCTGGGGAGATTATATCTGGGGGTTTTTTGCCCTGAGATCGCATGAGCATATGGTAGCTACGAAGAAGGAAGGTAAGGTTCCCATTTCCAGGAGGCTCCTTTCCAAGGTAAACAATGATTTGTCTTCTTTCCTCTCAGTACCCTGCATCCTCTAACTCAGGGGTAGGCAACCTGGGGCCCTCCAGCTGTTGCAGAACTACAAGTCCCATCATGCCTCTGGGAGCAATTTTAACTGCCAGCCTTGCAATGTGTAGTCCCACAACAGCTGGAGAGCCCCAGGTTGCCTACCCCAGCTCTAACTGCTTCCAACACTGCCTGTGTTAGTAATTTGGATGAAAGCATACATTTGTACCCCTGCCTGCATTCCCAAATATGAGGAATGATGAAGACGATCTTAAAGGAGTTAATGAGAGCTTGAGTGACAGTTTTACTTCTAACAACTTAACAACTAGTTGGTAGAGTTAGTGGTTGCTTTTTAAAGAAGATCTGTGTTCATGTAACTATTTAGATAGTCTAAAGGGTTATCTAAGCATTAAATAAACTTTAAAATAAGCCCTCACTGGCCTCTGTAGCTACAGGCATTGTGGAGTCACTCAGTCTTTGTATATACAGCAGAAAGTATGCTCTTTAAGTTTCATTTAAAGCGGAGGTTCACCCTAAATCTAAACATTTGCTCATCCCAATAAGTATAATATTTATATCAACATTTGGCAAATAATTATCTTCTTAGTTTTTTTATTTACCTTGAATTTCGTATTAAATAGGGACACTTCCTGGTATCCCTCCCGCGGGAGTGGGCGTTCCTTTACTTTTCCCCAGCGCCCCAATGCCTCCTGGGAGTGCAGTGTCATGCTTTCCCAGGAGACAATTCACCACCTCGTCATCAGCTTGACAGCTTTAGAGCGCTCGTTCTGAGCTGCAGCTGATGTTAGCATACAGGATAGGAGACAGGAGCGCTGATGACTGTAGATGGAATGTGAAAAGAAAAACACATCTCGCGGCAGCACCCGCCCCCACGACCCCCCCCCCCCCCGCGATGAACTGTAGAATGTGAAAAGAAAAAGAAAACACATCCCGCGGCGGCTCCCCCCCCCCCCCCATAACAACTTCACAGTATGTGTTCGTTGTGATGGCAACAGTGCAATGGGAGAAAAGCATTCACGCTTCCCGGAAGTATTTGCTTGTGGGCTTCACAATGCCCACAAGCAAAATGGCAATTTCCAAAAGGATTTTTATAAGTTCTAATTTAGAACTGATTCTGACTGGGGAGACTGGGAAACATCTAATACGTGAGTAAATACATGAGAAAGTAATACTCAACCAATGCAATGTAAAAAAAAAAAAGGATATACCGCGGAACCTCCGCTTTAAGCAATTCAGGTCATCCTGCTCCTTCTCTCAGCATTGACTTAGCAGGTTGCCAACCTTCTGTTGAAAACACAGAGCAGGTGTACTAGAAAAAGAGAAGAGAGCGCAAAGGACTTAAATTTGTATTTTCTTGTAAAATTTAAGGATGAATTTACCAGTGCCTGCAGCTACAGAGGGGGTTGGCCTTAAGCCTGGTACACACTTTAAGGTTTTTTCCATTCAACCCAGCGGAACAAAAAGAAAAAACTGAGGCGCTCAGGAGGAGCTCATTGTACTATGTGATTATTGGTACAGCAATCTCCCCACTGAGCTATTGTGTTTTGACAGGGAGACTTGACGTTCTCCCCCCCCCCCCGCCAGAACACACTGGTCACTGCTCCCAGCTGTTGGCTGCCAGCGCTGATTGGATGCAGATCAGCTACTGCTTTTCCAGTATGCCCGTTTGACAGAAGCCAGCTGTTCAGCCGGCTTCTGTCAGACAGGCTGATGTACACAGGCTGAATGCAGGCCGGTTTCTGTTGAATCGGCTGATATTCAGCCCATGTGTACCAGACTTTAAGCTCATTTAGTGCTTGATATAATTATCTAAATATTTGAATGTCCATAGCCTGGTCACGGTTCTGCTTTTAAGGTTCATTCACATTTGACTGGGCAGTTTCTTCACAAGGGCTGTCTAAATTGTCAAAACTAGCCACTTCAGAGAGAACACCACCAAATGGTACTTCTGGTCATGTATATCACATAGATTATGGTGGTCTCTCATTTCACTTTCCTTAACATCTAATATTCCAGTATTACTTTGAAGTACTCATCAGTTTTCCTTCTACTGCTAAAGATCCACTTTGTTGTAAAATAGGTTTCAAACCCTACTATGGATCAGGCAGTGCACTTATCAGACGCAACTGTCTGTTTTGTTTCCCTTGCCTGTCGTGTGTGTGTGATGTGTTCTTATAATTGTGCCTTACTTGTACATTCAGATAGAAGCTGGCCTTTTTCTAGGCCCTTTTTGTGTGGACCATTTGGGAAGAAATGTGTTAATGTGTGTGATACTGACTAAGAAAAAGAGATGTACCTTTACATAAGGAGACAAATTTTGAGTGCCTCTCTCCTGTTTTGAGCAATGGGGCTAGCTTTTAGATTCTCTCAGTGATCATGTTATCTGCTGGATAAAGTGTAAATCGTATAGTACTACAGCAGTTTTCCATGCTAAAGATCATTTTGCCACACTTGACAGAAATGCGGTCATATGCATCTCCTTTTTGTTGGTTTCCTCCACAGCTATATTACTTTCCTGACATTTATTTAGTCAGTCACGCTGTGTATCGATCTAATGAGTGTTAATAAACTATCTGACTTGCAGCCACAGTGGCACCAAAAGTTGCATTTTCAAACCTTTGTTTAGATGTTACCAGCCAAAATCAATAATATCTCAATCTTGTGGTCCTTATCTGGATTTCCAGGGTCTGATTCACCAGATACTCAGTACTCACTGGCACTTGTAACCGAAAACCTGGACTAAAGCTACTTTGGAAGCTCTGGTTAATGCTGCTATGAGTCATTGTGGAGATGCATATGAGAAGCTACTCCGATACTCCACATTAGTAATTACTAATAATATTTTGCACATGATTTATCAGCAGATGGCACTTTATTATATTAGAAATATGTTCTTGCTGATTCTTTCTGTTTGGGGTGGTCCCAAAATAAAAAAATAAACCACAACTTTGTATTGCATTGTTCATGCTGAACTATCTATTTACAGTCTGCTAGGTGTCATCTATTTACCTGTAACCAGACTGATTGTAGAGAGGGACGGTGGTGTCAAAGGAAAGTGAACCCATTTAACTCCTCCCCAACTGTGTGCTTTATTATGTATGTTTGATTCAGCAAGGTAGTGAACGTATTGGCTATGATCCATACAATGCACACAGTTCTCTGCCTCTATTGCAGCCCTCCATTCCACAACATCTTCAGGGTTCCTGTAGTGGGAAAATGCTTTCTTACAAAATTAGCATGTCAAGTCAGTTTACCACCTTGTTTACCACTGTATAACAGATGTTTGCCCCTTGTATAATAAATGCACAGGAGGAGGCTTAGTGGCTGGAATAGAATCTGGAGTATGTAATGCAAAAGTAAAAAAAAAAATACTGTAAAAAAAAAAAAAAGTGTTTCCAAAATGTCTCTTATTTCTGTCTGTTTCTGTTTTGCCTTTTATTTAATAAAGCTATTTTGTCTCTTCACAAATAAAGTGTAAGTTTTTCTTTGCTTGCATAGACATACAATTCTGATGGCTTGTTACACTGCTGACTTCTAGTCAGACAAGATCCATGCAACAGAAACTGCTCCTGGTCTATGACTGAGTGTTTTTTAATTTTTTTTGTTCTTTATAGTAGAAGTCAGTGTGAATTTCCTTATGGACCTTGCATGGATCATAGGCACCCATAGTGGGTACAGTTGAAGAATTGTGTTGGCTTTGCTCATTGGTTAATGCTACTACATGAGAAAAATATGGGGCTGCCATTGACCTCCTTCTGAAAATGCTTATTACAGTGAAACCTCGGATTGCGAGTAACGCGGTTAACCACCTCAATACCGGGCCTATTCTGGCACTTCTCTCATTCATGTAAAAATCATCATTTTTTTTTTGCTAGAAAATTACTCAGAACCCCCAAACATTATATATATATATATATATATATATATATATATATATATATATATATATATATTAGCAGACACCCTAGGGAATAAAGTGGCGGTCATTGCAACTTTTTATCTCACACCGTATTGGCGCAATAATTTTTCAAACGCCTTTATTTTGGGGGAAAAAAACGATTTCATGAATTAAAAAAATAACAAAACAGTAAAGTTAGCCCAATTTTTTTGTATAATGTGAAAGATGATATTACGCCGAGTAAATAGATACCCAACTTTTTACGCTTTAAAATTCCACACACTCATGGAATGGCGCCAAACTTCGGTACTTAAAAATCTCCATAGGCGACGCTTTAATTTTTTTTACAGGCTATCAGTTTAGAGTTACAGAGGAGGTCTAGTGCTAGAATTGTTGCACACGCTCAAACGCACGAGGCGATACCTCACGTGTGGTTCGAACGGTGTTTACATATGTAAATTGCGTGTGTGTTCGCTTCTGAGCGCGAGCTACCGGGGACAGGGGCGTTTTGAAATTTATTTATTTTACTTATTTTTTTTATTTTTACACTTTTTTTTTATTTATTTTTTGTACTTTTTTTTTTTTTATCACTTTTATTCCTATTACAAGGAATGTAAACATCCCTTGTAATAGGAATCATTGTGACAGGTCCTCTTTATGAAGAGATGTGGGGTCAATAAGACCCCACATCTCTCCTCCAGGCTGGAAAGCATGAGATCGTGAAAAAAAAATCACAGATCCCATGCTGACAGCCGCGATCACGGCTTTGTTTACTTTCGGGTACCCTGGCGTGACGTCATAATGTCGCGCACGGGCCTCCGACGGCCATAGAGATGACTGGTGACCATCTGGTCACCAGACATCTCTATGCTTCCCATCCGGCGCCGGCCGATTCGTTTTCCAGGCCCCCGATGGCACGGGAGAGCCCGGAGAAGCATCGGATGGCGGCGGGAGGGGAGGCGTCTCCTCCCACCGCCTATAAAAACGATCAAGCGGCGGAACTGCCGCTATGATCATTCTTATGGTGCGCAGAATCGCCGGCTGAAAAGGATATCTGAATGATGCCTGTAGCTGCAGGCATCATTCAGATATCCCCGCACAAAGTCAGCGACGTCATGACGAGGTGCGGTATTGAGGCGGTTAAAGAGCTTTTCGCAATACGAGCATTTTTTTTAATTTTTTTTTATTCTGACTCGGTTTGCAAGTGTTGTCTCGCAAAACAAGCAGGATTCAAGCCTAAGCGGTGTGCAATACCGCATTTGGCCAGAGGTGCGGGGGGCGCTGGAGCCGATCTGAGCCGTTCGGAAATACTCAGAAAAACTCAAATACTCAGTTCTTGAGTATTTCTGAGGCTATCCGGCACCCCCCACCTCTGGCCACATGCGGTATTGCATGCCATTGAAGTCAATGCGGACCCAATTATTTTAGTTTCCATTGACTTCTATCGGGAAACTCGCTTTGATATGCGAGTGCTTTGGATTATGAGCATTCTCCTGGAACGGATTATGCTCGTAATCCAAGGTTCCACTGTATCTGGATGTTTGACTTGTTAGCTACAGTCACTGACCAAAGACCAGTATGAAGATCACAAAGTCATAAGTTCTTGCTTGCATATACTGTATGTTCCAGGTCTGTGAAAGTAATGAAGCAAGAAAGCCAACAATAGCAGCCCCATGTTTTATTATAACAATATTAGTTGTCCCTACATCAACATTAAAATATATCCATATTCACATCCATAAAAAAACAATTACATTTGCCCTGGGACTTTAAACAAGGTGCATCACAGACAACTAATAATAATTACTCTTTCGTCCATGGACCGACACAGCTTCTCTATTGACAAAGTAGGTATTATCCGTTAATTAGGAGTGACTAGGCAGAAAAACTCCCTCTGGGTATACCCTCTCAGTCTGCATCTTCGCAGATCAGTTTTTTTCTGTCTAGCAAGGAGTAGGACATGGCTCCCTTCGGGCCCATTGGTCCAGGGGAAAAAAGATATATATATATATATATATATATATAATTTTTTTTTTTTTTGCTACATTTGTTGTTTCCTGCGATCTTCGATCAACTGCCGACTGGGTGACAGGCTGGATCCTCGATCCTTGTAGTCTCCCCAGTTTCGGGCATCGAGCGTGTGCCGACCCTAGCTACGCGCTGGGTTTTCCACGACATACCCGTCGCTCCACGGGTGGCCGGTGAGCTTACGCTCCAGGGCCTGCATCGGACCGCTCAGCTTCGGCTGACCTTACGGCCGAGTCGCAGCAGCCTGGCCGGTGAGCTTACGCTCCAAGGCTTGCATCGGACCGCTCAGCTTCGGCTGACCTTACGGCCGAGTCGCAGCAGCCTGTCCGGTGAGCGTCATGCTCCAGGGCATACATATGATCGTCCCTTCTGGGTCCAATCACAGCATGCCTGGCCAACAGTCACCTTCCGTGCGCGGACGATGATCTGTTTGGAATGTCTTCCAGCAGAATACATGCAGGATAGGTAAGTAAAACTCCCCTGCCTCGGCTGGGTGATTTAGCTGGACATTCCTGGAGAGATCAAGTAAGTGGTTGTGGCCCCTTGCTTCCCTCTCTCCCTGCCTTTCCCTCCTCCCTGGGCTTCTAGCTAAAGGTTGCTGGGTGCTGGGGGTCACCTAGGGGGTCCCACTGGAGCGGGGCTGGCTGTAACTAACATTTAAAAGAAATGTCTTTTTTTTTACCTGTGTTTGTGTCCTTCCTCCTCCATGCTGTCGGCGGCCATTTTGAGGTGGTCCATGCCAAGTTTGGCCTCTTGTGACTGCCCGGCGGCCATCTTCCTGTGGTTCGGCCACACCCACTGGCCCCTATCAGCTGATCGGCGGCCATGTTTGTCCACCCTGTATGCAGATATTGCCGTTCGGCGGCTATCTTTTTGTGGGCTATGGCTGCTTGACCTCTATCTTCTGTCGGCGGCCATTTTCTTAGAGCCCACATTATCTTCCATACAGACGTTTTTGGCAACCATTTTTCGAGAGCCTCCGGCCTCTAGGGTGCATTACACTGGCGTGAAAATTCACACAGGAAGTGCTGATAAAAGAAGCAGACTGACACAGCAGCAGGGGACAGCATCACAGGCGCAGCATAGCAGTACCTATCCAGGGTGGTGAGTCCTCTGGGTGACCCGGCCTCTCTGCAGCACAGGAGGGTGGCCTATTGATATCTTGCCTGGAGCCCTGTGAGTGTCAGCGTGTGGTCAGCATGGCATCTGAGCCAGATGTCTTCTCCCCTGAAACACCAGATTTAGCAGCTGGTGCCCCTGAGGTGTCTATGAACGCTATGACTGCAATCCTAGAGGCGTTTGCTGCCAGGGTGAGGGTGGAAGCAGCACACGGGAATACAGGGGGTAGTAAACGCCCCATCCCCTGCAAGCTTCTGGGGATAATTCTGGTGCAGAACCAGGTCCAGCTACGGCTCGGGGCCCAGATTCTGACGCATCAGAGACTGCAGACCATGACCGGACAGTGAGAATGACTCAAAGTCCAGGTCAGTACGCGAGACGGCTTTGGTATCTGACCTTATTACTGCAGTGCGGGATATGCTAAAATTGGAAAATACTGCAGAAGCAGCAGAGACTCCGGTCCACTTGGGTTTCATAGACCTGCCCGCACTGCTAAGGTGTTCCCTTGTGTGTCTTTTGATAAACTCTTATACAAGGAATGGGAGAACCCACTGAGGGTCTTTACAGCCCCAAAGAGGTTTGCGGTACGGTACCCCTTTGAGGAGAGTTTTCTGAAGAAATGGACCTCTCCCCCCTATAGTGGACCCTCCGGTGTCCAGACTTAATAGAGCCACCACAATTCCTGTAGAAGGGGCTCCTGTTTTCAAGGACCCTGTGGATAAGAAGGCTGAAGCACTCGCTTGCTACCTATACTCAGTGGTAGGCTCGGCAGTACGCCCGGCATTGGCGGGGGCCCTAGTGTCTCACACACTTACTGAATGGGCAAGATTGCTACTCCAGGGGTTAAGGAGCGAGATGCTCCTCCTGATGAGATAACATTGGCCGACCTGTTGGTCCAGGGCCTTAGGTTTGTCTGCGAGTCAGACATGAATACTATTCCCCTGCTGTCTAAAACTTCGGTTTATGCAGTAGCAATACGCCGCCTGATCTGGCTAAAAGGCTGGTCTGCGGACCAGACTTCCAAGAAAGCCCTGTTGAATCTGCCTTTTAAGGGCGACAGACTTTTTGGGGCTTCTCTGGATGACATCATCAAGGATGCCACAGGAAGTAAAAGCACTTTGCTTCCCCAAATTAGCAAGGATAAGGGGCCACGCCAAGGGCAAGGGCTCTCCTTTACTGCACACAAGTGTTTTTTTCGTCCCCCTAGGGCGACAGGGAAAAGACCCCAGGCCGATAAAGCGCCTGCCCAAGGACAAAAGCGTCCCTGGTCCCGCATACCCAATAAGCCTGCGGACAAATTTGCGTCCGCATGAAGTCCACCCCCACCCAGCTCTCGGGTGGGGAGACGTCTTGGCAAATTCGCGACTCAGTGGACAGCACTAATCTCCGACAGGTGGGTTTGCGAAGTAATCTCCTCAGGCTACAAGATAGAGTTTCTCTCTTGTCCACCGGACAGATTCAACACCTCCAATCTCCAGCTACTACCGACCCGTCGGGAGGCCCTGTATGGGGCGGTCCAGGGTCTACTGGAACGCGGGGTAGTTATTCCTGTTCCAGAACTGGAACGGGGTTTTTACTCAAATCTGTTCATTGTGCCGAAGAAGGAGGGGGTTCGTCCAAGCTTGGATCTCAGAGCCCTCAATTGCTTTGTGAAGGTACAAAGTTTTCGGATGGAGTCTGTTCGATCTGTAGTCCCGGCTCTCCATCCGGGGGACTTTCTGGCCTCCTTGGACATCAAGGACGCATACCTGCATGTCCCCATATACTCCAGACACCAGAGGTTTCTGCGATTTGCTATCGGGAAGGACCACTACCAGTTTGTGGCCCTCCCGTTGGGCCTTGCCTCAGCACCCAGGACGTTCACCAAGGTGCTCGCTCCGATTCTGGCACTTCTAAGACAGCGGGGTATCGCTATCACAGGCTACTTATACGACCTTCTGCTGAAGGCCCCTTCCAGCTCAGAATTAGAGGTAAGCGTGTCCATTACCTGTCAGACTCTTCGAGACTGTGGTTGGATACTAAACACGCAAAAGTCAGTATTGGTGCCCACTCAACGCCTAGGGTACCTGGGGTTGATTCTGGATTCTTCAGAGGCAAAGGTATTCCTCCCTGTGGAGAAGTTGCAGACCCTCTGGGCTGCAGTACGGCAGCTGACTTCCAGGAATTGGTCATCACTCCGTTTTTTGCATGCGAGTGTTGGGCCTCAGGGTAGCCTCCTTCGAGGCGGTTCCATATGCTCAATACCACACTCGAGTGTTACAGAAGGAAGTTCTGTCCAGATGGAACAGATGTCCATCATCTCTGGATTATCAAATCCGAGTGAGCCACATAGTCAGGAGATCCCTGGTATGGTGGCTGACAGCACCGGCTCTAATGGCCGGGAAGTAATTTCTTCTGGTTTACTGGATAGTGATCACGACGGACGCCAGCCTTACAGGTTGGGGGGGAGTCTGGGGTGTTCAGTCGGCGCAAGGTCGCTGGACCCCAGAGGAAGCCCTCCTGCCGATCAATGTCCTGGTAATCCGGGCGATCAGGCTGTGCCTCTTCAAATGGTCTCAGAGGCTGCAAGGGCGTCCAGTCAGGATCCAGTCAGACAACGCCACAGCAAGGAGGAACAAGAAGCTCAGCTGCAACATCGGAGATCGCTCGCATCCTGAAGTGGGCAGAGAGGAGCGTACCGGCACTGTCGGCCGTGTACATTCCGGGTGTGGAAAACTGGCAGGCGGACTACCTGAGCCGCCAGATGCTGGACCAGGGAGAAGGGTCCTTACACCCGGAGGTGTTCCAACTCCTCTGCCAAAGATGGGGCACACCAGACGTAGATCTTCTGGCTTCCCGACTCAATCGGAAGGTATTGAGATTTGTGGCCCGGTCAAGAGACCCATGGGCAGACGCAACGGACGCCTTGGTAGCATCGTGGGGTCAGTATCGGCTAATCTATGCCTTCCCTCCCTTAAGGCTTCTTCCTCTTCTGCTCCGCAGAGTGGAGGCAGAGGGAATTCCAATGATCCTAATCGCTCCAGATTGGCCTCAGCGTCCTTGGTACGCCGATCTAGTACGTCTGGTAGCAGACGTCCCCTGGCGCCTACCACTACGGAAGGACCTGCTATCGCAAGGTCCCATATTCCTCCCTGCTTTACAGTCATTGGCTTTAACGGCATGGCTGTTGAGAACCAGGTACTGAGAGACCGGGGCCTGTCAGACTCAGTAATCTCTACTATGAGAAGTGCTCGAAAACCGTCCTCTAGGAAGGTCTATTACCGCACTTGGAGGGCCTACATCTCCATGTGTGAGGAAATGAAATGGCATCCGCGTACCTATTTGGTTTCCAGAATCCTGCTGTTTTTACAGCATGGGGTGGACCAAGGGCTTGCCCTAAGTACGATTTAAGGGACAGATATCTGCCCTGGCTGTCTTTTTTCAGCGACCCCTGGCGACTCACTCTCTCGTGAGTACATTTGTGCAGGGGGTCCGACATGTGGCCCCTCCGGTCCGTCCCCCGTTACCTCCGTGGGACTTGAACCTGGTCCTCTTGGTGCTTCAGAAGGCACCGTTTGAGAATATTAGAGATACCCCTGTTGACACTTTCTCAGAAAGTGGTCTTTTTGGTGGCTGTTACGTCAGTTAGACGAGTCTCTGAGCTGGCAGCCTTGTCCTGCAAGGCTCCCTATTTGATTTTCCACAAGGATAAGGTGGTGCTGCGGCCGCAGCCTTCCTTTCTTCCGAAAGTCGTTTCGGCTTTTCATCTCAACGAAGACATTGTACTTCCATCCTTGTGTCCTCAGCCGTCGAATCCTAAGGAGTCGGCGTTGCATTCCTTGGACGTTGTCCGAGCTTTGAGAGTATACCTATCTGCTACTTCCCTGTTCCGGAAGTCAGACTCACTGTTTGTTTCGTGGCTGGTCTCAAGAAGGGCCAAGCAGTCTCGTCGGCCACCATCTCTAGGTGGATCCGACAGATAGTAATCCAGGCTTACGCCTTAAAGGGTCAGGCGCCCCCCTTTCCTGTCACGGCGCATTCGACCAGGGCAATAGGTGCCTCTTGGGCTTTCCGACATCAAGCGTCTGTTTCCCAATTATGTAAAGCGGCGACTTGGTCGTCCGCACACACTTTCACAAAATTCTACAAAATTGATGTAGGTGCATCTTCGGATGCCTCTTTTGGCCGCAAGGTTTTGCAAGCGGCTGTTTAGAGTTGCAACTCCTCCGTTGGAGGAGTGCTGTTTTTTGTGTTTGGGGTGAAGTTTATTTTTATGCTGTTACCACCTCTCGTTTTTTCTCTGACACTGCTTTGGGACGTCCCACTTTGTCAATAGAGAAGCTGTGTCGGTCCATGGACAAAAGAGTAAATAGGATTTTTTACTCACCGTAAAATCCTTTTCTCTGAGTCCATGGACCGACACAGCACCCACCCCTCCTTTTAAGTTTGTACTGCTTTTTGACGAACTGATCTGCGAAGATGCAGACTGAGAGGGTATACCCAGAGGGTCCGCCCCCTGGGCGGTACTGTAGAAGGTGTGATGCAACACTTTTTACAAGTTTTTCTGCCTAGTCACTCCTAATTAACGGATAATACCCACTTTGTCAATAGAGAAGCTATGTCGGTCCATGGACTCAGAGAAAAGGATTTTACGGTGAGTAAAAAATCCTATTTTTGTGAAGCCCTGTGTAATTTGACAGCGCTATAGAAGTATCAGTAATAAAATAAAGAAATAACTAATCTACTAACACTTTAGGCCTCATGCCCATGGACGTTTTTACAGCCGCGTTTTTGAGCGTTTTTTACAGCTTAAAAACGCCTGTCCATGTTATTGTATAAATTTTTCGACCGTATTTTTCAATCGCTGCGTTTTTGCGCGTTTTTTAACGCTTCTCCTTTTTTTTATGCCTAACGCAGATGCCAAGGAACGCACTGGTCCTGTTTTTTTTTTTTACAGCTTAAAAATGCATGAAGCTATAGACTAACATGGACAGGCGTTTTTAAGCTGTAAAAAACGCTCAAAAACGCGGCTGTAAAAACGTCCGTGGGCATGAGGCCTAATTTTGACATACAAAACCAATAAAATTAGTATTACCGGTAAGCTGATTTGATAATTTTTATTCCTTGTCAGTACACAGTATTCACAATTAAAATGTTACTACCCATGTACATTCCAGGTGTTAATATATCACTGGATTAAAAAAATGCATCTATTTTCTCTCTCCCTCTCCCTCTCCTTCCCTCTCCTCCCCTCTCCTTCCCCCTCTCCCTCTCCCTCTCTTCCCCCTCTCCCTCTCTTCCCCCTCTCCCTCTCTTCCCCCTCTTTTAATTTACTCTATATAGTTTTGGTATCAGAACTCTTATTTTCTTGGTTATCATTATACCAATTGTACATAGTTCCAATATGTAGTGTAAGATTTTAAACTATACTCTTGATTGTTTAAGTTAAACTACTTTTAGTTTATTTTGAAACTACAACTCAATATTATTACTATATATGTGATCTTTTCCTTTGCTGCCACCTATGTACTTATGTATGCTAATTGTTAAAATTCAATAAACAAATTTGACAAGAAAAAAATGCATCTAAAAGCTCAACGCATTTCGTGAATCTGTTTAATTCTTCAGGAGTAGATGCAAATATAGATGGCTATAAAATGGGACACCAATTGTAGACTATATAGTAAGCTTAATAGTATCACATTTATAAATTAAGCTGTTCCAATCTCAAGGGACCCAATATTAACAAATCCATAAAAAAAATAAACATGCCAATATTTCTGAATGGGATACAGGTTGCCGTGATATACGTGACACATTATTTCATGAAAGTGAAATAACTGCTTTAAATGATGATCAAGTGAAAATATAAAGACTTGCTATGCAAAAAATAATGTCCATAAGTCTCAATAGTGCAGAAATCCACCACTGTACTGATATGAGTTTGTTAATCCAGTGTTTGTGAACACCAGGAGCGCCGTCACCTCAAGTAAACAGGACTCTTGCGTAGCCTTTGGACCCTATTACAGAGTCATATCAGCATTTAGATCATAATTTCATCCTGGAGTGTCTCTATATAGAAGCCATTTATTGAAAATTCTAGATCTCCCACTCTCCAATATACTGTATATGAGATTAGTGCCATCCACAAATGGTTCACCATATCATGAAATTGGAGTAAAACTGAAAAACCTTAATGTAAACCAAGAACAGATGAACTAATCAAGTTTTTAAAATGAATAAGCACTTACTACAGAGATGCTATTCCCAGTAGACAATCCAAACATTTCCTGGTACAGACAAGCGTGGTGGCGTTGTGTGTTGGCTTCACCGGATGCATTTCGTCACATCTGACATCATCAGGGGCACGAACACCGTGCCAATCAACACGCTGATATATTATTTTTTTTATTTAAGAGGGGAGGTCCTGCTTGTGAATACAGCAATCCAAGCCTGGTTTTTGATTTTCATAATGGCCGACCAGCCCTGATCATCAAGAAAGCCTGAATCAAGCCTCTGGTTTTATTAAAGTTTTACACAGTTTTATACTATGTGAGTTTTCTTACTCTAATTTCATGATATGGTGAACCATGTGGGAATCTGTGGATGGCACTGATCTGATATGCACCTTTAAAAAAAATTTAAGTAACACTTTTCAATCAGAGTATAGCATAAAGTCAATTAAACTCCTGGGATATTGATCTGGTCAGTTAAGTGGAGGCCACTGACATTTTTTTTCCTCTACTCGTCTTTTCTGACTGTTTTTCACTAGTTTTGCATTTGGCTAGGGTCAGTGTCACTACTAATATCACAAGGCGATACCTGGACCCTAAAGAGGTTGCACCAGGCAGTCCAACTCCTCCAAGATGGCACATCAATACGTGCCATTGGCAGAAGGTTTGCTGTGTCTCCCAGCACAGTCTCAAGAGCATGAAGGAGATTCCAGGAGACGAGCAGTTACTCTAGGAGAGCTGGACAGGGCTGTAGAAGGTCCTCAGCCCATCAGCAGGACCGGTATATGCTCCTTTCTGCAAGGAGGAACAGGATGAGCGCTGCCAGAGCCCTACAAAATGACCTCCAGCAGGCCTCTGGTGTAAATGTCTCTGATCAAACAATCAGAAACTGACTTCATAAGGGTGGCCTGAAGGCCTGACATCCTCTAGTGTGCCCTGTGCTCACTGCCCAGCACCGTGGAGCTCGATTGGTATTTGCCATTGAACACCAGAATTGGCAGGTCCGCCACTGGCGCCCGGTGCTTTTCACAGATGAGAGCAGGTTCTCCCTGAGCACATGTGACAGACCTGAAAGGGTCTGGAGAAGCCGTGGAGAATGTTATGCTGCCTGTATCATCGTTCAGCATGACCGATTTGATGGTGGGTCAGTGATGGTCTGGGGAGGCATATAAATGGAGGGACGCACAGACTTCTACAGGCTAGACAATGGCACCCTGGCTGCCATTCGGTATTGGGATGAAATCTTTGAACCCATTGTCAAACCCTATGCTGGTGCAGTGGGTCCTGGGTTCCTCCTGGTGCATGACCATGCCCGGCCTCATGTGGCGAGCGTATGCAGACAGTTCCTGGAGGATGACGGAATTAATACTATTGAATGGCCCCCCATGTTCGCCTGTAATAATTTACATAACCAAAGCGCCAAAAGAAAACCAGATGATAAATGTAAAGTGATAACACATCCAATAAATAGCAGCTGCAGTGAAGAAATTTGCTGTGCAAATCAAAAAATGAAAAAAACACACTATATGCTATATTATATATAAACCAAATTTTGTTATGGAAATAGGGGGGCAGTGGGTATACTCAATACCCTGGGATTTTTAAATACGGTGCTAGATAGAGATTGACAAATGAATCAGAGCTAAAAAAGATTAAATTTTATTACATGACAAAAACAGAAAATACATAAAATATCATAACCATCCATTGAAGACGTGTGACTCAGTGATCAAAGATGCAATTGCTAGGTCGCCACTCTACTAGTTTCGCTATGAATAGCTTCCTCAGGAGTGATTGTGACAATAGCAGATTATACTGAAAACGCAGAATACATATGATTAACATGAAGGATGGTTACAGGTTAGTGAGCATAAGCACATAACGTTATTTAAATTACATTGCGGAAATTGCCGCATCAATATTGGCATGATAATAGGGAAAAAGTATTGAAAAAATATTGAGGAAAAAATATTAACAAGCATCATTGATCAGGACCCATGCTGAACACCAAACGTTTTCAGTATAATCTGCTATTGTCACAATCACTCCTGAGGAAGCTATTCATAGCGAAACTAGTAGAGTGGCGACCTAGCAATTGCATCTTTGATCACTGAGTCACACGTCTTCAATGGATGGTTATGATATTTTATGTATTTTCTGTTTTTGTCATGTAATAAAATGTAATCTTTTTTAGCTCTGATTCCTTTGTCAATCTCTATCTAGCACCGTATTTAAAAATCCCAGGGTATTGAGTATACCCACTGCCCCCCTATTTCCAGTTTTATATTATATGGGATGTGGTGCTATAAGATTTGACCAAGAGTGCCCCCTTTCTTCAACACATTTTGTTATGGTGACCTATAAAAAGGTCGCCAAAACTTCAAAGTCCCCAATTAAAGTGCTTGTGCACAAACAAACTGAACTAGAACAGTCGCTGAGGCTTCAAAGTCCCAAATAAAGTGCTTGTGCTCAAAGATTGATGGAGAGTTCCGTACTTCTTAAGTGCTCAGACAAAGGTGCCCCCACATAGATGTAAAGTGGACCAACAATCACTAGTATGGTCAAACGCACTTGCGGAGCAACCCCTGTGGATCTCCTTTAGGCTGGCGTTTCCTGGGATAAATGTTCCTCATGTAGATGGATATGACAAAAAAATGTCAGTGCGCAATACCGTTTACTATGATTTTATACTTGGAATACATTTTTAATCAACTCGCATGTAAGGGTGCCTATATCCTGGCGCCCAGTGTGAATAGCAGGTAAGTTATCCGGGAAATCTGCCCATAAACAATGGTAGACCGCTGCCACGGTTATTGCTCAATTTCCGGGACGGATGCTTGGGCGGAAGTGTGTCGTGATGACGTAAATCAACCTTGATGCGTTTCAGCCTATCAGATGTGCCGTCATTAGGAAGTTGTGATTCCGCCATTTTGGTTAAGGGCATATATACCCTCACTCTAAACCATGTGTTTAACCACTTGCTTACTGGGCACTTAAACACCCCTCCTGCCCAGACCAATTTTCAGCTTTCAGCGCTCTCACACTTTGAATGACAATTACTCAGTCATGCAACACTGTACCCAAATGATTTTTTTGTTCTTTTTTTCATACAAATAGAGCTTTCTTGGTGGTATTTTATCACCTCTGGATTTTTTTTTTTTGCGCTATAAATGAAAAAAGACCGAAAATTTTGAAAAAAAATGAATTTTTCTTAGTTTCTGTGATACAATTTTGCAAATTATAAATTTTTCTTCATAAATTTTGGCCACAATTTATACTGCTACATATCTTTGATAAAAATAACCCAAAAGTTTTGGAAATTATTTGGTCTGTTTGAAAGTTTTAGAGTCTACAAGCTATAGTGCAAATCATAAAAAATTTATCACATCTGATGTACTGGCGACCTATCTCATTTCTTGAGACCTTAACAAGACAGGAAAGTACAAATGCCCCCCCAATAACCCCTTTTTGGAAAGTAGACATTCCAATGTATTTAGTAAGAGGCATGGTGAGTTATTTGAAGTTGTAATTTTTTCCCACGATTCTTTGCAAAATTAAGATTTTTATTTTTTGTTTTAATTTTTTCTCCAAATTGTCATTGTAATAGCTTATTTCTCTCACATGGCATGTGCATACCACAAATGACACCCCAAAATACATTCTGATACATTCTGCTACTCCTCCTGAGTATTACGATACCACATGTGTGGGACTTTTTTACTGCCTGGCCACATACAGAGGCCCAACATGCAGGGAGCACCATTAGGTGTTCTAGGAGCATAAATTACACATCTAACTAGTTGACTACCTATTACACTTTTGAAGGCCCTGGAGCACCAGGACAATGGAAACCCCCACAAAATGACCCCATTTTGGAAAGCTAACACCCCAACGTATAATCTATGAGGCATAATGACTCTTTTGAACAGTTAATTTTTTTCCAGAAGTTTTTGGAAAATGTGGAAAAAAAATCAAAACGCATTTTTTTTTACGCAAAGTTGTCCATTTATAAGATATCTCCAAAACATAGCATTTACATAGCAAAAATGACACCCCAAAATACATTCTGCTACTCCTCCTGAGTATATCGATACCACATGTGTGAGACTTCTACACAGCCTGGCCACATACAGAAATCCAACATGCAAGGAACACCGTCAGGTGTTCCAGCGACACATAGCATGCACATACCAAGAATTACACCCCAAAATACATTATGCTGAGAAAAGGGTAAACAAAAGTTTACCTGTGGTTTTAGTAGCGCAGTTCTACACAGCAGGATAGCACTGGTCCAGGAAGCAGGCAGGGACTTGGTCAGCAACGGCATACACAATTGTCCAGGCAGCAGGCAGGGATACTGTCCATATACAGTCCAGGGTCAGTGCAGGCAGAGATATTGTCAGCAGTGCCAAAAATATTGGTCCTGGTAGTAGGCAGGTCCATGTGGTATGGTCAGTTCATGCGACAGGCAGAGGCATGATGGCATAGGTCCTACAGGCAGTAGGCAGAAGTAGGACCTCGTTCAGGACAGAATGGGGACAGGGGTAGAGGCTTCTCCCACCCAAATCTCTTCGAAGCCTCCGAGTCTCCAGACCCTAATCTAGGATGAGAAAACAAAAAAAAAAAATTTTTCTTCATCCAAAAAAACTTTTCTGGAGCCCCTCACATATGTGAGACCCCTGTGTTGAATCCCACTAGTCCAGTAGCAGGGTACAAGATCAGTCCATGAGGCAGGCAAAAACATGGTCAAACAGTCCAAGGTCAGTTCCAGATCAGGCAGAGGTATTACAGAATCGTTAGGCAGAAGCATGGTCAAATAACAAGCCAGGGTCAGTTCCAGATCAGGCAGAGGTATTACAGAATCGTTAGGCAGAAGCATGGTCAAATAACAAGCCAGGGTCAGTTCCAGATCAGGCAGAGGTATTACAGAATCATTAGGCAGAAGCGTGGTCGAATAACAAGCCATGGTCAGTTACAGAGCAGGCAGTGGCATAAGGGGTGTGGAGGTGTGTGAAGGCAGGAACTGAGTATTAAGTTTACCATACTTCACTAATAATTTAGTGAAGTATGGTAACGGCGAAAACAGTCTACTACACAGAGGCCTGGTTGGGAAGGGCATTGGGCACAATAATAAGCTGTGTCTCGTCTGACTCCTCCACTGGTACACACCTTACATTTTTTTTGACGTCGTCGACCTGTTGCTGTGGGAGGGACTTTATCGGGAAAGTGACGTTCGGAGAGTCGACTTATAACATCAGATCAGATGTTTTGGGGTGGGCCGTTCGGGAATATAAGGGCAGTGATAAGGTCCTCCTGGTAGCCAAGGAAACGTTTGGGGTTTTGGGTGGAGTTGCGGTATATGATATACGAATTGTATATGGCCAATTGAAAAAAAAAATTGCAACTTTTTTGTACCAATGGTATGTCCGTCTTGTGGCAAGGTAGGGTTCGAGCATCTGGTCGTTAAAGTCGACTCCCCCTATAAACAAATTGTAGTCCTGGATGCATGTGGGCTTTTTGATAGGGCCATTCCTTCTGGGGATTTCCACGAAGGTATCGTTGTGGATGGAAGATAACATGTATAGATCCCTTCTGTTCCTCCACTTCACTGCCAGAACCTCCTTGTTTCCCAGACTTGCCGATTCTCCTCTTCTCAGCTTCTTATTTACAAGACTCTGAGGAAAGCCCTTCCGATTCTTTCTGATGGTGCCACATGCTGGCGTCTGCTTCCGGTGAAGGTTATGGAACAGGGGAAGGGATGTGTAGAAGTTATCTACATACAGATGGGAGCCTTTTTCCAGTAGGGGATATATGAGGTCCCAAACAATTTTCCCACTTGATCCCAAGTAGTCTGGGCAATTAGGGGGATTCAGCTGGCTGTCCTTCCCTTCGTACACTAAGAAGGCATACGTGTACCAGGGGCGGATCCAGAGTCTTTTCTCGGGAGGGGCACTGCCAAAAAATGATTTTTTTGTGGGAAATTTATCGGGGAAATGGTTGGTGTCGGCGCTTCAATCATCCCGGCACCATAGTTGTTATGGTGTCAGGATGATTGAAGCGCATTATTTCTATTATTACATTGTAATATGAAATTAAATAGTTCAATGCAGAATCAGTGGGAGCCCTGAGTGTGTCACTTGCCACCGTCGCCTAAAATTAGTGGGAGCCCTGAGCGTGTCACTTGCCACGTCACCTGCCACATCTTGTGGATTGTCACTTGCCACACCTTGTGGATTGTCACTTCCCACATCACCTGCCACACCTTGCGGATTGTCACTTGCCACGTCACCTGCCACACCTTGCTGATTGTCACTTGCCACGTCACCTGCCACACCTTGCTGATTGTCACTTGCCTGCCACCAGATGCAGATTGTCATTTGCCACGTCACCTGACACAATTTGCAGATTGTCACTTGCCACGTCACCTGCCATATCTTGTGGATTGTCACTTGCCTGCCACCAGATGCAGATTGTCATTTGCCACGTTACCTGACACAATTTGCGGATTGTCACTTGCCACGTCGCCTGCCACACCTTGCGGATTGTCACTAACTTGCCTGCTAAGGTGTAGTTTTGGTTGTCTCTTGCTGTGTCCCAGACTCCTAGAGTCAGGCAGCAGAGAGATAATGTAATCTCTCTGCTGCCTGCACAGTGAGGGCGGAAGTCACTGCAGGAATGTAGGGCAGGCATGGGCGGTGAGAGATGATCTCATCTCTCTGCTCCCCCGCTCCCGGCTAGCTGATTGGCCAGCTGCCACACTGAGCCTGCTCTCTCACTCTCACCTGCGCTGCCAACACACTGAGCAGCACGGTCTGCCCACGAACCGCGCCGCCCCCCGACAACAAACCGCGCCGCAAGCGGAGCCGCCCGCTTTCTTACCCGTCTGTGGAGCCGCACGCTATTGCACCTGCCCACAGAGCGGCCTGACGTGACTCACTGACGTCACTCGTTGCTAGACGCCAAGCGGCCCAGGCGTTAGCAGCGAGTGCAGGGAAGAGGCTCCACCCACCTCCTCCTCCGCTCCTGGTATCGTGTCAGTGCGCCACATAACTACATTAGACGAGTCTCTCTCTCTCAGCACCGCTGATCGGCTGATGTGAGAAACTGAGAGAGAGACTCAGAGAGGCAGCGGCAGCCGCAGAACAAGTACTGTATATACTCGAGTATAAGCCGACCCGAATATAAGCCGAGGCACCTAATTTTACCCCAAAAAACTGGGAAAACTTATTGACTCAAGTATAAGCCTAGGGTGTCACTTTGCCTCACTGTGCCCATGCCTCACTGTGCCCATGACTAGACTGATGTTTAACATGGAAGTCTATGGAAGGAGTGCCCGGCTTTGAAAAATCGGTTCTCCCAGACACCAAACTTTTCAAACTTATAGAGGAGACATGGGGCTACATGTGTGCCAAGTTTGGGGTCCAGAGGACCTACGACCGGCCGGTACCGGGTCCGCAAAATCACTGGAGAAATGACCGTTTAACATTGGAGTCTATGGAAGGGGTGCCCGATTTTAAAAAATCAGTGCTCCACGGCCGTAAGTCCCCCAGACACCAAACGTTGCACACTTGTAGAGAAGACATTGGGCTACATGTGTGCCAAGTTTGGGGTCCAGGGGACCTACGACCGGCCGGTACCAGGTCCGCAAAATCACCGGAGAAATTACCATTTAACATTGGAAGGGGTTCCCGGATTTAAAAAATTAGTGCTCCCCGGCCGTAGGTCCCCCAGACACCAAACTTTGCACACTTATAGAAGAGACATTGGGCTACATGTGTGCCAAGTTTGGGGTCCAGGGGTCCTACGGCCGGCCGGTACCGGGTCCCCAAATATCGGGAGATCAGGCGCAAAAAAAAAAAAACAGAGCAAGCAAGTGAGTGTGACAGATGGTCTCGGGGGGGGGGGGGGCAATTGCCCTGTTGCCCCCCCCTGTATCCGCCACTGACGTGTACCCTGTGACTCGGTCACATAGCTTGTACACCTTCACACAATAGCGGGACCTTTTGCTGGGAATGAATTGTTTTATTTGAAGCCTGCCGCTAAATTTAATAAGGGACTCTTCCACACATATGTGCTGGTCCGGGGTATACAACTGGGGGAATTTTTCGGAAAAATAATTCAGTAAGGGCCGAATTTTGAAAAGCCTGTCAAAATTTGGGTGATTTCGGGGAAGGCACTGGGTGTTATCGTTAAAATGTAGGAATCTCATTATCGTGAAGTATCTGGTTCTGGGCATTACGTTGGAGAATATTGGCATATGGTAGAGGGGGCGTTTTGACCAAAAGGAACGCAAAGTGTTTTTTGGGTTGAGTCCCATACAAAACGTGAGGCCTAAAAAAAATCTTCAACTCCTCCACCGTTGGGTCTCTCCACTCGTAGGGACGGGCATAATATGCTGTAGGATTGTTCAAAATAAATTGTTGGGCATATAGATTGCACTGGGTCACAATGTTGGATAGCATGTCCTTGTAAAAATAAGATCAAAAAAATTGATTGGGGAATCATTCTCCGTGGACTCCTGGCTGGGCAGTGAAAGGGGGAATGTTGGCTTCTCCTGAATTAGGAGGAAGCCACAAGGGGTTCTGAAGGGCATAGGGAAGGCTGGCATGGGTCCTTGGCCTTTCTTGCCGAGGCACTGCGGTGCTGGTGGATGGCACTGCCTCTTCACCAGAACGCCTTAGTTTGGTGGGCCGACTAGCTTCCTCCTCTGAGTCACTCAGTATTGCACTACTGAGGACTGGCTCATAATTGACATCCGACTCGGAATTGGAAAGGGAATCTGAAAGAGAGAGCTCGTCGGGCGTGGAAAGGATTTGGTATGCCTCCTCGGCGGAAAATAATCTTTTTGACATTTTTTGCTGCTGGTGGTGCGACTACACAGGTGTGTGCCAAGCCTTCACTGATGGGCACTGATGAGGCGGAACAGATGGGCATTGATGAGGCGGAACAGATGGGCACTGATGAGGCGGAACAGATGGGCAATGATGAGACGGAACAGATGGGCACTGATGAGGCAGACCAGATGGGCACTGATGAGGCGGAAGAAGATGGGCACTGATTGGCGGCACAGATGGGCACTGATTGGCGGCACAGATGGGCACTGAGGTGGCACAGATGGGCACTGACTGATTGCACAGATGTGCATTGATTGGCACAGGTGGGCACTGATTGGCACAGGTAGGCACTGATGAGGTGGCACAGGTGGTCACTGATTGCACAGATCACTGACGTCACAGGTGGGCACTGTATAAGCACAGGTGGGCACTGTATAGGCACAGGTGGGCACTTATGGGCACTGTAAAACACACTCACTGCGGATACAATGTAACAGGATCGCTCTGCCTCCTCACACGTGGTCTCTGTCTGAGGAGGGAGAGCCGGCAATGAGAGATTATCTCATATGTTTACATTTGAGATCATCTCTCATTGGCTGCACAGATCGCATAGTAAATGGCCACTCTGATTGGCCATTCACAGCGATCTGTGATTCATTGTTTCCTCGTTCCTCGGAACGAGGAAAGGGGAGGCCGTCTATTGACGGCCTCCCGGATTTTCAGGTCCGCGCTGAAGCCGTCATTCGGCTATAGCGCGGGCCTCAAGGGGTTAATTTTATCCAATCAGGTTTAGTTACCTGCTATTTACTTGGGAGTGCTCACAATCTACTTCTTTCACCTTTATTTAAACAAACACCTTGCTTTTAATTTCTAAAATTGGAACCCAATCTATAAAAAAAATATTAAATTAAATGGCCTAGGTCTGGGATAACCAATGTTACATAGACTTTGCATAGAAAAGGTCTGTGAGGCCTCTAGTGGTGAAAATCAGTATGTGCTAGGTAATTCGTTATTTGGCGCTGAATAGAGGTAAGGGGCCACCTAGCTGTCAGGATTAATCATTAGCTTTCTATATATATTTTACCACTCTATGGCCACCTAGTGGCCTAGTGTGGTAATTAGCCAGAGTACAGGAATCCTTTCATTCCTAACACATTACCCAGTCCATATCAGATCTCAATGGGGAAAAATATCATGCAGGATATCTATACTGATGTGTTTTCAAAGTGTTCCTTAAATTTCCTTGAGCGGTGTATATTGGTGAGTAGGAGATATCATAGGATTTCCAATAAATGGCTTCTATATAGATCCTCCAGGATGCAATTATGATCTACATGCTGATTTGACTCTGTAATAGGGTCCAAAGTCCCCGATAAAAGTCCTTTTTACTTGCGGTGACAGTGCATCTGGTGCTCACATGCATTGGATTAACACACTCCTCATATCAGCACAGTGGTGGATTTCTGCACTCTTGGGACTGATGGACTTTTTTTTTTTGCACAGCAAGTCTTTTTATATTTTCACTTGATTGTCATTTAAAGCTGTGATTTAACTTTCTTGAAATCACAAGGTGCCACGTATAGTGCGGCAAACTGTACCTTATCTTTTATACACAGCTTATCTGTTTTTTGCCAGCAGCTTATTCTTGATCTACCAGCACAAGTTCTAGTTTGTTTTTATAATATTTCTGTATGGTGATTGCCAGTGATGTGTGCCCATGAGTGCGGCAGTGAGGTATGACCCACGAGAACCAAAGGGACAAATACAAGGCAGATTCAAAATGGTTAAAGACCCGTACAGTCCATGATATCACCCAAAGTAGTTTTGTAAAAAGTATTTGAGTATGCATTGTTATAATGAATCATTTTCAAAGTTAGTGATAACAAAGATGAAGTAGAACAATATGTAGCTGATGTGTAATAATTGACCTGAAAAGAACATAATAAATTACAGTATACTGCTAGAGACTGCACCCAGATTCCTAAAACAAGAGAGAAGTTAAACAGAAAACACGCTGCATCCAGCCCAAAAAGAATGAATAAATAAATGTAGATCTACTACAGAAAAGAAACCACTAACCAAGTTCCCAAAGCAATATATGTAATAAGAGTGGACAGACACTGAAAACGTAATCAAAAACAAAGGGCCACCATGAGTCTTACATATAAGACCCCTTTCACACTGGGGGCATTTTGCAGGCGCTATAGCGTTAAAAATAGCGCCTGCAAACCGCCATTAAACAGCTGCTCCATTCATTCCAGTGTGAAAGCCCGAGGGCTTTCACACTGGAGCGGTGTGCTTGCAGGGCATCAGAAAATGTCCTGCCAGTAGCTTCTTTGGAGCGCATTAGGAGCAGTGAACTTACCGCTCCCAATGCGCTCCTGCCCATTGAAATCAATGGGCAGCGCCGGCGGCAAAACGCAGCTGTAGCGGCACTTTGCGGGTGGTTTTAACCCTTTATCGGCCGCTAGCAGGGGTTAAAAGTGCCCCGCTAGAGGCCGAATAGCGCCGCAAATCCGAAGGTAAAGCGCTGCTAAAAATAGCAGCGTTTTACCACCGACATTCGGGGCGGCACAGTGTGAAAGGGCTCTTAAAGCTATAAATCCAAAGTGTTGCTCCACGGTGTCCTAGTAAGAAGAGTCACCCCCACCTATCTCAAAGAGTTCATCATGGGTCCCTCCCAACGCCATGTATGTGCAACCAATAGGGGGAGGCGCTCTCCAAAAACAATTGGCAGCAGTGAGAACCACGTACTGCTGGAGAAAAGGACCCAACATGTGACTACCAGGGGCTAGACATACATTGAAAGTCAAAGCCCGAAAAATAACCATCTATAGCACCCCGCCCAACCACTGGACCGCGGTCCACGTGAGCCCTCGGATCGGAGGGCCCGTGTCCGCTCTGCATATGCAGTGCGGACATGGACCTGTCATCTGCCCATTCTGCTCATTGTGGCCTGCGATCGGTTACCAAGTCACTTAGGTGGCCCTCGCTCTTCAAAAGGTTGGGCACCCCTACCTGCCTACACTTACCTTCCCCTTTTCATAAGCCATCCCGGCTACGACTACCCCACAATAAATAACAATAACATCACAAATAAATAACAACAATAGCTGCGCCCTTACAAAGCCATAGAAAACAGTGCAACAACAAACCGCAACTGGTAAAACAGAATCTTTACTCATAGTATGCTAGGTCTGGGAAGGAGGCCCTTTGCTTTGTTGACTACTGAGTATGTATATCTGGGCTTCACCAGTTCCACTCGGTTGATGTAAATACGTCTACCGATATTACAGTACTGATACAACCAGGGGAACTGGGTTTCAATATACTCGTTCTGGAACCAAAACTTCTCCCAGATGGCCCTGCTGTATTTTTTGGGCCTTTCCTCTTTAAACGGTTGAAACAGAACCTCGCTCACATGGGGGAAAGTGTACCTAAACTCCTTTTTGTACATAAGCATCAAAATACCTCTGCAGACAGGAGATTATGGTTAATTTTCCTCGGGGAGGGACTGACCCTTGCGGGAGATATGAATATGCAGGGCAGCGAGACGGAGCTTAGAACTGTTTACTCAGGGACCTTGGGGTAAACTGCTCCAGGCGTTCCTCTGAAACAAGTGATAGGACCAGGAAAAAATTGGGGAAGGACAGTGGTTCTACTTCACTACTCTCGAACCCCACAAGATACCTGTATGTATTTCTCTTGGGAGGTGGTAACTGATTGTAACTGCACCCCAAGTATGAAAGGGGTTAACGCCGTTTAAGATATTCCCTCTCCTGGACACACATCCACTACCGACACTCCACAGTCAGGCGACCGCTTCCCATAGGAATAATTCTTCCAGAAATACGAGACAAACACTCTGTATGAAGTTTCCAGCAGGTCTGACATTCTTTATTGACAAACTTCATGTTTTATACACACAGAGAGGAGGTTCTTACATTCCTCATTTTCCTCTGACAATACCCCTTTGATCAGACCGAATTTACATGAGCTAATTAACTACAGCTGATGACTCAGACACATGACCTTTAGGCTAGCCTTAGGCTGGGTTCACACTAGTGCGACACGACATCTGTCCTACTTTGGATCCGACTTTGCCCTGCGACATGAAGCCGACATATGTCCGACTTTCAATGAACGGGGATCCGACTTGTATCCCCGCCAATATCAGGCACTGTGTTTGGTATGAATCTTGAGGGGGAACTCCAGGCCAAATTTTAAATAAAAAACGGCGTGGGTTCCCCTCCAGAGGCATACCAGGCCCTTGGGTCTGGTCTGGATTTGAACGGGCGCCCCTACGCCGAAAAAACGGCATGGGGGTCCCCCCAAAATCCAAACCAGACCCTTATCTGAGCACACAACCTGGCAGGCCGCAGGGGAAGAGGGGGGGACGAGAGAGCGCCCCCCCTCCCTCCTGAACCGTACCAGGCCGCATGCCCTCAACATGGGGGGTTTGGTGCTCTGGGGCAGGGGGGCGACCTGCGGCCCCCCCACCCCAGAGCACCCTGCCCCCATGTTGATGAGGACAGGGCCTCTTCCCGACAACCCTGGCCGTTGGTTGTCGGGGTCTGCGGGCGGGGGGCTTATCGGAATCCGGGAGCCCCCTTCAATAAGGGGGCCCCCGGATACCGGCCCCCCCACCCTATGTGAATGAGTATGGGGTACATCGTACCCCTACCCATTCACCTGGTGGAAAAAAATTGCAATAAAAAAACCACACAGCTTTTTAAAGTATTTTATTGCACAGCTCCGGGGGTCTTCTTCCGACTTCGGGGGTCTCCGGTGTCGTCGCCGCGCTCTCCGGTTCTTTCTTCCGCCGGGCCTCCGCTAACTTCTTTTTAGCTCTTTTGCTAACGGAGGCCCGGACTTCTCCGTCTTCTCGTCCGGCTCTCCGTTGTCCTTCTGCCGGCCCCTCCACTAACTTCTTGGTAGCTCTTTCGCTAGTGGAGGGGCGCGGTCTTCCCGTCGTCGCCATCGGCGTCTTCTTCCCTCTTCTCCTCCTCGATGTTGACGCGTCGCTTCCTCCCGCTGTAATACTGGCTCTCCGCTCCGCATTAATATAGGCTTCCCATGACGTCACAGTCACATGTTCCCATGACGTCACGGTCACATGCTCCGGGGCCATGTGCCCCGGAACATGTGACTGTGACGTCATGAGAAGCCTATATTAATGCGGAGCGGAGCGGAGAGCCAGTATTACAGCGGGAGGAAGCGACGCGTCAACATCGAGGAGGAGAAGAGGGAAGAAGACGCCGACGGCGACGACGGGAAGACCGCGCCCCTCCACTAGCGAAACAGCTACCAAGAAGTTAGTGGAGGGGCCGGCAGAAGGACAACGGAGAGCCGGACGAGAAGACGGAGAAGTCCGGGCCTCCGTTAGCAAAAGAGCTAAAAAGAAGTTAGCGGAGGCCCGGCGGAAGAAAGAACCGGAGAGCGCGGCGACGACACCGGAGACCTCCGAAGTCGGAAGAAGACCCCCGGAGCTGTGCAATAAAATACTTTAAAAAGCTGTGTGGTTTTTTTATTGCAATTTTTTTCCACCAGGTGAATGGGTAGGGGTACGATGTACCCTATACTCATTCACATAGGGTGGGGGGGCCGGTATCCGGGGGCCCCCTTATTGAAGGGGGCTCCCGGATTCCGATAAGCCCCCCGCCCGCAGACCCCGACAACCAACGGCCAGGGTTGTCGGGAAGAGGCCCTGTCCTCATCAACATGGGGGCAGGGTGCTCTGGGGTGGGGGGGCCGCAGGTCGCCCCCCTGCCCCAGAGCACCAAACCCCCCATGTTGAGGGCATGCGGCCTGGTACGGTTCAGGAGGGAGGGGGGGCGCTCTCTCATCCCCCCCTGCGGCCTGCCAGGTTGTGTGCTCGGATAAGGGTCTGGTTTGGATTTTGGGGGGACCCCCCACGCCGTTTTTTCGGCGTAGGGGTGCCCGTTCAAATCCAGACCAGACCCAAGGGCCTGGTATGCTCCTGGAGGGGGAACCCATGCCGGTTTTTTATTTAAAATTTGGCCTGGAGTTCCCCCTCAAGAGCAGTACAGCACAAGTCGCATGCCAAAGTCGGATCATGCAAGACTGCGGTCCGACTTTGATCCGACTTCAATGATAGTCAATGGGCTGAAGTCGGATCAAAGTCGGACCAAAGTAGTACAGGGAGCATTCTCAAAGTCGGACCGACATGTGTCGGACCAGTTAAGACGGCTCCCATAGGGAAACATTGATTTTCACACATCATGCGACATGAGCTCCCAATGTCGGAGCGTTTGTCGCCCCAGTGTGAACCAGGCCTTACTGTCTCTTAACTACAGTACCCATCATCAAAAGACTTCACACAATGGTTATATAACGAGCTCCCAATACCCATCTGACAGCTCTTAGCAGACACAGGTGAGTTCAATAGCTAATCCCTTTACATCTTAAATGGCTATGCATAACCTTTATGTTCAGCAGACTGTCTGTCTTCTATTTTCAATACACACAAGTACAGAGTTAGTTATCACAATGAAAGATCCTCAGAAGCCATTCTAGATTCATTTACATCACAACAGGCAGGTAACACATCTCTCAATTAACTTGTTGAGTTCAGAATCAAACAACCAGTACATATTGTGAACTAATATTACTATCCCAATTGAGGTAGTCCAAGATATATTCTTAATGTCCATTATTTTCTTGCTCACCCTGTGCCCAAAGTGACCCCTGTCACACTGGTCTTAGCGGCTCATCCAGTATGGGGGAAGAAGCGGCATGTGACATGCAAGGCTGCAGGGAGACTTGCTCCAAAAATTCAGGAACTGTTGAGCCCAACAGCAAAGGGCTGATGCGGTCTGGTATATCTTTGGTAAGTAGAGTCAATACTAAAGTCTCAAGCAGTACGGCTACCGCTTGTACTAAAGTATCCTGAGCACAGGCAAATGATGATGCGGAATCGCTTGCGCAGCTCTCATGAGGTAGGCTTTGTGGTCGGCAGCTCGGCCCCCCGGGGAGGCTGGCCTAGATGGTTCCTTGTTGCAAGCCATAGATCAAGGTGGGGGAGGTGAGTTAACCCTGTAGTAGTGGCTTTACTTCATATCCCTTATGTGCTTTACTGACCCTAGTTCTTTCAAATGGCAAGAACCATCATGCACCCCTTTAAATTACTTCAGACCAGGTTTAGGACAATTGATGCAACTTTTACTTTAAGCATATTGATGATAAAGGTCAACGTAAGCATATGAAATAGAACATCCCTAACTATCTCTATTAGGCTACCCCCACAAGGTAGTAGTCCATGCTTGGTGTTATCCAGGGACTGGAGACTATGCAAGGCACAACAGCCCTCATTTGGACTCTAAAGCGGTCACAGCCTTTCTTTTTCCGTGGGCTGAAAAAGCCTCCGGAACCCGGCCTTCCCCCCTATTTATATTACAGGGTGGATAGGCTGGGTCCAAAAAGCCCGGGAACAGAGCTGCAGCACAATAACCCCTAACCCCTTCCCCAGCCTAGGCCAGCCAACTACTTAGCTAAAAAAACATAGGAGACTGTACAGGTAATCAGTGTCTTGATTACAGTGCAGCCCCAACAGTGCCCAGAAAATGATGCCAGTCTGTGCCCATCAGCACTGCATATTAGTGCCACCTTATCAGTGCTCATCAGTGCTGCCTCATCAGCGCACATTGTTGAAGGAAAAATTTAAGTTTTTACAAAATGTTCCCAAAAATATATATTTTTTTTTTCAACATTTTCTGTCTTTTTTTTTTGCCAAAAATAAAAACCCCAGTGGTAATTGAATACCACCATAAGAAAGCTCTATTTGTGTGAATAAAATGATTAGAGATTCATGTGTGAAGGGCAGGGGAGACGCCAGGGGTCTAATAGATCCCTTATGCCTCAATAAAGAGTGCCTATCACTGCACAAAGCTATCGCAAGGGGCTTGTTCTCCTCTTGTTATAGCTATAAAGTTAAGTGTAACAAAGTAAAATAAAATCAGCGGGTCCAGGGGACTCGATGTCCGCTGGAAGCGATCGTTCCCCGCAGAGACAGAACAGGGATCTGCCAAAGTAAACAAGGCAGATCTCTGTTCTGACAGACCTGTCTTTCTGCTATGCAAGAAGATGGATCTCTGTGTTTTCCCAGGCAGCCCATCCCCCATACAGTTAGTAAACACACCCAGGGAACACAGTTAACCCCTTGATCGGCCCCTGATGTTAACCCCTTCCCTGTCAGTGTCATTAGTACAATGTCAGTGCATATTTTTAGCACTGATCTCTGTAATAATGTCACTGGTTCCCTCAAAAAAATGTCAGGTGTCCAATCTGTCTGCCGCAATGTCACAGTCCCGCTATAAATCGCTGATCACCGCCATTACTAGTTTAGCGGGGTGTACAATTTAGGGGAGTGTCTGAGTGGTAGTTGGGCTCAGACCAGGGTTGCCAACTTTCAGTAAATTTACAAACAGTTTGTAAAATCCATAATTGTTGCATCTGTCCATGAATGTCAGTTACGGACATGCAGCCTACATGTCTGTAATGGACATTCATGGACAGATGCAAAAAGTACGCATTTTACAAACTGTTTGTATATTTACTGAAAGTTGGCAACCCTGGCTCAGACACACTATTGTTAGGGTTAAATGGACCATTTGTGTATTGTTATTGGTGTGAAGTTCCCTGGGACCTACAGGTGGCGCTGTCGCCCTGGGTCCGGGTTGAACCGCAATACAGGGTTGCGCCTTTTCTTGTCCCCTTTCGGCAGCAGTACGGCGGGGCGGGGAACCTGCTGTGCCTGTCGGGAGAGGGTATAAAAAAGGGGCGGCCATCTTCCATGGGGGTCGTCATCTTCTTCCACGCCCAGGCACCTTCGGCCTGGGTGTGTGGGTGGTTATCTCCGGGTGCCCTAGGCCCGGAGGCCTGGTTCCTGTTCCATCCCAGACACCTTCAGTCTGGGGTGAGGTACTATTTTGAAGGCCTGGGGCCCAGCAACCTTCGGCTGGGGTCCGCTAGGGATCGAGAGCTCCTAGAGTGCCGCCTTGCGAGGGGACCCGTATCTGAGATGAGGAGGCCAGGGAGGTAACCCTTTCCGAAGACCCAGCGCAGAGTCATGGTGACGGTGAGGGCCTCTGGTAACTCTCCGGAGGGATGGTTTTCTCCTTGACATGGGCCAATACTTTGAGAAGAAAGTTCACCAGGTCAGTGACAGTGACCCTACTCGCTTCAAGTCAGTGGCAGTGACTTCATAGGTAGAGTGACCACATTTCCAAACTGCCATTCAGGGACACACCCCCTCTCTTACCTTCCCCAAAAAAAGATGAGGGGGGCGGGGGGAAATGTAGTCTCGGGGTTGATGGGGAATTTGGCGGCAGGTTATTTGTCAGGTGAATGTGCCACTTGCCACCAGATGCAGTGCCGCTTGCCACCCATAGCCTGCCACCAGATGCAGTGCTGCTGTCACTCCCTCTGCATGAGCCACGGGCGTAGAAGGAAAGGAGTGGCATCACTATCTGGAGAGTGAAGATCACACCAGTCCCTGCTGCTTGCCGCTGGGTGCCGGAGAAGGAGGAGGTGCCGAGGTGGGTGGGGACAGCAGTGCTGCACTAGGCGCAGGCCACGCTCCCGGTCTCACTGTCTGAGAGTAAATTGTCACTGGTTGCAAGATGCCAGGCAGCGCTGGCCCTAGCAACCAGTTCCGGAAATGTAGGTATTAGTTAGTAGGGGGTGGCTGTGTCCTCTGTTTCATTCCGGGACATTGTATTGTCCCAGAATGAAGGTGCCCGGGACCCAGGACAGACATGTCAATTGCGGGACAGTCCCGGGCAATCCGGGACACGTGGGCACCCTATCTGCCACAGAATCTATAGTGTCCCAAACCTCCTACTGGTCCTGTTGTTTAAATCCCCTTTTTTTCCTGGATGGATGACATCCCTCCAGAGAGTTACTGGGCCCCTTCCTTCACTGTGATCTCTCACCAGTCCTTCGGAACACACACCCTTCCCAGCCTCCTCTTCTAGAAACGGGTCCCCTCGCAAGGCGGCACCCTGGGATTCCTCCTCCCGAAATGGGCTCCAGTAAAGGTGCTGGTCCCAGGGCTGAAGTTGCAGTCCCAGGACTAAAGGTGCCTGGGACTGAAGTGCACGTGGCCCCATGGCCTGGAGGGCCACGCGCCGAGCACCAGGACTCCGACTCTGGAGCCAAAAAGAACCCACCACTCCCAGGCGGTGTCTGCCCCTTATGTATCCTCTCCCGGCATGCCAAGCAGGTCAACCACACCCACTGTACGGCTGCCAAGAGAGGACACCAAATTGCTGCCCTATTACCTGTGGTTCAACCCTGAGTATAAGTGACAGCGCCACCCATACTTCTAAGGGGAACTGCACACCAGGCAAACAACAGCAAGGCAGAGTCCAGCAGATTGAAAGATTTGAGCCAACTACCACTCGAATCACCCTTTAAATTTGGCATAGCAATCCCTAAATTTGGTACCCCCGCTACACTTAGAAAAAGTGAGAATAAACCTGAAACTTGAACACACGTACCTGGCAAATAGAGAGAAGGAAATCCCCAAAAAATCTTATCTGCACAGATCTGCTCTCTGAAACTCACTGGGGTTAAATATATTGTCATTGCTAGTAGTGTATTCCTTCTAATTATATTACATGCTTCTCCTCTGCCTGAAGCATCTTGTGATTTGCTAAGAATACATCAAGGCAAGGCTATAAAATGAATGTACTCCCTGCAATGGGTAATAGAGGCTTAAAATAGTCCTGTTTATTTTACTTTACTGTTAACCTTCTCTAATGGGCGCATTGTTCTTCTGAACGAGCCATGCCATTACCCACGTTACCTTTCTGGAACTATCTTGGTTTTTACTAGAAGACTAATGCCCCGTACACACGATCGGAAATTCCGACCAGAAAACCGTGTTTTTTTTTCTGATGGAATGTTGGCTCAAACTTGTCTTGCATACACACGGTCACACAAATCTCATCTGAAATTCCGATGGTCAAGATCGCGGTGACGTACAACACGTACGACGAGCCGAGATCAATGAAGTTCAATAGGCAGTTCGGCTCTTCTGCTTGATTCTGAGCATGCATGTTTTTTTGCGCGTCGGAATTGCATACAGACGAGCAGAATTTCCGTCAAGAATTATTTCCGTCGGAAAAATAGAGAACCAGCTCTCAATCTTTTGCTGGCGGAAATTCAGACAGAAAAAGTTGGATGGAGCCTACACATGGTCGGAATATCCGACCAAAAGCTCCCATCACACTTTTTTTGACGGAAATTCCGACCGTGTGTATGCAGCATAACTTGGGAATCCTGTTACATTTTTAAAACTGCTACAATTGTTGGATTATGTTCTCATGTACACATGGACAGCAGCACAAACTTTATGCCGCGCACACACGATCAATTTTTTAGACGGTGAAAACACCGTCGAGAAAATCGACGTGAAAAACGAGGAACAGCTTGTTCCCCCCACACACGGCCGTTTTAAATGACATTTTTTTTTTGGTCGAAAAAAACGACGTGTGTGGGCTCCGCGGCAGTGTTTCCCTATGGGAAAACTGCAGCGGAAAAAAACGACGGGAATCACGACGAGAAAAATTAGAGCATGTTCTAATTTTTCTCGTCGTGATTAATGCCGTTTTTCCCATCGAGAAAAACGACAAAAAGCCCACACACGGTCGTTTTTCTCGTCCAAAGGAAAAAATTTCATTTTTCTCGACGGGAAAAACGGTTGTGTGTACGCGGCATTACTGTGCATTCATCAGGATTTATAGAAGTGGATCATCCCTGTACCAGCATCTCTGTCTATGAATTAGATACAGCCCCTGATGCCTTAACAAGGATGGTACCAACCTTCAGGGAAGGAAAGCAGTTGTAGGCATCAAGATGAGAACCGCGATAACTTTGAGATGTACTAAATGCCCACAAGTCTTACACAATTACATTTCTTAGCTTGCGTGCAAAAAGCATGACAAATATATAGGTCTGCTTTAAAGTACACGTGGCTAGGCTATGGGCATTCAAGTATTTAAAACCTTTTTTAAATAATTTCTTCAAGAAAACAGCTCAGCTCACCCGGCTCCCCCCTCCCAGCAGTGGCCTGGAAGCCTTCTGATCTCTAATGTAAAAAAAAGAGCAGGAACTCTGGAAGACGGGAACAAGGTGACCTGGGATGCTGACTTTAAAACTGAAGTTTATTCTGTTTATATTTTGCCTTCCCCTGTTCCTCCTCTCTACGTCTATTAACATGCTAATAACAATTTTAACCTCTTCAGCCCCGGAAGAATTTACCCCCTTCCTGACCAGAGCACTTTTTGCGATTCGGCACTGCGTTGCTTTAACTGACAATTGCGCGGTCGTGCGACGTAGCTCCCAAACAAAATTGATGTCCTTTTTTCCCACAAATAGAGCTTTCTTTTGGTGGGATTTGATCACCTCTGCGGCTTTTATTTTTTGCACTATTAAAAAAAAAATAAGAGCCACAATTTTGAAAAAAAAAATAATATTCTTTACTTTTTGCTATAATAAATATCCCCAAAAAATATTTAAAAAAAACAATTTTTTTCCTCAGTTTAGGCCGATACATATTCTTCTACATATTTTTGGTTAAAAAAATCGCAATAAGCGTATATTGATTGGTTTGTGCAAAGGTTATAGCGTCTACAAAATAGGGGATAGTTTTATGGCATTTTTATTATTATTATTTTTTTATTAGCAATGGCTGCGATCTGCGATTTTCATCGTGACTGCGACATTATGGCGGACACATCGGACACTTTTGACACTATTTTGGGACCATTGTCATTTATACAGCGATCAGTGCTATAAAAATGTGCTTACTGTGTAAATGACACTGACAGGGAAGGGGTTAAACACTAGGGGACGATCAAGGGGTTACTTGTGTCATAGGGAGTGATTCTAACTGTGGGGGGGATGGTCTCACTACAACATGACAGAGATCACTGCTCCCGATCACAGGGAGCAGTAGATCTATGTCATGTTGCTAGGCAGAACAGGGAAATGCCTCCGTGATACGATCTCGGGCACCCAGCGGACATCGAGTCCGCGGGACCCTTGGGCACGCTCACGGAGCACGCAGCGTGCGCGCCCACGATGCCGCGATTTAAAGGGGACGTACAGGTACGTCCCTTTGCGCAGCCGTGCCATTCTGCCGACGTATATCGCCATGCAGCGGTCGGCAAGTGGTGACTCCTGAGATACTGACGTCATGCGTCATCAGAGGGCTGGTTGGTTTTTCTGGTGATCAGTCAGCTCCCTCATAAGTGGGGCAGTTGCAAGAACCAAGAAGAGCAAGCTAGCCTAAGGTGACCAGATTTTTTAATTGAAATCCGGGGACATATTTTTTTTTTTTTTACTAGTAATGGCGGCAATCAGCGACTCTCTGCCCGTCGCCGCCGCCCGCTTCACAGCCTGTCAAGTCTTACTCTCCGGGCCCCCGGCTACTACTGGGTGGGGAGCGGAGGAAGATCAGTCCACCAGGGAAGACAAGGAGATAAGCAGGCAGGCGGCTGGCTGGGACTTGAGCCAAGGCAGAAGAACATGCGAGCGGAGCTGAATGGGCATGCGCCCGAAATGTAAGAAATATTCACTCCGCTCCGACCAGCACATGATCATCAGAAAGGGGCACAGCTAATGGGAAAAAATACACCCCCCTAAGCTAGTAGGAGCGGCAGAGCGGGGGTGTGTAATTCAGATTTAATTTTTTTTAATTCTGCACTGACTGTCTTTGAAATTGCCCCAACCCCTGTTCAAATCCAATCCGGGGACAAAACCGGGGACAGATTTGGTCCGGGGACAGTGTCCTCAATCTGGGGACTGCCCCCTGAAACTGGGGATGTCTGGTCACCCTATTCATAGGGCAAGGCCCTATTCACCAGGTCAGTGGCAGTGACCCGTTCTCCAGGTCTGTGGCAGAGACCAACCTCACGGTCTGTGGCAGAGATTGTGCACCAAAGCTGTTTGTGAAATCTACACAGTAAAAGAACATGATTCAAGTTTGTGCCTGAACCTCCTCCCACCTAAGCTGTCCTGTGTCTTGTCCCAACCTGTCAAAGAGGCATATTTATTATCCGTGTGAAAAAAATATAGAAGTTGGACTTTCAATTGGTGTGGACAGTTATATTCCTGGGGAAACATAAAGACTTGCCTCTACCTAAGGTAGAGGTGAGAATCGTCCTCGGGAGGATTCAACTCCAGCCGCAGGCAGACCTGAAAGGTAACACCGCTCAACCTCCTTACTCAGGAGGGTACGGACTTGTGGTGCGATGTGCCTCTCCCCTCCCTGCGAGGAGCTGAAAACACATACAAAAGGGCAGGTAGGGGGAGAGGTGAAGGGCGCTACACTAGTAAAAAAGAAAAAAATGCCATAAATCTATCCCCTATATTGCAGCTGCTATAACTTTTGCGCAAACCAATCAAAATACACTTATTGTTTTTTTTTACCAAAAATATGTAGCAGAATATATATTGGCCTAAATTGATGAAGAAATTAGATTTTTACAATTTTGTTATTGGGTATGTTTTATAGCAGATAATAAAAATATAGTTTTTTTTTTTTTCAAAATTGTCGGTCTTTTTGTTTTTGTTTTTTTCCCATTAAAAGTTTTTATTAAAGAAAACAAATTACAGTTATCTCAGAGAAGTTCACAATAATATCCAGAGATACAGATTAGAACAAAAAAAGCTCTAGCTCCACACGCGGAACAGTTCAAAAGATAACACAGAAACGTGACAATGTCCGGACAGGATACTCAATATACATCATATTTACTCTCCCCTAGCCAGAGAGAAACGCATCAGGACGTCAACAAGGGAGCCTGCCCAGAGTAATGTAGCCAATGGTTTGGTAACTACCATCGAAAAAATATCACATCAGGTCCCTTGCTACATTAATTCGGAGCCTTCGTTTTAAAGCTAAATGTAATCTAATCTAAGGATCCGCCCATTCAGGAGAGCATGAGCGCAGGGGCCACCCGCCGCGGCCCCAGCTCCCACGCCCCCCGCCCAACAGAATCATACAGAAGAAAGAAAAAAAAAGGGGGGGGAGAAAGAGAGAAAGGGGTAGGAAGTAGGGGGGGGGGGTGGACAAGAGAGAGGGGAACACACACACAAAAAAAAAAGGGGGGGGGGAAGAGGAGGGCGTAGGGAACGCTCCACTGAGAGGCAAAAGCCTAGAGAGGGGGTGGGGATACCACCAGCTACCCTCTCCGCACATGCTGCCCACAGGCGGAAACCCACACCCAAAGTTGTGGATCAGACTTTGTCAAGTAAGAGCAATTTCGCAAATCCCAAATCAAACCGCAGTCAGCATGAGAGTCTGATAGTCTGCTGAGTTTCGAAATTTGAACCAATCATCCCACACAGCAGTGAAAGTAGAAATGTTATCTTGAGCAGTGTAAATCAGTTCCTCTATCGCTGCAATGCGTTTAAGGCGTGTCAGCCAGTCTTTCATCGACGGAGGCGCCGTATCCCTCCAATGAACAGGAACACACAATCTGGCTGCATTGACCATGTGGATAGCAACCGAGGTGCGGTATGTCTTTTTTGGAATTTTAGAGAGGTGGAGGAGATACTGTGCTGGTGAAAACTCCAGGGGTAGTGAGGAGATCTTAGTCGTCACGTCATGAACCCTCCGCCAGTAGGGCTGAATCAGTGGGCAATCCCACCATACATGGAGGAAGGTACCCAGGTCCCCACCACATCTCCAGCACCGATCCGACACGGTCGGGCAAAATTTATGGACGAGGTCCGGTGTCCTATACCACCGCGTTCTTCTACCCATTTTCCTGAGTGTTTACATTGAGCGAGCCTTTATGGATATACCATTGAACACGTTCCCAGCTCTTTGATTCTATAGATCTGTCTAGACGGGCTTCCCAAAAGGCTTGTTCCGCTTCCATAGCTGTAAAAGGTCACTTAAACAGAGAAGCGTACAATAGCGAAATTACATGCCTCTGGGGGGATGAGCCGGAGCACAAAGATTCAAACACCGTAGCCGGTGTCGAAAAGCGGCCTCTTGTTTTCGGGCCGTCCAGAAAATGCTTTAACTGAAGGTAAGTGAGGAAAGGGAAAGTTCTGGTCAGGGACATTGACTGTAGCTCTCTCATAGTGAGAAACCTATCCCCAGAGAAAAAGTATTTGGCTAACATATCTGCACGCGGCCATTCTAGAGCTAGAAAGGCCCCCTCCAATCCTGGCGCAAAATCAGGGTTCCCCTTAACGGGAGTCATTCCACAGTCCGTAGCTGAAATCTCATGAGCCCCGCAAGCCTGCGCAAATGCCGATAAGGTCGCCCCAACCAAGGGGTGAGACAGGACGTGAGGCGTCCAGTGTTTCTTAGAGAGCCAGGGCACCTTCCCCAGATCAAGTCCTGAGCTCAAATTTTCTAATTGCACCCATCCTTTGCAGCGGGCCTGCACCCTCCAATCAACCACCTGGGCCAGGTGTGTGGCCCTGTCTGTCTTTTTTTGTTTATAGCGCAAAAAATTAAAACCGCAGAGGTGATCAAATGCCACCAAAAGAAAGCTCTATTTGTGGGGAAAAAAGCACATCCATTTTATTTTGGTACGTCGCACGACCGTGCAATTGTCAAAGTAACGCAATGTTGTATCGTAAAAAATGGCCTGGTCATTAAGGGGGTAAAACCTTCCGGGGCTGAAGTGGTTAAAGCATTGCCTATGGGCAATTTTAGGTGCTGTAGTTTGTTGTTATTTCACAAGCATGCACAATTTAAAATCTTGACAAGTTTGGTATCTATACAACATCATCTATTATATTTTACCCAAAAATTGAGTATTATAGTGTGTTTTATGGGCACTAAAATTCATTTCAGTGTATTTGTTCATGAACATTTGATGAACAGCTGGGCAGTGACTGTATTTTTTTTTTTTTTAATTGCACCAGCCACCATTTTATTCTCCAGGGCCTCTGTGTTCAGAAAATATATAATGTTTAGGGAGGTGCAAAGTCATTTTTCAGAAACAACATGCTGATTTTAACATGTGCTGTATGTGAAAAATGTAAAAATTGCCTCAGACTGCAAGCAGTGAACCAGTCATTTTGTACACGGCTAGTGACTTGGGAAGAGGAACAGTTAGGCCTGGTTCACACCTATGCATTTTTGGGGGGGGAGGGACGGATAAGCGGAAGTTCCACTTTTGAGTGGAACTCCACTTTAAGAACTATTTGAATGTTCATACCGCCCACATTTTTGAGATGAGAACGAGGGACACCTATTAGCAAAAGTATGTAGGCATAGGACACACCCCCTTAACAGAGAATTATACAAAGAAAATGATTAGTTAAACCCACAAGTTTTTTTTTTTTATATATAACTATTATTCCTTCTATTGGCTTTTGAAATTTACAAATGCAGCAATGTAGAAATTGGATGAAAGGTTTAGCACCGGGTTACATGTTTTGAAAGAACTAGTGCATTTTATATATAACTATAGAGATCAGACCAAAATGAGGAGGAAAGAACGACAAGGGGACTTTGTTCCAAATCAGGGACAGTTGGGAGCATAGGCGTGCGCACAGGGTGTGACGGGTGTGCTTGGGCACACCCTAATCACCCTGTGCAGTGACAATTTCCCATGCTTTGTGACACCCTCTGTCTCTCCCCCTGCAGTGCTAACAGCTTCCCTCCTGTCCTCTCCTGCCTGCTACTGCAGTGGATGATTCAGGATGGATGAACGAATGAACAAACACAGTGATTGATCTGTATTGATCGCTCCTGTGTTCATTCCTAAAGTGGAATTTCTGCTTATCCGTCTCCTCCTCCCCTCTTTCAGGGGGAGGGGGGGAACGGGTACCTGTTTTTGACAGGTACCGTTCCCCACTTTCGGAGAAGGCGCCGTGGAACTGTCTCTCGGAAGTTCGGCCTTCCTCCACCACCGGGCCAATTAGAAAGTGCAGTGTGCTTCATGCATGCGCAGTAGGGAGCCGGCTGTGAAGTCGAAAGGCTTCACTGCCGGGTTCCCTTACCAGGAATGGCAGCGGCTGGACCCGACAGCTGATCCGAAGATCAGCTGGGATGCCAACATCGTGGGCTCCCTGGACAGCTAAGTGTCCATGTATTAAAAGTCAACAGCTACAGTATTTGTAGCTGCTGACTTTTAATTTTTCATGGGGGGGGGGCTGGACCTCCTCTTTAACTAAAGCATAGTAAACTATGCTTGCTATGTTTCAGTTTGTGAAAAAAATCAGAAAGCCGCTCAGCACAGAGCACTTCCTATTTGTTCAATGTCCAGTGTAGCTGAAGCTGCAGAGAAAGTGACTGTGGAATCTCTGTCCCTTTCTCTCTTTTTAGACCCTTAAAGCGGAGGTTCACCCTAAATACTGACATTATCTTATAGTGATCTTGCTAGCAGATACATATACATATTCCTATTGATTTTTTTTCTTGTGGTTGTACTTACTGTGAATCAGTCGTTTTAATGTGGACTTCCGGGTATTCCTCCCGCGGGAGTGGGCGTATCTTTCTTTCCTCGGAGCCCCGTTGATTTCTGGGAGGTGCTCGCAATGTCTCCTGGGAGCCGTTGCGGATTCTGCCAGCCCTGGACTGCGCAGGCGCAGCGCTCTAGCTCCGAAAATTGCCGAACATTAAGAGCTGTAGACTGCGACTGCGCAATCAACAGGGTATTGTGACAGTCGTTGCCGCACGCTCCCGATGCTCGCTCCACTCAGCAAGGGGGGCGGATGTATTACTATTATAATGAGCGGATGCATGTTTAAATAAAGGAATTGATGGACAGAGAGGGCGGGTAGTTCAATGTGGATGGCCGATTTGAATACTTGTCAGAGAATTGTTAAAAAAAATCTTATGTCTTTTTTTTTTAACAATTCTCTGACAAGTATTCAAATCGGCCATCCACATTGAACTACCCGCCCTCTCTGTCCATCAATTTCTTTATTTAAACATGCATGCGCTCATTAGAATAGTAATACACCCGCCCCCCTTGCTGAGTGGAGCGAGCATCGGGAGCGTGTGGCACAATATTGTGCTCAAAGCGCATGCGCCGAATATGGGTTATAATCCATTCGGCTATTTTCGGAGATCTGCCGTGAATGGACACGCAAGTGTTGCGCATGCGCAGGTCAGAGCGGGCGAAATCTGCTAAAGTGTTGCGCATGCGCAGAACAGAGCTGGCAGAATCAGGTCACCGTCAACACTGATGATACAGCGGTGAATGCTGGGATGCATTCACCGCATCCCGGAAGTCTCTGCTTGTGGGCTTCACAGTGCCCACAAGCAAAATGGCAAAGAACAAGATCTATTTATAAAAGTTATTATTTAGAACGGAAATAGACGGGGGACGTCTCTAATCGCAGGACAAGTGAGTACTAACCTGTTATCTGTATCCCCATTACATGCACCTAGAAAAAAAAAAACGAGGGACCGCGGAACCTCCGCTTTAATATTTTACCAAAAAACTCAACGGGGCTCCTAAAAAATAAATTAAAAAATTATAATAAAAATAAAAACTCCTGACACCGTCCACTGCCCTAGTGACACCAATCTCTGCTCTATTGACACTGTTTTGCTGATATACACGCATGTGTTTGTGCTCTGGGGTGCCCACCCTAAGGCCCCTTTCACACGGGACAGATCAGTAATGATCCGCCCCGTGAACCTCCGCTTGGTCAGAGGGGATCGCTCAGTTGATCCCCGCTGAGCTGGCGGATGACAGGGCGGTCCCCGCACACTGTGTAGGGACCGCCCTGTCAGATCTCCGCTCTCCCCTATGGGGGATCGGATGAACACGGACCGTCTGTCCGTGTTCATCCAATCTGCCCTGCAGACGGATAGAAAAATAGAAAATTTTCTATCCAGAAAATCGGGGGATTGCGGACACGGTGGAGATCGGGTGTCATCCGCTGACACCCGCGATCTCATAGGGACCAATGTATGTCCCTTTTTCATCCGTAAACGGATGGATGAATGAAAAAGCGGACATACGATCCGCTGGTGTGAAAGGGGCTAATGCAAAAGGCTGAGCACACCAATGGTTGGGAGCTATGCATGTTTTACCGGACTCAGTGCCCACATTATTGGCACCTGGGAGTCTGGATTGTAGTTCCTCTATGTAACCTGCAGGTGGCGGCAGAGGCAGGTGTAGTGCTACGGCGTATCCTCCATGTAACCTGCAGGTGGCGACAGAGGCAGGCATGATGCGGAGTGCACGGGATTTGTCCCTCTCCGGAGTCCGTACAGGAGACATGGCGTCTTCCCGGGATGTCCACGTAGAGATCTGTCACCAGGAGATCGTCAAGTATGATCTGGAGATCAAAGCGCTGATCCAGGTACATGAGTGGCCGGGGAGTCAGTGTACAGGGAAGAGGGGATGAGCTGTGGGTGCTGACAGCTCCTCATACAAATGAATGGATGGATCCTGATCTCCATTCTAATACAGAATCTGTACAGGAACATATTCCTCAGCACTCCCCAGTGATCAGCTGACTTGTAGTCATGTGACAGCAGATCTGTCAGGAGGGGGCAGAAAACAACCATCACCCACTAACACATTGTTCCTATGATATTCTCTGGGAATTACACTTGTAGCAGGCCCCCCCTGTACTGCAAGGGTTAAATGGTGGTCCAGACATAAGTCCAAACCCATCTATCCCGCCAGCTGTCAGATCAAACAGCCAATCATAAGTTGCCCTGCAGCTGCATGTACACAAAGCATGTGTATATGTGTGGGAAATGCCTCCACCACCTGTGATTGGCTGTCTGCGGTGACAGCTTCCTAGTGAGACAGCCTAGGCGGGTTCCGACTCACCCCTAGTAACGGGCTAGGCTAGAATACTCACCTTATTCCTCATTAAGGCCCCTTTCACACTTGTGCGACTTGTCCTGCAAAGTCGCATCCTATGACTTCCAACAAGTACCTTTCATATCTGTGCGACTTCGGAGTAGTTCTGACTTTGATGCGGCTTGAGGTCCATAGACCATAGACACAGGCATTGCTTCAGGTCGCACAAGTGTGAAAGGGGCCTAAAGCAAGCTCCCTCCATCTGTGCAGCTCGTCCCCCATTACCAAGACTCCGAGTCCTCATTCACACCGCTGCCACCAGAATCCAGCTAATTCTTGCGGCTGGATGTGGGAAGTCGTGGCCACTAAGGCCCCTTTCACACTGAGGCGTTTTTACTGCGTTTTTGCGGTAAAAATAGCGCTGTAAAAACGCCTGAAATAATCCTGCCCCATCATTCTCAATGTGAAAGCCCTGAGGCGTTGTGCTGGCTGTGCGTTGGAAAAATCCTGCAAACAGCTTTTTTGGAGCATCTTTAGGGCGCTAAAAATAGCGCTGTAAAAACGCCTATCTCCACTGAAATGAATGAGTAACGCGGTAAAAACGCGGTAAAATACAGGCGTCAGCGCTATTTTACCGCAAACACAGTAAAAACGCGGTAAAACGCATAGGCGTTAGCGGTATAATCACGGGAAAAAAAAACTCATAATTTTTTTGCATTTTTTCAACGCCTCAGTGTGAAAAGGGCCTTATGCTGGCCTTACGCTATACGAAAAATCGGGCAAAATTCGTTCATTTAAGGCCCCTTTCACACTGAGGCATTGCAATAACGCGCTAAAAATGGTTTTTTGCGCTAAAAATAGCGCAAACGCCTATGCGTTTTTGCGGCAAAAAGGATCATTTGGTATCCCACAATCCTCCACTCTACTGCTTTCATGTGACCTTCCCACAGCTTCTGGGCGTTTTTACAGCGGTACTCATTCATTTCAATGAGGATAGGCGTTTTTACAGCGCTATATTATATCAGCCCCAAAGGTGCTCCAAAAAAGCTGTTTGCAGGATTTTTTCCAACGCACAGCCAGCAAAACGCCTCAGTGTGAAAGCCCTCAGAGATTTCACATTGAGAATGCTGGGGCAGGATTATTTCAGGCGTTTTTACAGCGCTATTTTTAAGCGCTAAAACGCCTGAAAAACGCCTCAGTGTGAAAGGGGCCTTAGACCGTTTGTTCATTTTTCGGCCAGTTAATGGGCACAAAATTGATAATCGTTGGGACGCTTTTAAGCCAAAAAAACGAAGAACAAGTTTGGAAATTTTCTGCCGACGATTAAAATGGGTCAACCAATCAAATTACTTCTGCATCGCCAACCACAAACAATGTATCCACATCTCAGAATAACTCGGAAAAGGAAAAAGACCCACGGAGAACATCATAGTATAACTCTATTTTATTAATAAAGCCCGAAAGGTAAAAAATATATATCCACTCACAAAGAAGTTGCCCAGTACTGGCACCTGGAATAATCTACTGATTCATAAAATGATCGCTGCTACTCTGTAGCTCCCTTTAGCCAGCGTGCATTCCACTAGGCGTGGCGTAGTACCGGAAGTCCCCGCCGGGGTTATTTCAGGTGTCGGGACTGGAGCTTCAGGGAACCGATCTTGCATCATGGAGGAATGCTGCGGGAGACAGGAATACGGTAAGTATATTCTCTTTTCTTTATCGTACACCACGGGACACAGAGCTAGTCATTACATAATGGGTTAAGGGTCACCAGCGGTGATTGGACACTGGCACAACCAATGGAAGACAGTTCCCCTCCATATAACCCCTCCCATCAGGGAAGTACCTCAGTTTTTTCGCCAGTGTCGAAAGGTGTTGGACGCGTTAGGAGGTGCTAAAGGAAAGCTCTACCAAAGAGACCCTCTGGGGGTAAAAGAGCTATGCTTTCGGATCCATCCAAGACGCCTACAAATGAGCTGAATCTGGATGGGATCCGGGCCTCATCCATGAGGCGTCGCCTGTAATGTCTCTCTTCGGAGGACTGGGCTCTAAGATCCAGCACTTTCGCTATTTCGCTATAAAGTCCTGGTAAGAGTCTTGTACAAGGCCCAGGGGAGAGGTATCCTTTAAATAGGAACCCATATCCCTGAAGGTTGGCACACATAGCCCACCGTGAAGGGTGAAGTTTGGTATCTGTCTGAAATCTTTCAGCAGAAAAACCTGCGGCGTGGATAAGGTGAGATTAGAAGGTCCATAACTAGGTTGGGACCTTTTTCAAAAAGTGGATGTCTTCTTTTTTTCCACCACTGGGGGGAGTAAAGAGCTGAATATACTCACCTCACTCTGTTCAGTGTCGGCTTCAGCGAAGTACACTGCTCGTCACCTCCGCTGCTGAGCTTGCTGGGGCACCCCGATCCTCCTTTCGGTGGCCGACCAGACACCTGCAGATGCAGGTAAGTGGGAACAAGGGCTGATGAGAGTCCTCTCTCACTATGGCCACCGCCATAGCGCTAAGGGCCGCGCGCTGCGCGCGGGAGCGCGCTTTATCGGAGGGGGGGGGGCGAAGGCGTGCGCGGGCACGTGGCGCGCGCAGGCACAGAAACGGCGCCAATTTTAAAAGACTGTCAGTGTGAGAAGCACTGCAGCAGCAAGCAAGCTTGTTAGTTCTCTTATTCTTGGCAGAGAAACACAGCAGCTATACAGGGACGTAAGACTCCATGTGGTTGGATTGGGTACTTCCTAGAAGACATCCATGTTATGCATAGTTATGTGTTAAAAGTTGCATACTTAATGTATTTGCTAAACTGAACACGGTAGTATATGCATTTAGGTACCTTGTATTTTGTCTAAACGGTAAGCCTTCCAGGGGAAGTAATACGGACAAAAAGAGATAAGAAAGCACCACCGCCTGAGAGGAGGCTCTAACTGTGCTGACTCGGTACCTTTCTCTCCTGGGTTGCTAAATGCACCTGTTCAGGATGAGCCATTACCTCTGTCAGGTATGGCGGCTTCCCCAGTGGAGCCTGGGCCTGTATATGTCACTGAGGACACTTTATCAGCTGCCCTAAATAATCTGGAGGAAAAAATTGCTACCTTAATCGCTAAGTCCTCTAAAAAGGAACAATAAGCGAAGCAGGTCTCTTCCAGTATTGGACCTCCCTTCAGAAGTACCTGAGGGAGGAGGATGAGGAGGAGGAGGCTACATCAGCAGAGGATGAGGAGCCAGATTTTAAGGTCACAGGTACAATGCTATAGCAGTGCATTTAAGTTAACCTCTGCGGAGGTAACGGAATTACCTGTCTCCTCCCTAGGGTCATTAAGATCCCTGCAAGGTGCATGCTCCTTCCCGGTTCATCCGTTACTAGAGGATCTAATATACGCAAACTGGCAACATCCAGATAAGCGTTTCTCACCTCCAAAAAGGTTTAACATTCTTTATCCTATGGGGGAAAAAATTTTTTTTTTAAGAAATGGAGCCTGCCTGCGGTAGTTGCGGCTATTTCTTGTGTAAATAAAAACCTGACATGTCCGGTGGATAATGTACAAGGGTTTAAAAGATCCTTCTGAGAGGAAGTTGAAATCCTCCTTCCTTTTGGCCGGCTCAATTACCCAACCTGCAGTAGCAGCAGTCGGTATGGGTCAGGTCATCAGCCAACAGGTAAAGCAGGGGCTGAAGGAACTGCCTTCAGAGCAGGCTAGAAATTGGGAAAAATTTGCCTAAAAGCCTTATGCTTCACAGTGGATGCCATGAGAGATTCTATCATACAGGCATCACGCCTTACACTCCAGCTGGTACAGATGCGCAGAGTACTTTGGCTTGAGCATTGGTCAGCGGAGACCCCATGCAAAAAGCTGTTGGCAAGTTCCCGTTCCATGGCGAACGCCTATTTGGGGAAGATTTAGAAAAATATATACAGAAGATCAAGTGGTAAAATGACTTTTACCTGAGAGAAAGAAAAACAAGAGATCTTGTTTTAAACGCTCTCTCCCCAGCTCCCGGGAAATCTGACTCCAACCAGTGGCGGCGGCCTGTTTTAGCCGCCCACAAAAGCCAAGGGGCAAGCTCAGAAGAACAAGAAGCCGTGGGGTGCAAGAGCTAATAAGCAAGCCCCCAAAGCCTCTCAGTGAAGGGGCGCCCCCGCTCGGCCGAGTGGGAGGAAGGCTTTGTCAGTTCTGAGCAACTTGGTGGTCAGAAATCCAGGACAATTGGGTAGTATCCACAATATCCTCAGGGTACAAACTGGAATTTCGAGAGATCCCATCTTCTCAATTCCGAGGTTCAAGACTCTCCAAGGATCCACAAAAAAGAGAATCCTTCTTCAAAGGTTTGAATCACTTAATGGCTCAAGGGGTAGTTACAGACGTACCCCAAAAAGAGCGAGGTTCAGGTTTTTACTCAAACCTCTTTGTGATTCCAAAGCCAAATGGAGATGTCAGACCCATCCTGGATCTAAAATCCCTAAATCGGTTCCTGAACGATCGCCATTTTCGAATGGAAACGATCCGATCCGTGGCCGCCACTTTAAAGGGCGGAAAATTCATGGCGTCCATAGATATCAAGGACGCACATTTACACATACCCATCCTCCCCGCTCACCAAAGATTCCTAAGGTTTGCGGTAGAAGATCGCCACTTTCAATTTGTGGCTCTGCCGTTTGGTGTAGCCACCGCGCCCATAGTGTTCACAAAGGTGCTAGCTCCTCTGTTAGTAACCTAAGAACACGGGGCATTGCGGTAACAGCCTATCTGGACGATCTACTAGTAATAGATCAGTCAAAGGACGGATTGGGTCACGCTGTACACACTACAGTAGGATACCTGGAGCATTTAGGATGGATTATAAATTTACAAAAATCCTCTCTCCAGGCCCAAAGAAGGATAGGGTACCTGGGCATGATCATAGATACAGCCCAAAACGAGGTATACCTGCCAGAACCGAAGATACAGTCTCTGAAAGACCTGATCCACAAGGTCAAAGCAAACAAGAGGCCGTCTATTCGCCTTTGCATGAGACTATTGGGAAAGATGGTAGCCTCCTTCGAGGCGGTCCCTTACGCCCAGTTTCATTCGAGACTACTTCAAGGCAATATTTTAGCTTCCTGGAACAGGAAGAGCCAAGCTCTGGATATACCCATGCGCCTGTCCTCACAAGTACGCCACAACTTCGATTGGTGGCTAGAAGCCAGGAATTTACGGAAGGGAAAGTCCTTCCTCCCAGTGGCCTGGAAGGTGGTATCTAGGAATACCAGCCTATCGGACTGGGGTGCAGTATTCGAGGAGGCTTCTACCCAGGGAACCTGGGCCAAGACTCAGGGGATCCTGCCCATCAATGTGCTAGAGATCCGGGCGGTATATCTAGCCCTCAAAACCTGGACATACAGGTTACAGGGCTACCCAGTTCGGGTTCAATCCGACAATGCTACTGCAGTAGCTTACATCAATCACCAAGGAGGCACCCGCAGTCGGGCAGCCCAAAGAGAGGTGAACCGGATCCTGGCATGGGCAGAAGAGCATGTACCTTGCCTTTCTGCAATCTTCATTCCAGGGATGGAAAATTGGCAAGCAGACTACCTGAGTCGTCAGCAGCTGCTACCAGGGAGTGGTCTCTTCACCCCGAGATCTTTCAGGCCATATGTCTGAGATGGGGAAACCCAGATGTAGACCTGCTAGCTGCCAGGTTCAACAAGAAATTGGACAACTTTGTGTCCAGAACGAGGGATCCTCTAGCCTACGGGACAGACGCTCTAATAATACAGACGCTCTAATAACTCCATGGAATCAGTTCTCACTGATCTAGGCATTCCCTCCGATCCCTCTTCTACAAAGACTGCTTCGCAGGATCAAGGAGGAGGGAATACCAGTAATCCTAGTGGCCCCAAACTGGCCCAGGAGGCCTTGGTATGCCGAGATTGTAAAAACGGCGATAGGAAGGCCCTGGAAGTTTCCACTCCGACACGACCTGCTGTCACAGGGTCCAGTATTCCACCCTTCCTTACAAAGGCTAAAGTTGACGGCCTGGCTGCTGAGACCCACATTTTTAAAAAGAGAGGGGTCTCTGGTCTGGCTCTTTCTACGCTCATTAATGCTAGAAAGCCAGCCTCCAGACTCATCTATCAGAGAGTCTGGAGAGCATACGTTTCCTGGTGTGAATCCAGAAGTTGGAATCCTCAGAAATATGAAATAAGCAGGATTCTTGCTTTTTGCCAGTTAGGAGTGGATATGAATTTAGCCCTTAGCACCATCAAAGGGCAAATATCGGCTCTATCAGTCTTCTTTCAGAGACCATTGGCATCTCACTCCCTAGTTCGGACATTCATTAAGGGGGTACTGAGGATAAATCCTCCAGTTAGGACTCCCTTGTGTCCATGGGATTTGAATTTGGTATTGTCAGTGTTGCAAAAGCAACCTTTTGAACCTATTCGCCATATTCCTTTAATTATATTAAGTAGGAAGTTGGCTTTTCTGATTGCTATAGCTTCTGCTAGGAGAGTATCAGAGCTAGCAGCTCTTTCTTGTAAAGAGCCTTGTCTAATTTGTCACAAGGACAAAATCGTACTACGACCCCATCCGGCTTTTCTACCTAAGGTGGTGTCGGCTTTTCACTTGAATCAAGACATTGTTCTGCCTTCCTTTTTTCCAAACCCGCGGACGGCGGGGGAAAAATTATTACACTCTCTAGATCTAGGGAGAGCGGTAAAGGTGTATCTGCAAGCAACCGCTCAGATACGTAAAACAGATGTTTTGTTTATTTTACCAGATGGGCCCAAGAAGGGCCAAGCGGTATCAAGATCCACCATTTCCAGGTGGATTAGACAAGTAATTATTCAAGCTTATGGTTTAAAGAACAGGACTCCTCCTTTTCCTGTTAAGGCGCACTCTACCAGGGCGATAGGTGCTTCATGGGCAGTGCACCACCAGGCTTCGATGGCTCAGATCTGTAAAGCTGCAACTTGGTCTTCAGTCCATACATTTTCCAAATTCTATCAAATAGATGGGAAAGGACATGAGGATTCCGCCTTTGGGCGAAGTGTGCTGCAGGCAGCAGTATAGGGCTTCTGGTCCGCAAGCGGCCTGTTTTGATCTGTGTCTCCCCCCCTTCATATGAGCATTGCTCTGGGACGTCCCATTATGTAATGACTAGCTCTGTGTCCCGTGGTGTACGATAAAGAAAATAGGATTTTTATAACAGCTTACCTGTAAAATCCTTTTCTTGGAGTACACCACGGGACACAGAGGTCCCCCCCTTCTTATGGGAACCTTACTGCTTTGCTACAAAACTGAGGTACTTCCCTGATGGGAGGGGTTATATGGAGGGGAACTGTCTTCCATTGGTTGTGCCAGTGTCCAATCACCGCTGGTGACCCTTAACCCATTATGTAATGACTAGCTCTGTGTCCCGTGGTGTACTCCAAGAAAAGGATTTTACAGGTAAGCTGTTATAAAAATCCTATTATTTATCATCCCCTAGGGCCTAGGCAAAACAAACAGTTAGCCCTTATAGTGCAGGGGGTACCCACTGCAAGCCTATATTTACTTTCCCTAAATGTCAGCTTTAAGAAACAGATATATACACATACATTGTATAAAAATCCAATACTCATACAACTGTTAAACATTTTACAGTTATTGCAAAGCTAAAAAAAAATATATATATAATATAATAAATATATATAGTTGTGCTCATAAGTTTACATACCCTGGCAGAATTTATGATTTCTTGGCCATTTTTCAGAGAATATGAATGATAACACAAAAACATTTCTTTCACTCATGGTTAGTGTTTGGCTGAAGCCATTTATTATCAATTAACCACTTCGTACCGGACGGACGTCCTTGACTTTGAGCCGGGATATCTGAATGATGCCTACACACACAAACACACACACAGCTTTAGGGTAGTGTACATCAGTACAGGGGTACCGTATATACTCGAGTATAAGCCGAGTTTTTCAGCTTTTTTGTGCTGAAAATGCCCCCCTCGGCTTATACTCGAGTCACCTTTTTTGTGCCTGATCTCCCGGACTTTGGGGACCCGGTGCCGGCCGGCCGTAGGTCCTCTGGACCCCAAACACACATGTAGCCCCACTCTTCCTCTACAAGTGTGCAAAGTTTGTTGTCCGGGGGACCTACGGCCGGGGAGCACCAATTTTTCAAACCTGGGCACCCCTTCCATAGACTCCCATGTTAAATGTCAGTCTAGTCATGGGCACAGTGAGGCATGGACATGGACACAGTGAGGCAAAGTGAGGCATGCAGATGGACACCCTAGGCTTATACTCTAGCCAATGCGTTTTCCCAGTTTTTGTGGTAAAATTAGGTGCCTCGGCTTATATTCTGGTCGGCTTATACTCGAGTATATACAGTAATTCATTTTCACTTCTGTTTACAGGATATCAGGGAATGCATGGGACCAATCAGCGCACTAAATGACCTCAATGCTCAAGTAAAAGAAAAGTTCCAGCTCCTGAGACTGAGGATACAGGTAAGAGGAGACTACAAATGGGGATTCCTATTGGGGTTCATTCACACAGCCATCCATCGCTGTACACTGCAAGGATGAATTTTCTTTCTCGTACATCACGGGACACAGAGCGACATAGTCATTACTAATGGGTTATATAGTTACCGTCAGGTGCTGGCACTGGCAACTTCCAAAACCGGAAGTACCCTCCCCTATATAAGCCCCTCCCATCCGGGAGCACCTCAGTTTTTTGCCAGTGTCTAAGGTGTTGGCCAAGAAGAAACATGTGTTTTTCACTGAGCTTGCGTACAGGTTCTTTTGGGCCTCAGTAAGCTATTCCGGATCCGACCAAAAAAGCTTCATAGCTAAACGGTCGGTACCCGGGCCTTGCAAAGAGAAGAGCAAGGTTTTGCCTGTAATGCTTCTCTTAGGAGAGCTGGACCCTGGGATCCAGAGCTCTGGTCATACCCACGACCAAGATGTTTTCTGTGCAGGGTGCTATACAGGTCCAGGGGAGTGGAATCCTTGGGAACCCGGTCCCTGAAGGTTTAATTACAATGCCTGCCGTGATAGGTGAAGTTTGGGCTTTTGTGGACCAAACAAAGTCCTGCGGCGGGGAACAGGTAAGTGGGGGCCCCCAGGAACTTGGTTCTATTGGGGGACCCCCAAGCCTAATTTGTCTTTCTGTCTGTTACCTAATGGTATTCCCGCAAGATTCTGTGCATGCCTGTAACTACTAAAAAAATGTAATAATTTTTAATGGTGGTCAAGAAAAAAAAAAAAAAAAGTTTTTTTATATATATTTAGTATATTAGACTGCGGTACCTGTGTTTGTCCACTAGAGGCCGCTGTGGAATGTTTTCTTGTCATATGGACTAGTTTCTTCTCAGAGAGCAAAGTCCAGGCAGTTGGTGAGTTCTCCTATAGGAAACTGCTTCCTCTGCCATGTTGCCGTGCTCGTCCATCCCCCGGCCTGCGGCAAAGAGGGGCCCTGGCTCCTGTCCCTGGTTTCCATGTTTGAAATTAGCGCCGAGGGCGCACGTGGCCGCGCGCGTGCGCGTGCACGCGCCTCTATATATAGAGGTGAGCCGGAAAAGGGGGCGGAGCCTGGGGGATGACGCTCTGTGCGCGCCGCAGCGCTTCTGCGCATGTGCGGGCGTCCCAGCAGGTTTTAAAAAGCCACAATATTGTAGTAAGCTGGCTATGAAGTACAGAGACAGAGCTGGCAACATTTAAAGGCATACAGCAAGCGGTTGATACAGGCATCCCCTAGAAAGGCACATTAGTAGACACCAACTGTTTCTTATAGTAGCATTTATGCTAGACTATTGTCAGTAACTGGTGTATTTCGGCTGGAATACCTCAGCTTTGTGGCTTAGGAATATGCCGTCTAAAAACTCCGGGACTAGAAATTCCAGGAGGAATAGGGGGTCTCCATCGGGCTCTGAGGATCTTGGGCATGCTTTGGCTGCACCAGTCTCCCCTGAAGAATCAGAGGTTAGTGACCGTAGGGCACCCCCAGGAGTACCTGGTACTGTGGCTGTCCTCAGTTCACCTGCTCCTGTGTATGTAACAGAGGAGGTTTTTTCCTCAGCTCTGGGAGGACTGGAAGAGAGATTGTCAGCATTGATCGCTGCTTCCCTGTCACAGGAAAAAAGCGCCCGATCTCCGTCTCCTCCCTCAGAGTGCCTGTTAACAGAGCAACAGTCCCATACAGGGATCGACCTACCTGAAGGGGATCAGGACGAGGTTGATTCGGTTGTAGAGGAATCAACAGTGGAAGAGCCGTTCTCAGCATCACATGCTGAGAGGTTATGGGTTCAGTCCCTGACTAATATGGTCCGATCAGCATTTAAAATGCCACTTGCGGAGCCATCCTCCACTTCTGTCTCCTCATTGGGGTCGCTAAAAGCTCCCCAGACTGTTTGTTCCTTTCCGATCCATCCTTTACTGGAGGGGCTCATTTACCAGGATTGGGAGCATCCTGACAAAATATTTACTCCCCCCAAGAGATTTCCGGTGGTCTATCCCATGGAGGATAAGTTCATCAGAAAATGGAAGGTCCCTACAGTGGACGCAGCCATCTCTTGTGTGAATAAATCACTGACATGTCCGGTGGAAAATGTCCAAATGTTCAAGGACCCAATAGATAAAAAATTGGAGTCATTATTGAAATCTGCTTTTTCTACAGCAGGATTGGTGACACAACCAGCAGTGGCAGCTATTGGGGTATGCCAAGCAGTGAAGGATCAGTTGAAACAGGTCTTAAGAGACTTGCCGGATCAGCAGGCTCTTGCCCTAGCTGATCTACCTAGAGCCTTATGCTTTGCAGTGGACGCTATAAAGGATTCAATCCATCAGGCCTCCCGCCTTACGCTGTCTGTAGTACATATGCGCAGGCTTCTATGGCTCAAAAACTGGTCTGCTGAAGCTCCCTGTAAAAAATTGCTGGTCAGCTTCCCATTTCATGGGGAGCGCTTATTCGGGGAAGACCTGGACAAGTATATCCAGAGAATTTCCAGCGGTAAAAGTACGCTTTTGCCGGTTAAAAATAGAGTTAGAGGTCCCTCCTTTAAGAGGCCGGCTTCTCCAGTCCCTAGGACATCGGCTGTGAAACAGTTCCGACGGCCTCCTCGGTCAAATCCCGGAGGTAAAAATCAGGGACAGTTACAGGGTAACAAGAAGCCCTGGAGCAGGAGAGGTACAAAACCTCCCCCAAAGTCAAATGCATGAAGGGTTGCCCCCACCCAATCGGGTGGGGGGAAGACTTCAGTTGTTCACAGAAACCTGGCGGGACACGATCCGAGACAGATGGGTGCTCTCCGCAGTAAATCTGGGATACAAATTGGAGTTAAAAAACTCCCCTCCTTCCCGCTTTATAAGGTCAAACGTGCCAAGGGATCCCCAGAAGAGAGGATCCCTCCTGTTGGCACTGGAACAATTATTGCTTCAAGCAGTAATTATAGAGGTTCCCCTGGAAGAATGGGGGTTCGGGTTTTACTCAAACCTCTTTACAGTTCCGAAGCCAAACGGGGACGTGAGGCCCATATTAAATCTAAAAGGGCTAAACAAATTCCTACATATCAGGACTTTCCGGATGGAGTCGATCCGATCGGTAGCCACTGCCCTACAAGGGGAGGAATGGTTAGCCTCGATCGACATCAAAGATGCTTATTTGCACATCCCCATCTTTCCAGCCCACCAAAAATTTCTACGCTTTGCGGTAGAAGGGCGCCATTTTCAGTTCAGAGCCTTACCCTTCGGTCTGGCCACAGCACCAAGAGTGTTCACAAAAATTCTGGCCCCATTATTGGCCAATCTAAGAACACGAGGTGTAACGATAATGGCATATCTAGACGACTTGTTGCTGATAGACCACTCAGTGGAAAAACTAGAAGTGGTTGTTCACGAGACAATCAAGTATCTGGAATATCACGGTTGGATTATCAACCGAGACAAGTCAGCCCTAAAACCAGTCAAAAGTCTGGAATACTTGGGGCTAAGGCTGGATTCAGACCAGAAAAAGATTTTCTTGCCTCAAGAAAAGGGGTCGTCTTTGAGAGATTTGATCCACTTAGTGGGTTCAAAAAGACAGCCATCAATACGCCTGTGCATGAGGCTGCTGGGAAAAATGGTGTCATCATTCGAAGCAGTACCCTACGGTCAATTCCATTCAAGGAAGTTGCAAAGGGCCATACTGTCAGCCTGGAACAAAAAAGTTCAGGCTCTGGACTTACCAATGTCCTTGTCCCCTTCCGTTCGCAGGAGCCTCCGCTGGTGGTTGGTTCCCCAGAATCTGGAAAGAGGGAAATCCTTCAGTCCGATTTCCTGGAAGGTGGTCACTACAGATGCCAGCCTTATAGGCTGGGGAGCAGTACTGGAGCAATGGTCTCTCCAGGGCAGATGGTCGGATGCGGAAAAGGCCCTGCCCATCAATCTCTTAGAGATACGAGCAGCCCGGTATGCCCTAGTAGCATGGACATCCAAACTCCAAGGGTCCCCTGTCAGAGTTCAGTCAGACAATGCCACAGCAGTGGCATATATCAATCGTCAGGGGGGCACCAGGAGTCGTGCAGCCCAAAGGGAAGTAAATTACATCCTGAGATGGGCAGAAAGATATGTCCCAGCCATATCTGCGGTATTCATTCCAGGGGTGGAGAATTGGAAGGCGGACTTTCTAAGTCGCCAACAATTATGCCCAGGGGAATGGTCCCTTCATCCCGAGGTTTTCCGGACAATATGTCAGCGGTGGGGAACACCGGATGTAGATCTGCTAGCATCCAGATTCAACACAAAAGTGGACAGGTTTGTCTCTTGGGCAAGGGATCCCCTAGCGTGCGGCTCGGATGCCCTAGTGTTCCCTTGGGATCAGTTCAAGCTGATATATGCATTCCCACCGCCACAATTGTTACCTCGATTACTCCGCAGAATCAGGGTAGAAAAGAAACCAGTGATTCTGGTGGCTCCAGCGTGGCCCCGAAGAGCATGGTACGCGGAGATTGTAAAAATGTCTGTGGGGAGTCCTTGGACCCTCCCACATCGTCCGGACCTGCTTTCGCAGGGACCGATATACCACCCTTCCTTACCAGCCCTAGGTTTGACGGCCTGGGTATTGAAGCCCACATTCTAAAAAAGAGAGGGCTCTCTAATGCTGTGGTATCTACCATGATCAATGCCAGGAAGCCGGTATCCAGGCAGATCTACTATAGAATCTGGAAGGCGTACATCGCCTGGTGTGAGGCCAAGAAATGGCATCCACGTAAATACGTAATAGGTAGGATTCTGGACTTCCTACAATGGGCTGTAGATAGGAAGCTTGCCTTGAGTACTATCAAAGGTCAGATTTCGGCCTTGTCAATATTTTTTCAAAGGCCCTTGGCTTCGCATTCACTAGTCAAAGCCTTTATACAAGGAGTGATGCGTATTAGTCCTCCGGTTAATATTCCCATATGTCCATGGGATCTAAACTTGGTTCTGTCGGTTCTACAGAAACAACCATTTGAACCATTACAGCACATTTCCTTGGTTCTTCTCACCAGGAAATTGATTTTTCTAGTAGCCATTTGTTCGGCTAAAAGAGTATCGGAATTAGCAGCTATGTCCTGTAAGGAGCCATATCTGGTTATCCATAAGGACAGAGTAGTGTTACGTCCTCATCCAGCCTTTCTTCCTAAGGTGGTATCGAGTTTTCATTTGAACCAAGATGTGGTTCTTCCTTCTTTTTTCCCCAAACCTACTTCGGTAGAGGAAAAGTTATTGCATTCTTTGGATGTAGTAAGAGCAGTTAAAGCTTATCTAAAAGCCACTGCTCAGATTCGCAGAACGGATACTTTGTTTATTCTGCCGGAAGGCCCCAGAAAGGGTCAGGCAGCGTCAAAATCTACTTTAGCCAAGTGGATTCGACAGGTCATAATACAAGCCTATAGCTTGAGAAGTAGACCGCCTCCGTTCAAAGTTAGGGCGCACTCCACGAGAGCAGTTGGAACTTCATGGGCAGTGCATCACCAGGCCTCCCTGGCTCAAATCTGTAAGGCCGCAACATGGTCTTCGGTACACACGTTTACTAGGTTCTACCAGGTGGACGTTAGAAGTCAGGAGGATGTCGCCTTTGGGCGCAGTGTGTTGCAGGCCGCAAAAGATCCTCATGTCTGATAGCGCTCAGCTTATATATGGTGTATCCCCCCCCTCATTTGGCTTTGCTTTAGGACATCCCATTAGTAATGACTATGTCGCTCTGTGTCCCGTGATGTACGAGAAAGAAAATAGGATTTTTATAACAGCTTGCCTGTAAAATCCTTTTCTTGGAGTACATCACGGGACACAGAGCTCCCACCCCTCTTTGGGGACACTTATTGCTTTGCTACAAAACTGAGGTGCTCCCGGATGGGAGGGGCTTATATAGGGGAGGGTACTTCCGGTTTTGGAAGTTGCCAGTGCCAGCACCTGACGGTAACTATATAACCCATTAGTAATGACTATGTCGCTCTGTGTCCCGTGATGTACTCCAAGAAAAGGATTTTACAGGTAAGCTGTTATAAAAATCCTATTTTTTTCTGCAATGGGTACAGTCAGGTTCATCTGTAGCCACTGACAGGCAGACATTGTGGGCAACTGTTCACATGTAATTGATCAAAGAGACATGCAGCTAGGTAGAGGTGAGCGGCTTTGTATGCAGCTTGCATCCAGGGCTGCTCATCTGTCTCTCATCACAGAAAATCGCTCTATGTGCGATTACATATGAGCAGCTGCAGATAGTGTCAGCCTGACTTTAATTTGTACAGGCTGAACAGCCACAGCTGAACATAAACCCCTGACCGGACCTGCTGTAAGAAAAATGATGATCTGGGCAGTGTACCACCATTGAACAGCCATGTGAAATTCACATTCACATTGTGAATGAGCCCTAAAGTAGCTAGATTTTAGTTAAAGAGATGCAAGAGTCTGATGAGATCATCCCTCTGCTGTCTCTTCCTATCATTATTTCCTTATCTACATGCAGCACACCTAAATGTCTCCCAGTGCTCTTTTACCATCTTCCAATTTGTCTGCTTCTTGCTGTACAGAGGATTGCAGGATGCTGAAATCAAATCACATTTAGTAAAGCCGACCATAGACGGTTCGAATCTCAGCCGGTTCAGCAGGGACTGGCATAGATTCGAACCATGTACGGGCAGGCTGAATATACCCAAGTTGATAGATCAACCTGGGTATAAGCCAGCCTGACAGATTGTACATGTGATTATTGCTAGCGGCTATTAAAGCTGCTAGCAGTAATCGCTGTGTTCTGCCGGCAGGGACGGCTCTCATCCGCCCACCTTTCCCCCGTCCCGCAGGGAGAACATAGTGGCTCGGTGGGGGGATTCCAGTTGCAGGAAAGAAAATCGCTCCACCTATGGCTGGCTTCACACACTGCTTGCAATAAAAAATATTTAAGGGTTTATTATCGAATAAAGAGCTGCATTAATCTGTGTATTTATTTTTTTATCTACCTGGGGTTCAACTTTTAATGTGTCCAATATGTTTTACCTGAAAGGACCTGGAGCTGTTGGCCAAAGAACAAGACAAGGAGTCGGACAAGCAAACTTTGCTAAAAGAGATGGCATGCCACAAAAAACAGATGCTCAGGTGGGTATTGCAGCAAAGATTTAGCTAAACCCAAAACCTGTTTAAACAGGGAATAGAGAAAATACGTCAGTTTTTTTTTTTTTTGCTGCTTGTATTCCATTGTGCAGATTTTCTGTCATTTGGAGAACAAGAAAAGTGAAGAAATCACTCTAAGGCCCCTTTCACACTTGTGTATGACTTGTCCCACGATTTGAGACTGCAAAGTAGCATGACAAGTCGTTTCCCATGATTTCCAATGACAACCATTCATATTAGTACGACTTCAACTTCAAAGTAGTCCCTGCACTACTTTGGTCCCATTTTGATGCCACTTACACAGGCATTCCTTGAAATTGCTGCAAAATCGCACGACTTTGAAGTCGCACAAGTGTGAAAGGGGCCTTGTCCAGATTTGGCAGAGCTGTAGAATCGTGATAATGTTGCTATAAAAAATGACCAATTTATGTTTTTTATGTTTAATAGTATATGTCATATGTTTATTTCAGCAATCAGACTGTGTGGAGGAAGGCAAATCTTTCCTCTAAGATGGCGATAGATAACTCTGAGAAGGACGAACTACTTGAAGGTGGTGATTCTACAAGACAGAGGTAAAGTCTTTTTTTCATTTTTGGGGTTTCCATTGTGTCCAGTGTTATAATGTTGACCATGTCTGTAGTTATTTGCCTTATGGAGCAGGTAAAGAGTCCATTGATGGTAGGGATGCATGTGCACATATATTTGTAAACCATACACAAGAACTGAGGGCACCTTTACCCAGTGCCATTGTGTCTGGGCAGATATTTCCTGTCACTTTGAAGTTCTTTATCTCGTAATTGCTTTACAAGTTGAACTGTTCCTGAAATGAGAGCAGGCTGTGGATGAGGATTCTAAGAGCCTGGTGTGCAACTATTCTACTGCAGCCTAAGCAAATGCAGAAAGAATCCGGAGAGTATTCTACCAGGCATAGCTTTTTATGTCCACTATTAAGAGCTTACTTCTCTTATTATACAAGTATGCCCATGTAGTTGAATGCCATTACTTAGGATGTTGCTATTCATGCTGTCAGTCAGTGGCCATCAGTAGTGACATTGCTAAGAATACAGGAAGCTGTGTACCAGTTTACAAGCTGTTCATAAACTCATATTTAAAACGATCTAGACCAGCCTGTCTCAACCAGGGTTCTGTGGAACCCTGGGGCTCCTCCCAGAGGTTGCCAGGGGTTTATTGAGAACAAAGCAGTGGCAGAATGATCTCTAGCCTACACTCACCCCGTAGTAAGGGATCACTACAATTTTCAACATATTTGTGTAATTTCCTGAGTATCACTGAAAATGATTTATTTTTAAAGGAGAGGAAGGGAAAAGGTGTTAAGCACATTCAATTCTTCTGATTAAAACTCTTTACCATCTACAAAACAAGTGAATTTACCTTAAGGCTGGGTTCACACTCATGCAATTGGATGCAGGTTTTCTTGCATCTAATTCGCATGACAGGAGACTGTGACCGGCTCTCAATGGAGCCAAATCTCCAGGGCGGCTGCGGAGCGCAATGCAGAAGAGTTTTTTTGTGTCTTTGGCTCCATTTCAGGTCCGAATATAGGCAAAAATTCGGGCCCGATTCGTCCCTGAAATGGAGAACAGGGATGCACAGGACCCCTGCTGTGAGTCACATGCAAATTCAGTGTGAGCCCAGCCTAAAGTTGTTTAAATAAAAGGTGGTCCTCCAGGCTTCCCCCTTCAATATTAGGGTTTCCTCCGGACAGGAGGGTGAATATGTCCTGGAACCTGAGGTCCCTAAGTCTCATGGGCTGAACTATGGGTGCTTACAGGGCCAGCAGTACAATCCTTCTTTTGCCCAGAAAAGATACTTCATCCCGGGGGTTGAAGTGGCTGTTTTTCCCCCTGTCCTCAGATGTCCTCAGTGCCTGGAAAGGGCCAGGACTGCTGTAGATGTTGGGCGAGCAGGATAGTGAAGCCCTGAATCTGGTGAACTGGATTCCCACAGCTTGGGTTAGCAGCATCCCTGCTGGCCGCATTGCAGGAAGTAAACTGAAGCTATTCCCAGGCTGATGAGAGAAAGGGACGGAGCTCCTGCGCTCCATGCTGGCCCACAGGAAATGTCGGTGTGTAATTTCCGGCCGCAGTGATGTCATCAGTGGGCGCCGGAGATCCTGGTTCCAGTCTCCTTAAAGGCACAAACAGGGCGGATCAGGTGACTGTTGTTTTTTGTGGAGTGACACCCTGCAGAGGCTGTGGAACAGAGAGTGGGATGGACCCCTCTGCAGCACCTGCACATGCAGTGGAAGCAGGCTGAAGCCCTGTACACACGGCCGAGATTCTCGTCAGGAAAAAAACGTTGTTTACTCTTTCGTCCATGGACCGACACAGCTTCTCTATTGACAAAGTGGGTATTATCAGTTAATTAGGAGTGACTAGGCAGAAAAACTTGTAAAAAGTGTTGCATCACACCTTCTACAGTCCCGCCCAGGGGGCGGACCCCCCGGGTATATCCTCTCAGTCTGCATATCGCAGATCAGTTTTTTTTTCTGTCTAGCAAGGAGTAGGACATGGCTCCCTTTGGGCCCATTGGTCCGGGGGAAAAAGATATATAATTTTTATTTTTTTTTGCTACATTTTTGTTTCCTGCGATCTTCGATCAACTGTCAACTGGGTGACAGGCTGGATCCTCGATCCTTGTAGTCTCCCCAGTTTCGGCCATCGAGCGTGTGCCGACCCTAGCTACGCGCTGGGTTTTCCACGACATGCCCGTCGCTCCACGGGTGGCCGGTGAGCCTACGCTCCAGGGCCTGCATCGGACCGCTCAGCTTCGGCTGACCTTACGGCCGAGTCGCAGCAGCCTGGCCGGTGAGCTTACGCTCCAAGGCTTGCATCGGACCGCTCAGCTTCGGCTGATCTTTCGGCCGAGTCGCAGCAGCCTGTCCGGTGAGCGTCACGCTCCAGGGCATACATATGATCGTCCCTTTTGGGTCCAATCACAGCATGCCTGGCCAACAGTCACCTTCCGTGCGTGGACGATGTTCTGTTTGGAATGTCTTCCAGCATAATACATGCAGGATAGGTAAGTAAAACTCCCCTGCCTCGGCTGGGTGATTTAGCTGGACATTCCTGGAGCGATCAAGTAAGTGGTTGTGGCCCCTTTCTTCCCTCTCTCCCTGCTTTTCCCTCCTCCCTGAGCTTCTAGCTAAATGTTGCTGGGTGCTGGGGGTCACCTAAGGGGTTCCACTGGAGCGGGGCTGGCTGTAACTAACATTTAAAAGAAATGTCATTCCTGCTTACCTGTGTGTGTGTGTGTGTGTGTGTGCTTCCTCCTCCATGCTGTCGGCGGCCATTTTGAGGTGGTCCATGCCGAGTTCGGCCTCTTGTGACTGCCCGGCGGCCATCTTCCTGTGGTTCGGCCACACCCACTGACCCCTATCAGCTGATTGGCGGCCATGTTTGTCCACCCTGTATGTATATATTGCCATTCGGCGGCCATCTTTTTGTGGGCTACGGCTGCTTGACCTCTATCTTCGGCTACGCGGCCATTTTCTTAGAGCCCACATTCTCTTCCATACAGACGTTTTTGGCAGCCATTTTTCGAGAGCCTCTGGCCTCTAGGGTGCATTACACTGGCGCGAAAATTCACACAGGAAGTGCTGATAAAAGAAGCAGACTGACACAGCAGCAGTGGGACAGCATCACAGGCGCAGCACACGGCAGCATAGCAGTACCGGTCCAGGGTGGTGAGTCCTCTGGGTAACCCAGCATCTCGGCAGCGCAGGAGGGTGGCCTATTGATATCTTGCCTGGAGCCCTGTAAGTGTTAGCGTGTGGTCAGCATGGCATCTGAGCCAGATGTCTTCTCCCCTGAAACACCAGATTTAGCAGCTGGTGCCCCTGAGGTTTCTATGAACGCTATGACGGCAATCCTAGAGGCGTTTGCTGCCAGGGTGGAAGTCGCACACGGGAATGCAGGGGGTAGTAAACGCCCCCGTCCCCTGCAAGCTTCTGGGGATAATTCTGATGCAGAACCAGGTCCAGCTACGGCTCCGGGCCCAGAATCTGACGCATCAGAGACTGCAGACCGTGACCGGACAGTGAGGATGACTCCAAGTCCAGGTCAGTACGCGAGACGGCTTGGTATCTGACCTTATTACTGCAGTGCGGGATACGCTAAAGTTGGAAAATACTGCAGAAGCAGCAGAGACTCCGGTCCACTTGGGTTTCATAGACCTGCCCGCACTGCTAAGGTGTTCCCTTGTGTGTCTTTTGATAAACTCTTATACAAGGAATGGGAGAACCCACTGAGGGTCTTTACAGCCCCAAAGAGGTTTGCGGTACGGTACCCCTTTGAGGAGAGTTTTCTGAAGAGATGGACCTCCCCCCCCTATAGTGGACCCTCCGGTGTCCAGACTTAATAGAGCCACCTCAATTCCTGTAGAAGGGGCTCCTGTTTTCAAGGACCCTGTGGATAAGAAGGCTGAAGCAATCGCTTGCTACCTATACTCAGTGGTAGGCTCGGCAGTACGCCCGGCATTGGCGGGGGCCCTAGTGTCTCAGACACTTACTGAAGGGGCAAGATTGCTACTCCAGGGGTTAAGGAGCGAGATGCTCCTCCTGATGAGATAACATTGGCCGACCAGTTTGTCCAGGGCCCTAGGTTTGTCTGCGAGTCAGACATGGATACTATTCCCCTGCTGTCTAAAGCTTCGGTTTATGCAGTAGCAATACGCCACCTGATCTGGCTAAAGGGCTGGTCTGCGGACCAGACCTCCAAGAAAGCCCTGTTGGATCTGCCTTTTAAGGACGACACTTTTTGGGGCCTCTATGGATGACATCATCAAGGATGCCACAGGAGGTAAAAGCACTTTGCTTCCTCAAACTAGCAAGGGTAGGGGCCACGCCAAGGGCAAGGGCCCTCCTTTACTGCACGCAAGCGTTTTTTTCGTCCCCCTAGGGCGACAGGGAAAAGACCCCAGGCCGATAAAGCGCCTGCCCAAGGACAAAAGCGTCCTTGGTCCCGCAGACCCAACAAGCCTGCGGACTAATCTGCGTCCGCATGAAGGTCCGCCCCCACCCAGCTCTCCGGTGGTGGGGACGTCTTCGCAAATTCGCGACTCAGTGGACAGCTCTAGTCTCCGACAGGTGGGTTTGCGAAGTAATCTCCTCAGGCTACAAGATAGAATTTCTCTCTTGTCCACCGGACAGATTCATCACCTCCAATCTCCAGCTACTACCGACCCGTCGGGAGGCCCTGTATGGGGCGGTCCAGGGTCTACTGGAACGCGAGGTAGTTATTCCAGTTCCAGAACAGGAACGGGGTCAGGGTTTTTACTCAAATCTGTTCATTGTGCCGAAGAAGGAGGGGGTTCATCCAATCTTGGATCTCAGAGCCCTCAATTGCTTTGTGAAGGTACAAAGATTTCGGATGGAGTCGGTTCGATCTGTAGTCATGGCTCTCCATCTGGGGGACTTTCTGGCCTCCTTGGACATCAAGGAAGCATACCTGCATGTCCCCATATACTCCAGACACCAGAAGTCTCTCTGATTTGCTGTCGGGAAGAACCACTACCAGTTTGTGGCCCTCCCGTTTTTGGCTTTGCCTCAGCACCCAGGATGTTCACCAAGGTGCTCGCTCCGATTCTGGCACTTCTAAGACAGCGGGGTATCGCTATCATGGGCTACTTGGACGACCTTCTACTGAAGGCGCCTTCAAGCTCAGAATTTAGAGGTAAGCGTGTCCATTACCTGTCAGACTCTTCGAGACTGTGGTTAGATACTAAACACGCAAAGGTCAGTATGGTGCCCACTCAACGCCTAGTGTACCTGGGGTTGATTCTGGATTCCTCAGAGGCAAAGGTATTCCTCCCTGTGGAGAAGTTGCAGACCCTTCGGGGCTGCAGTACGGCAGCTGACTTCCAGGAATTGGTCGTCACTCCGTTTTGGCATGCGAGTGTTGGGCCTCATGGTAGCCTCCTTCGAGGCGGTCCCATATGCTCAATACCACACTCGAGTGTTACAGAAGGAAGTTCTGTCCAGATGGAACAGATGCCCTTCATCTCTGGATTATCAAATCCGAGTGAGCCACCTAGTCAGGAGATCCCTGGTATGGTGGCTGACAGCACCGGCTCTAATGGCCGGGAAGTAATTTCTTCCGGTTTACTGGATAGTGATCACGACGGACGCCAGCCTTACAGGTTGGGGGGGAGTCTGGGGTGTTCAGTCGGCGCAAGGTCGCTGGACCCCAGAGGAAGCCCTCCTGCCGATCAATGTCCTGGAGATCCGGGCGATCAAGCTGTGCCTCTTCAAATGGCTGGACCAGGGAGAATGGTCCTTACACCCGGAGGTGTTCCAACTCCTCTGCCAAAGATGGGGCACACCAGACGTAGATCTTCTGGTTTCCCGACTCAATCGGAAGGTATTGAGGTTTGTGGCCCGGTCAAGAGACCCATGGGCAGACGCAACGGACGCGTTGGTGGCATCGTGGGGTCAGTATTGGCTAATCTATGCCTTCCCCCCCTTAAGGCTTCTTCCTCTTCTGCTCCGCAGAGTGGAGGCAGAGGGAATTCCAATGATTCTAATCGCTCCAGATTGGCCTCAGCGTCCTTGGTACGCCGATCTAGTACGTCTGGTAGCAGACGTCCCCTGGCGCCTACCACTACGGAAGGTCCCATACTCCATCCTGCTTTACAGTCATTGGCTTTAACGGCATGGCTGTTGAGAACCAGGTACTGAGAGACCGGGGCCTGTCAGATTCAGTAATCTCTACTATGAGAAGTGCTCGAAGACTGTCCTCTAGGAAGGTTTATCACCGCACTTGGAAGGCCTACATCTCCATGTGTGAGGAAATGAGATGTCATCCGCGTACCTATTTGGTTTCCAGAATCCTGCTGCTTTTACAGCATGGGGTGGACCAAAGGGCTTGCCCTAAGTACGATTAAGGGACAGATATCTGCCCTGGCTGTCTTTTTTCAGCGACCCCTGGCGGCTCACTCTCTCGTGAGTACATTTGTGCAGGGGGTTCGACATGTGGCCCCTCCGGTCCGTCCCCCGTTACCTCCGTGGGACTTGAACCTGGTCCTCTCGGTGCTTCAGAAGGCACTGTTTGAGAATATTAGAGATATTCCCCTGTTGACACTTTCTCAGAAAGTGGTCTTTTTGGTGGCTGTTACGTCAGTTAGACGAGTCTCTGAGCTGGCAGCCTTGTCCTGCAAGGCTCCCTATTTGGTTTTCCACAAGGATAAGGTGGTGCTGCGGCCGCAGCCTTCCTTTCTTCCGAAGGTCGTTTCGGCTTTTCATCTCAACGAAGACATTGTACTTCCATCCTTGTGTCCTCAGCCGTCGAATCCTAAGGAGTCGGCGTTGCATTCCTTGGACGTTGTCCGAGCTTTGAGAGTATACCTATCTGCTACTTCCCTGTTCCGGAAGTCAGACTCACTGTTTGTTTCGGTGGCTGGTCCCAAGAAGGGCCAAGCAGTCTCGTCGGCCACCATCTCTAGGTGGATCCGACAGATAGTAATCCAGGCTTACGCCTTAAAGGGTCAGGCGCCCCCCTTTCCTGTCACGGCGCATTCGACCAGGGCAATAGGTGCCTCTTGGGCTTTCCGACATCAAGCGTCTGTTTCCCAATTATGTAAAGCGGCGACTTGGTCGTCCACTCACACTTTCACAAAATTCTACAAAGTTGATGTAGGTGCATCTTCGGATGCCTCTTTCGGCCGCAGGGTTTTGCAAGCGGCTGTTTAGAGTTGCAACTCCTCCGTTGGAGTGCTGTTTTGTGTTTTGGGGTGAAGTTTATTTTTATGCTGTTACCACCCCTCGTTTTTTTCTCTGACACTGCTTTGGGACGTCCCACTTTGTCAATAGAGAAGCTGTGTCGGTCCATGGACGAAAGAGTAAATAGGATTTTTTACTCACCTTAAAATCCTATTCTCTGAGTCCATGGCTCGACACAGCACCCACCCCTCCTTTTAAGTTTGTACTGCTTTTTGACGAACTGATCTGCGAGATGCAGACTGAGAGGTTATACCCAGAGGGTCCGCCCCCTGGGCGGAACTGTAGAAGGTGTGATGCAACAGTTTTTACAAGTTTTTCTGCCCAGTCACTCCTAATTAACGGATAATACCCACTTTGTCAATAGAGAAGCTGTGTCGGACCATGGACTCAGAGAAAAGGATTTTACGGTAAGTAAAAAATCCTATTTTTCCTGACGAGAATCCTGACAAGAAACTTGTCCCGGCCGAGTGTACACACGTACGATTCAAAAGAACCGCCGTTCTTTTGAATGGCATGCACGCGGTGACGTCATCGACTACGACGAGCGCACGCTCGTCACATTCGATGCCGTCGCCGCCATCTTGCTACACCCTATGCCTAGGAAGCTACCGCGCATGCGTCAAAGTCATTTTGAGGCATGCGCGGGTTTCCACGGCGACAGGTAAGTGTACACACGCTCGGGTTTCTCGTCGAGAAACAGGCCGATGAGATTCTTAACGAGAAAAAAGACCGCAGGTCGTCTTTTTTCTCGTCTGGGAATCTGGGCAGTTTTCTCGACGAGAAAACTGAAACCCGCGTACACACAGCCGGTTTTCTCGGCAAGAAAACTCTCCCGGCAGTTTTCTTGTCGTTTTTTTGCAGAGAAAACCGGTCGTGTGTACGCGGCCTCACAGGTAAGCCTGAGGATCCTTCCTTCTTGCAGATCCTGTGGGGATGTGTTTTTTCCTTTATTCACCATAGGCTTAGTGGGGCTTGGTGAAGGGGGCACCTTTTCTGTCTCCTGCACCAGGGTGTGTTGTGGAGATTTGGATGGTCTAATGGCAGCCTGGTGGTCTTTTGTTTTGCAGGCCAAGACTCAGGACAAGGCCCAGGCTCAACCACCCAAAAGAAAATGTGCAGTCTGCATGGGCAAATTGAGCTCCTCATGGAGTAAATCAGTCTGCCGTGCATTCATAGATAACCTGGTCAAAGTGACCCAGCTGTATCTTGCCAGAAGATGCTTACGTCTGTAAGAGATGAGCTAACGTTTAGCTCTTTCAAATCCCTAATTGACAGAATGCAAGTCTTCTCTCAGGGTCCATATTTGGATGGGACCTTGGCCCTCTTTGGAGCTCTGCTGCAGAGCGTAGTTAGTGATGATCCAGAGGAGGAGATTTTATCTCCTCATTCTTCTCAAGAGGAGTCGGGGTCAGACGTAGAGCCTAATGCTGCGTACACACGGCCGTTTTTAATGTCATTGAAAAAAACAAAGTTTTTCTCGATGTGATTCTTCTTAAGCCTGCCTTGCCTACACACTATCGTGAAAAAAAATGCTCGAGCAAAGCGCATTGACGTACAACATGTTCGACAACACGTACAACGGCACTATAAAGGGGAAGTTCCATTCTGATGGCGCCACCCTCGTGTTAGTAAAGTTTGGTGATAGACGATTCGTGCTTTTCAGCCTCGTGCTCTTCAGTCCGTTACAGCATGACGAATGTGCTATCTCCATTCTAAATGCTAGTTTTACCAGAACGAGTGCTCCGGCCTCATAACTTGCTTCTGAGCATGCACGTTTTTTTGCCGTCGTTAAAGCGTACACACGGCTGTTTTTCACGACGAGAAAAACGACGACGAGAAAAAATAGAGCATTTTCTAAATTTTTAATGCCCATCTTTCTCGTTGAGAAAAATGCTCTGAAGCCTACACGCGATCGTTTTTAAAGACCAATTTAAAAAATGCCATTTTTCTCATCATGAAAAACGGTCGTGTGTACGCAGCATAAGGATAGGGAATACGTCAGGGGCTCTACGTACAAATTGTCCCTAGATGACGTCATTGATTTATTGAAAGCTATCTATGTGACACTTGAAATTGAAGAGGAGAAGGTGCAATTGTCCAAGCACAACCTTATGTATGAGGGAATGCATAAGAAAAAGGCCAGGGTTTTTCCTGTGCACAGCTCCCTTCTAGATTTAATAAAATTGGAATAGGAAAATACTGCGAGGAAACCTTTCTTTTCCAGTAATCTGTAAAGGTTTCCTTTTGAGCAAGACGCAGCACAGCCTTGAACAAATTCCCCAAGTTGGATGCCCCCCTGTCAAAAATTTCCAAGAATACGGACCTGGCATTTAACAACATGGGCACGCTTAGAGATCCAATGGATAAAAGAGGTGATATTCTTTTACCCAGGGCTTGGGACTCATCAATTGTCTGTCAGTCTTTAAACCAGCCTTAGCATCCACATGTGTAGCAAGAAACCTTGAGCTGTGGTTAACGCAGATACAAAAACACCTTTCTTCAGGAACATCAAGAGAGCAGATCCTTAAGTCCTTCCCACTCCTCTTTCGGGCAGTGGGTTTTCTAGCTGATTGCCCTGCTGAGGCGGTTACAATGGCGGCTAGGACCTCAGCTTTGATAAATTCGGCCAGAAGAAGTCTCTGGCTCAAAACATGGTCAGGTGACTCTGCCTCTAAAGCTGGCCATACACCATTAGATTATCTGCAGATTTTTTTGGTTAGATGGAAAAAGTGGGAGATTCCTCCATCCACACAGTGGATGCACAGTAGGAAACCAAGAAGTGAAGGCGCAAGGCTTCATTTCCTGATTCCCTTACCAAAGATGGCGGCGCAGGAACCCGAGGGAGAGATCGGCTTCGGGTGCCGACATCGCGGGCGCCCAGGACAGGTAAGTGTTTATATATTAAAAGTCAACAGTTGCAGTATTTGTAGCTGCTGACTTGTAATTTTTTTTTTTTTGCGGAACTCCGCTGCTTTCACACTGGACCGTCATTCTAGCAGCGCTATTTGGCTGCTAGCGGGGACCTTATATCCCAGCTAGCGGCCGATGAAGGGGTTAAATGCTCCCATGTAGCGCCACTGCAGAAGTGCTTTGCAGGCGCTTCGGCAGCGGTGCCAGTTCATTTCAATGGGCAGGAGTGGTGGAGGAGCGGTATACACCGCTCCAAAGATGCTGCTTGCAGGACTTTTTTTTTTTTTAACATCCTGCCAGCGCACCGCCTCAGTGTGAAAGCACTCGGGCTTTCACACTGAGATTGCAGGGGAGCCCTTTTGCAGGCACTTTACAGGCGCCATTTTTAGCCCAAAAGCGCCTGAAAAACGCCCCAGTGTGAAAGGGGTCTAACTGTTAGATTTTATGAGATGAAGGGGGGAAAAAAAGAAAAAATCGGCTTAACATATCGGCCGGCGCGATTTCTAAATATCGGCATCGGCCAGAGAAAAACCCATATCGGTCGACCTCTAGAAGATTCCCCTGTGGAAGCAAGGGCGTCATCAAATCAAAGGGAGCTGCTAGCAGTACAGAGGGCCTTAGAAGCCTTTTAGCCGGAAATCTGCAGTCACCATCTACAGATTCGATCCAACAACATTTCTACTGTAGCGTATCTCAACAAGCAAGCGGGGTACAAGAAGTCGGACTATTCAGCTCATAGCCCAGAAAATATTGTGATGGGCCTAGGTAAATCTAGCCTCTATTGCAGCAATTCACCTAAAAGGTATGCAGAACTGTCTGGCAGACTACCTCGGCCACTACCAGGTGTGTCGCGACAATTGGTCCCTCCACCCGGAGATCTTTGCGGAAATTACCAGCAAATGGGGTTCACCTGTGGTGAATCTCTTTGCAACCCAAACGAATTGCAAGACCGAGAAATTATTTTCCCTGAATTAAGCAGATTGGTCCCTGGGAATAGACGCGCTAGCCCATCTATCACAGCATGTATGAGCACATACTGTCCATCTGGGTCCATTTCTAAGTGTAATAGATTAAAGGGCAACGACTTCCGCATATAACACTCACTCCTCTGGCAAAATTAGAATAACTAGAATGATAATGAAATCCCACCCATGTTTTTTTAGGCGAATGCCGCGTACACACGATCGATTTTTTTCGACGGTGAAAACACCGTCGAGAAAATCGACGTGAAAAACGAGGAACAGCTTGTTCCCCCCCACACATGGCTGTTTTAAATGACATTTTTTTTTTGGTCGAAAAAAAAACGACCGTGTGTGGGCTCCGCAGCAGTGTTTCCCTATGGGAAAACTGCCGCGGAAAAAAACGACGGGAATCACGACGAGAAAAATTAGAGCATGTTCTAATTTTTTCTCGTCGTGATTAATGCAGTTTTTCCCGTCGAGAAAAACGACAAAAAGCCCACAGACGATCGTTTTTCTCGTCCAAAGGAAAAAATTTCATTTTTCTCGACGGGAAAAACTGTCGTGTGTACGCGGCATAAGCGTTTTACTGCCAACTAGGTGAGTCTCTTGAAAGATACATATATAATAGTTGTGATCCTTCAGGAAAGGAAATACGAAAGACCTCCTTAAAGTGGAGCTCCACCCTAATTTTACACTTATGCTAATCGGATTCCTCCTCCCCTCCGGTGTCACAATTGACACCTTTCAGGGGGGAGGGGGGTGAAGATACCTGTCTAAGACAGGTATTTTCACCCACATCCGGGAGTCCTCTCTGCGGGAATCTGCGGGAGTGACGTCACTTCCCCCAGACTTCCCGTAGTGTTCTGGGAGACACTCGGCTCCCAGAACACAGGAGGATGAATCAGAACTGCGCAGCACGACTCGCGCATGCGCCGTAGAGAACTGGGCATGAAGCCGCAGGGCTTCACTTCCTGGTTCCCTCAGCGAGGATGGCGGTGGGGGCAGCAGAGTGACGAGCGATCGCTCGTCCTCTGCTGCGGACGTCGCTGGACTCCAGGACAGGTAAGTGTCCAAATATTAAAAGCCAGCAGCTGCTGTAGCTCCGCTTTAACAGGAGAGTTCAGCCCTCTCGTGTTGCATGAAACTACATTAAAGTTTGCCATGCAAACAAGGAAGAATAATTTTTGCCCAGGAAATCAATGTACCTATGTACCCAGATGGATCAGCAGCATTCAAACATTGGAGTCATTAGTACTATGTGAATCAAAATGACAGCTGAATTGTGCATTTTCAGTAAAAACAAAAGAAACCGTTAATTTAAAAGTCCAAAAACCCATAAACATTTCCAGCCAGGAGACCACTTCCTCCGGTAAGGTGAAAAACCGCACCTGTCCGCCATCTTGGACTCTGAGCCTCGCCGGGAATAAATACTTTATATTCTTGTCTCACAGATGGGAGCGAATGTGATCAAATGTCTTCCTCAGATGTTGAGTCTCCATGGAGTAGTCTGGAAAGACCACGAGCTTGGCATTCTCGTAACGCAGGTCTCAAGAGGTTTGGGCCTCCGAAGCACGAGGTCCCAGTCACGAAAGTTTAGTCATTTTAAAAGTGAATGTATAAGGAGAAGCCCCTGGCAGGTGGGATATGATGCGCTCTCTCAACTGCAAAGTGAGATGAAAATTGGTTTGCTTCCTCCGCACCCTCCAGCAACCCCAGGATGAGCAGTTTATTACGCCTGTTGCAGTTTTCGGCATCCTCTGGGCAGGATTCTAGATGTTTCACTTTTACCTTCAGGGTATGTTTGTCCGCAGTATGATTCCTCTGAACATCCTTCGTCGCCGTGATCTTTTGCTCCGCTTCCGCCATGCAGCCCCTGAAGGCATCCATGTCCCTTTTTGGATAAAGCCCACTTACAGATGGACCTGATCCATCTTCTCAGACAGGGTAGACTGACAGGTAGTCCGTGATCACTTACATACCCACGGGCCCCTGTCACTAAGGGGAAAGAAAGAGGCACCACAAAGTATTTGTGCACGAATCCAACTTAAGGATTCCTTAACCGGTCAGCAGAGGTGCTCAATCACATGTCCGCGCTTCCTGCCATCTTGGATGCGCCCCCCCCCCAAGCTGTAGATATTTTAGTGGGGATCCTGAAACCTGAAAACTTTTCAAAGGATTCCTGCTTGATAAAAAATTGGAGAAAGGCTGGTCTAGATTATCATCATCAACATCATCATATTATTATTCTACAGGATTTATATAGCCCCAACTTTTTTTCACAGTGCTTTGCAATAAAAGTTACAATATATAGAAGATAGAAACTTGATGTAGACTTGTGAAGAAACCTAACACTTATACCATACAGTTAGCATGATGTTTAGTAGTATGCTATGTCTTCTGTTCTCATGGAAACAAATAGAACATTTTATATTTTTCTGCCCCACAGAAAAGTAACCAAAGAAAACCTAACAGAGTCCACAAGCAACATCACAGAGAGCCTAATGAGTGTCAGCCGAATGATGGCTCAGCAGGTGCAGCAAAGTGAAATAACTATGCATACTCTAGGTATGGCTATATTTGTATCACCTATACTACAGTATACGCTGAGTGCAATAAACTGACTTGCAGCATCACACTCTTTACAATTATATGTTTATGTACTTCAAGACATTAACCACTTGCTTACTGGGCACTTAAAACCCCCTCCTGCCTAGACCAATTTTCAGCTTTCAACGCTGTCACACTTTGAATGACAATTGAGCGGTCATACAACACTGTACCCAAATAAAATTATAAATTTTTTTCACACAAATAGAGCTTTTTTTTTGGTGGTATTTAATCACTACTGGGGTTTTTATTTTTTGCTAAACAAACAAATACGAAAAATTTTGATAAAACAAACAATCGGTTTTCATAGTTGGTTATAAAATTTTGCAAACAGGTAATTTTTCTCCTTCATTAATATGCGCTGATAGGCACAGATAAGGCGGCACTGGTAGGTAACACTGATGGGCAGCACTGGTGATGTGGCACTGGTAGGCAGCACTGTTGCGCACTGGCAGGTGGCACATGTGGGCACAGATGAGGCGGCGGCTGCTCTTGTTGTCTCTCTGACAGTCGCCGGTGATCGGCTTTTTTTTTTTTTCTCCTCATGCTATTAGCGTGAGGAGAAAAAATAGCCGATTACCTGCAGGGCGGCGCACAGGCGGCTCAACTATGGGAGGACGTCATATGATGGCCTTCCGGCAAAGTAGATCCGCGCTGTAGCCGTCATTCGGCTATAGCGTTGACGGGAAGTGGTTAAATCCAGGGCAGTTTTTACATTTTTCACAAGCATGTTAAAATCTGCATTTTTTTTTGCCACAAAAATACTTAAAACCCCCAAAGAATATATATTTGTATGAGGCCGTGAAGATAAGAGTGGCAACAGTTGAGTAAAAAATTTTTTCAAACAGCCTGAAGATCCTTTTTAACTACTTCCTGCCCATGCTAAAGCCAAAAGATGGTCAAAGCGCAGGCTCACTTTCCTGGGAGGGTATAGATGGACATCCTCCTGTGATCGCTCTGCCCACGTGCTGCGCTCTGTGATCGCCGAGTCCTCCGGACTCAGCTGGTCACAGATTGGCGTAAAGCGCCGATCACAGCGCCCCTTTACCACGTGATCAGCTGTCAGCCAATGACAGCTGATCACAGGATGTAAACACAAGCCGGTTATCGGCTTTTCTTTCCTCATGCTGACAGCACGAGGAGAGAAGAAGAGAGCCGATAACTGGCTTGTGTTAAAAGGACATTGGCACTGATAAGCAGGGCACTGATTATCAGTGCAGTTCCAACAGTGCCCACCCAGTGCCACCTCATCAGTGCCCATCAGTGCAGCCTTATTCGCGCACATCAGTGAAGGAGGAAAAATACCTGTTTGCAAAATTTTATAACAAAGATACATTTTTTTTATTTACTTTTTAGCAAAAAATTAAAAACTGAGTGGCGATTAAATACCACCAAAAGAAAGTTCTATTTGTTTTAAAAAAAAAAAAAAGATAACAATTTCATATGAGTACAGCTATGCTTGACCGCACAATTGTCATTGAAAGCGTGAGAGCGCTGAAAGCTGAAAATTGGCCTGGGCAGGAAGAGGGGGTAAAAGTGCCCAGTAGGCAAGTGGTTAAGATTGTATTTGAATGTGTGAATTGACATCTGAGGCTACATTCACACCTCTTTGTTTTTATTTTATTTTTTGTTTTGTTTATGTGGTAAAATTGTAGGTGTGAATGCAATTTTTGGCATGATAACTTTGGCATTGCATTTTTTATGTCAATTATGTCATTTGTTAGGTGTCAATTACTCTGAACGTTGTACCACATTAGAAATGTAATTCACTACACCTACAAAAGAAATTATATATATATATATATATATATATATATATATATATATATATATATATATATATATATATATATATATATATATATATGAGAGAAAAAAGTTGTATGTGGTTGGTGTGTCCTCTGAAAGATACGGCACCTCATCCCTGGTAAATTAAGTGAAAGAAGGTAGTAGGAACTATGGGATTATAACGGTGCCACAAAGAATTTGGAAAACTTTTAGTAAAAAAATAAGGGTATTTTTATTATATTATTTACGCAGACAATAGAAAAGCTTTTTTTTACATAATTATACAAATAAAGAAATATATAGGCAAAGCATACTGTACATACATCAGCAAAATCACATAATTAACCCTACATGTTTCGCCAATCCATTGGCTTCATCGGGGGTAAGAAGTTTGTACAGAGTGATTTAAATAGATCCACCAGTCCGTACAGAGGGCACGTCACGCTTCCGCGAAGGTCCCCAAAGGAGCCCGATCCAAATTGTGCCTACAGGTAGCAAAAAATAGTTAAAACCAACAGAGAATTAAAGTGGGGCGCTGAATAAAGTGTTCGGACCAATGTCCAATCACCGGAATTGAATCTGCGCTGTTCTGATGTATATTAGCAGCAGAGAAGCACCAACCCTATCGAGGCAATAAATCCAATAATGAATCTATGTTCAAAAGAATGTCTCACAATGCAGAGCGACATAAATTAAAGCCTGTTCGAGTGAGATGGCTGTGGGGCGCTGTTGTCCTGTCTCTCACTCTAACAGGCTTTAATTTATGTCGCTCTGCATTGTGAGACATTCTTGTGCCCTCTGTACGGACTGGCGGATCTATTTAAATCACTCTGTACAAACTTCTTACCCCCGATGAAGCCAATGGATTGGCGAAACATGTAGGGTTAATTATGTGATTTTGCTGATGTATGTACAGTATGCTTTGCCTATATATTTCTTTATTTGTATAATTATGTAAAAAAATGCTTTTCTATTGTCTGCGTAAATAATATAATAAAAATACCCTTATTTTTTTACTAAAAGTTTTCCAAATTCTTTGTGGCACCGTTATAATCCCATAGTCCCTACTACCTTCTTTCATATATATATATATATGAAATTGCTGTCACACTGTATTTGCCCAACGGTCTTACAAGCACACTTTTTTTAAATTAAAAAATAAGACAACAGTAAAGTTAGCCCAATTTATTTTTTAAATTGTAAAAGATAATGTTGCACCGAGTAAATTGATACCCAACATGTCACGCTACAAAATTGCGCCCGCCCGTGGAATGGCGACAAACTTTTACCCTTAAAAATCTCCATAGGCGACATTTAAATTTTTTATACAGGTTACCAGTTTTGAGTTACAGAGGAGATCTAGGGCTAGAATTATTGTCCTCGCTCTAACGATCGCGGCGATACCTCACATGTGTGGTTTGAACATCGTTTTCATATGCAGGCGCTACTCGTGTTTGCGTTCGCTTCTGCGCGCGTGCTCGTTGGGATGGGGCGCTTTCTACAATTTTTTTTTTTCTTATTTATTTTACCTGTTATTTTGACACTGTCCTTTTAAAAAAAAAAAAAATTGGGTTCACTTTTATTCCTATCACAAGGAATGTAAACATCCCTTGTAATAGAAAAATGCAATAAAAAAAAAAAAAAATTATAAAAAAAATAATTCTTCTCCTTTTAAGAGCTATGGGTGGAAGTGACGTTTGATGTCGCTCCTGCCAGTCAATGCTATGGAGCCAAGTGGGGACCATCTTCCCCTCACTTCCCCCTCACAACTGCAGTTGCTCCAGAGCTTAGTAAATGAGGTAAAACTTCTCTTTGCAAAGAATACTCAATCACATGCAGGAAAAAAACAAAAAAAAAACACAGCATTTTTGTTTGTACATGATTGGATACTAGAAACCAGCAGAGGTGTTCCCCTCATGTCCAGAGCAAATGCACTTAAAAGAGAGTTCCTGCCGAAAATAAAGAATATTAAAAGTCAGCAGCTGCAAATACTACAGCTGCTGACTTTTAATATTAGGACACTTACCTGCCCAGGGCGCCCGCAATGTCAGCACCCGAAGCCGATCTGTCCCTCGGCTCTCGGGTGGAGGCGCCGCCATCTTTGGTAAGGGAATCAGGAAGTGAAGCCTTGCGGCTTCACTTCCTGGTTCCCTACTGCGCATGCGCGAATCGGGCTGCGCTATCTCACTGGTCCCTGCTGCCTTCTGGGACCCGTGTGTCTTCCAGAAGACAGCGGGAGGGGCCGGACATGGCGTAGTTTGCCGCGGATACTGCGGCGATCTATGCCCAGAAGTTGGAGCAAATACCTGTATTAAACAGGTATCTGCTCCCCCTGAAAGGTGCCAAATGTGACACCGGAGGGGGGGAGGGTTCCGAAAAGTTCAATTTTTGGGTGGAACTCCGCTTTTAAGTGCACTTGCAGTGTATTTGCCTTTAGTAAATCAACCTCCCTGTTTTGACAGCAGGACCTACTGCTGTCAGAATATTCTGATTAACAGTTGTAGCCACTGATTGAGAAAAAATTTCCAACATTTCTTCAACAAAAGTCGATCGGACAAACCGTGTACAGTCTCGACTGTTCTGCTATCCGCAGCTATCAATCCCAGCAGCAGGAATCGGTAAATTCCTGCAGCTGGGATGCGCAGCCTGGCATAATGCCCATGCAAATTGTTCTCAATGGAACTGCAGGGATTGTAGTCAATCCTTCTTAGTGAGTGTTTGTAGTTCAGTAAATGGCTGATTTTTAAAAGAATTTAGTTTTTCTCATAGGGTTCTGTTTTCTAACTCTTCTTTCTCTCTTCAGCCACCTCATCCAGGACAATTCAGGAGGCCAATGAAGAATTTAAATCCATGTCTGGAACCATCCAGCTTGGCCGTAAACTTATTACCAAATATAACCGCCGTGAGCTGACGGATAAGTTGCTCATTTTCCTGGCGCTTGCCTTGTTTCTGTCAACTGTACTTTATATCTTAAAGAAAAGACTCTTTCCATTCTAACAGTGGCTGCACACTCTAGGACCTTACTTATTGATAGCTGCTACCGTAACCCATGTGTCCCCGATATTGATCCAAGGACGTAAGGCAGATGGATAACAACATACAAACTCTGCGTGTATATTTCTCTGCTGGAAGGAGGCATATGAGCGCATCACCACAAAAATTGCAAGCAGGCTTTTTATTGCAGAAGGGACCTTACCTATCAGTGTACAGTCTAAATAAAACTGTGAACAGAGCTGTGCAAACGCAGCTTAGTTTATATTCTAGACACACTCCGGTCCCAGAGAGAACAAACTCCTGTGCACATGTGACCTGTCAATCAAGATGGCCAAAGATCCTGAACTCAGAAGAAGACTTGGGTGAAGCTGTCGACATCAGAGAGAAACTAAGGGGCTTTAAGTAGAAAGAGTTAAGGAAAGTACTTAAATAAGGCCTTTTGAAGAAGAATCCAGATAAATAGATAAGTGCATAGAATTGCATATTATTTATTCTTCTGTAGAGCCAGTCTTGAGATTCACAGACTTCTATCAGATTGTGTTGTCAGAATATGACTCCAGTATACCTGTATTAAATTATGGCATCTTGTGTCACCAGCCTGCCCACTTAACAATGAATCAGGTGTGATCACGTTGATTCATTATCCAATGAACAGGCAGAAGCTGAACCAGAAAATAGTGGTTTCTCTTTTGTGACTGTACAGTTTTGCAGAGGCAAGTAAATTACAATATTGGTTAAATAGAATTAGGCATGTGTGAATAGGTTTTTGTGTGCTTCACATGGGTTTGACATTCCTATACAACCCTATGGTAATGGAAAACCCACTTGAAGCAGTTCAGAAGGTGGTCAACTGCATGTTCAGTGAACTGAATTCTGAATGATCTCAGAAGCATGCCAAACTGATGTCATCAACACTGGCCTTTAGAGATTCTGTGGAAGGTAAAGCAGTTCCCATTATGTATTTGGCTGTTTGCCTGATGCTTCACTTAAACGCCAAGACATGTTTACTTTCGATTACATATGGATATGTGATAGTACTGCCAAATGTATACTTTTTTTTTATTTTTTTAAGGTTGTTCCTCGAGTTTACAGTTTCTTGTAGACCATGTCAGATATTTTAGTGCTCTGCCATCATATGACAGCAGAACCTCCTTGGTGAGTTTGGTGGACATGGTAGTCAGTGTTCTCCACACATCAGCTGCCACTAACAGGTCATGTTTTCCAGAAAGAACATAAATTTTACGCTTGGGAAATGCTACCCCGTGAAATGTACTAATAAAATACGATGGTAACTTTATAAAATCGGAGCCGTTTTAAACTATTGGTAGTCTACGCACTGTGAAAATAAAAAACACACACAACAGCTGAAATATTCTTAAAGTGGATGTAAACCAGATTTTTTTTATTTTTTATTAAGGCTTGCACCTTGTACAGTTTAGGATTTCATGTCATCTGTGCCCAGTCATGCCACAAAGAGTTAATCCAGGTGATTTACCTATCTTATGCATGAGCCTGAGAGAGACATTCTGTGTACTTCAGATCCCTTCCTCCTTTCTTCTCCAGCTCTCCCTGGATTGGCTGCTCCACACCTCAGCTTGATTGGGCATGCTGAAGTCATGTGGTGGCTTTTCTGTTTTTTGACTGGATGTTAGTAATCATAGCAGAAGTTCAGTGTAAGAAATACACAGGAGAAAATGCATGTTGACAAGGGGAGTGTAGAGGTGGGCGGGGAGTGTAGAGATGGGCGGGTAGTCTACTGACATCACGACTCCACCTACCGAGCTCCAGACAACAGACCCACCCACAGAATCTACAGTTTTGCGGGTCTCATAACAGACAGAGGGGAGACATTTGACTGGTAAGGATACATGCAGGAGGCATGTATATCCTTATAGATCAGCACTATGGCAGTAGTTTAGAAAGGATGAGAGTGGATTTACATCCACTTTACGGCTTGGGCTAGTTGTTCAGATGTCCCTCCAAATGTGCAATGTGTAAATTCCTGTAAATAATATTTTATAATTAATTTTATATTTATTAGAAAATGATCTGTGTTTAGATATGTTCTTCTTTTTTTCTAACATTCTCCTTCAGTCTTTCCAGTTAATTTATGACAGCTAAAACAGACATGGGTGCTACAGTCGTGTAATCCTTACCTGTATTAGATAAACTGGGACCAGTTGGATGTCCTCCAAGTATACACTTCCCATTGCCACCTATTTGCTCAATCTTATTAGGGACCATACTTTTTTGACTGTTACTCTGCCCTTACTGATTAGAAAAAAATTATATATTGTTAGAAGGTAAACTCATGCCTGCTAGCACAAAATGTGTGCAGATTAAACAAACGGGATCCGTGATGAAGTTTGGCGACATCTAAAGCAGCCTTTCTAAACCTTTTTTACTCTGGTGTAACTTATGATGTGATTTTCACAGGGAACCCCTGCTAAAAATTATTATAGCTAAAACTCACAGTATGTAAGGAATGTTGTATACTTAAAGTGATTCTAAAGCCTTAAGGTTTTTCCCCTTAATGCATTAAGGTGAAAAACCTTCTGTGCTGCAGCTCCCCCCAGACCCCCCCCCCTTTTTCTTACCTGAGCCTGATCCGATCCAGTGATGTGCAAGAGCGCAGCGGTTCTGCCATTGTCTGCCCTCCTCATTGGACTGATTGATAGCAGCTGGAGCCATTGGCTCCGGCTCCTGTCAATCAAAAGCTGTGACATGGGGGCGGGGCCGAGTCCTGCTGTCATGTCAATAGACACAGCAGCAGGGCTCGGGAGGGTGCCCCAGGGAAAGCGGCTTTCTGTGCAGTCACCTGCCGAAGAGGAGGGGCCTGGAGCGCTGGGGGGGGACCCCAGAAGAAGAGGATTGGGGGCTTGCTCTGTGCAAAAGCATTGCACAGAGCAGGTAATAGGCATGTTTGTTATTTTAATTGAAAAAAATAAAAGGGGTTTAGTACCTCTTTAACATATTTGACATGCCGCGTCAAAGTTTTTTTTTTTTAAGTGTAAAATTGTTAGCGGATAATGTTTAACACCCTCCACCACTCTACTAAAATAAACCTATTTTCAGGAGTAATCCTAAAAGCAATGGCCAGAATAGCAAGGAAGGTAGTGAAAAGTGAATCCCTTATCATTGATGGGCAGTGTTGAAATGCTCCTCACACTGGTGGTCAGTGAATAAATGCCCCATTCTCTACATTGGTAGTCAGTGTAGTGCCCCCTTACATTGGAGTCCAGTGTAAGTGGGCCCCCTACATTGACAGTCGGGGAAGAATGCCTCATACTTTGGTGTTCAGTGTTGTTCCTTGTTACAGTTATTGGTCAGTTGAAGGACTGCATCGCTACATTAGGGGGTTAGTTGGAAGAATGTCCTATTAGTAGGCATTGAGAAGAGTGCCCCATTACCTACGGGGTCTGCGTCAAGAGTTGGAACTGTGCAGGCATCGTCAGGTGGGAAATCAGTTCACCACTGCTTACTGCTAAGGGAACGCCTAGCAATCTCTGGTTGAACCCTGGTCAAGAATGACTATTCAACCCCTTTCACATTGGAGCGGTTTGCAGGCACTGTTGCGCTAAAAATAGCGCCTGCAAACCGACCCTAAACAGCGGCTGCTGTTTCTCCAGTGTGAAAGCCCGAGGGCTTTCACACTGGAGCGGTGCGCTAGTCCCTCTGTCCCCCCATTTCTTTCTCGTACATCACGGGACACAGAGCGACATAGTCATTACTATGTGGGTTATATAGATACCTTCAGGTGCTGGCACTGGCAACTTCCAAAACCGGAAGTACCCTCCCCTATATAAGCCCCTCCCATCCGGGAGTACCTCAGTTTTTTGCCAGTGTCTAAGGTGTTGGCCAAAGGTTAACATGTTTTTTTCATCTGGGCTTGTGTACAGGTTCTTTTGGGCCTCAGCAAGCTATTCCGGATCCGACCAAAAAAGCTTCATAGCTAAACGGTCGGTACCCGGGCCTTGCAGAGAAGAGCAAGGTTTTGCCTGTAATGCCTCTCTTAGGAGGGCTGGACCCTGGGATCCAGAGCTCTGGTCATACCCACGACCAAGATGTTATCTGTGCAGGGTGCTATACAGGTCCAGGGGAGTGGAATCCTTGGGAACCTGGTCCCTGAAGGTCTACGTACAATGCCTGCCGTGAGAGGTGAAGTTTGGGCTCCTGTGGACCAAACAGAGTCCTGCGGCGGGGAAAAGGTAAGTGGGGGCCCCTCAGGAACTTGGTTCTATTGAGGGGACCCCCAAGCCTAATATGTCTTTCTGCCTGTTACCTAACGGTATTCCCGCTAAATATCTGTGCATGCCTGAAACTGCTAGAAAATGTAATTTTTTAATGGTGGTCAAGAAAAAAAAAAAGGCAAACCGCGGTACCTGTGTTAAACCACTAGAGGCCGCTGTGGAACATCGTTTTTTTCTGTGGACCGTTTCCTTCTGAGGTCAAGTCCAGGCAGATGGTGAGTTCTCTTTAGGGAAACTGCTTCCTCTGTCATGTTGCAATGCTCGTCCATCCCCGGGCCCTGCTGCAAACAGGGACCCTGGCTCCTCTCCCTAGTCTTTTTCAAAAGAAGCGCCGAAGGCGCACGTGCCCGCGCCTCTATATATAGAGGTGAGCTTGAAAAGGGGGCGGAGCTTGGTGGATGACGCTCTGTGCGCGCCGCAGCGCTTCTGCGCATGTGCGGGCGTCCCAGCATGTCAAAAGGCACAATTATTTGTTGTGAGCTGGCTATGGAGTGCAGAGACGGAGCTGGTAACATTTAAAAAAGGCATACAGCAGGCGGTTGATGCAGGCATCCCCATAGAAAAGCACATTAGTAGACACCAACTGTTTATATAGCAGCAATTGTGCTAGACTATTTTCAGTAAGTGGTGTATTACGGCTGGAATACCTCAGCTTTGGGCTTAGGAATATGCCGTCCAAAGTCTCTGGGACTAAGACTCCCAGGAAGCAAAGGGGGTCTCCGTCGGGCTCTGAGGATCTTGGGCATGCTTTGGCTGCACCAGTCTCCCCTGAAAAATCAGAGGTTGGTGCCCGTAGAGAACCCTCAGGAGTACCTGGTACTGTGGCTGTCCTCAGTTCACCTGCTCCTGTGTATGTAACAGAGGAGGTTTTTTCCTCAGCTCTGGGAGGACTGGAAGAAAGATTGACAACATTGATCGCTGCTTCCCTGTCAGAGGGAAAGCGCGCCCGATCTCCGTCTCCTCCCTCAGAGTACCTGTTAGCGGAGCAACAGTCCTATACAGGGATTGACCTACCTGAAGGGGATCAGGATGAGGTTGATTCTGTTCTAGAGGAATCAACAGTGGAAGAGACATTTTTCAGCATCACATGCTGAAAGATTATGGGTTCAGTCTCAGACTGATATGGTCCCAACAGCATTTAAAATGCCCCTTGCGGAACCATTAACCACTTCTGTCTCCTCGTTGGGGTCGCTAAAAGCTCCCCAGACTGTTTGTTCCTTTCCAATCCATCCTTTACTGGAAGGACTCATTTACCAGGATTGGGAACATCCTGATAAAATATTTACTCCCCCTAAGAGATTTCCGGAGGTCTATCCCATCGAGGATAAGTTCATCCGAAAATGGAGGGTGCCTACAGTGGACGCAGCCATCTCTTGTGTGAACAAATCACTGACATGTCCAGTAGATAATGTTCAAATGTTCAAGGACCCAATAGATAAAAAATTGGAGTCCTTATTAAAATCTGCTTTTTCTACAGCAAGCTTGGTGACACAACCAGCAGTAGCAGCTATTGGGGTCTGCCAAGCGGTGAAGGATCAGTTAAAACAGGTCTTAAGGGACTTGCCGGATCAGCAGGCCCTTGCTAATCTGCCTAGAGCCGTATGCTTTGCGGTTGACGCCATCAAGGATTCAATCCATCAGGCCTTACGCTGTCTGTAGTACATATGCGTAGGCTTCTATGGCTCAAGAACTGGTCTGCTGAAGCTCCCTGTAAAAAATTGCTGGTTGGCTTCCCATTTCATGGTGAGCGCTTATTTGGGGAAGACCTGGACAAATATATCCAGAAAATTTCCAGCGGTAAAAGTACACTCTTGCCGGTTAAAAAAAGATTTAGAGGTCCCTCTTTTAAGAGGCCTGCCTCTCCAGTCCCTGGGACATCTGCTGTGAAGCAGTTCCGACGGCCTCCTCGGTCAAATCCTGGGGGTAAGAATCAGGGACAATCACAGGGTAACAAAAAACCCTGGGTCAGGAGAGGTACAAAACCTCCCCCCAAGTCAAATTTATGAAGGGTTGCCCCCACTCAATCGGGTGGGGGGAAGACTTCAGTTGTTCGCAGAGACCTGGCGGGACACGATCAGAGACAGATGGGTGCTCTCCGCAGTAAGTCTGGGATACAAGCTGGAGTTAAAAGACTCTCCTCCTTCCCATTTTATGTGGTCAAACGTGCCAAGAGATCCCCGGAAGAGAGGATCCCTCCTGTCGGCACTAGAACAACTATTGCTCCAAGGAGTAATTATGGAGGTTCCCCTGGAAGAATGCGGGTTCGGGTTTTACTCAAACCTCTTTACAGTCCCGAAGCCAAACGGGGACGTAAAGCCCATATTAAATCTAAAAGGGCTAAACAAATTCCTACATATCAGGACTTTCCGGATGGAGTCGATCCGATCAGTGGCCACTGCCCTACAAGGGGAGGAATGGTTAGCCTCGATCGACATCAAAGATGCTTATTTGCACTTTCCCATCTTTCCAGTCCACCAAAAATGTCTACGCTTTGCAGTAGAAGGGCGCCATTTTCAGTTCAGAGCCTTACCCTTTGGTCTGGCCACAGCACCACGATTGTTCACAAAAATTCTGGCCCCACTATTGGCCAATCTAAGAACACGAGGTGTGACGATAATGGCATATCTAGACGACTTGTTGCTGATGGACCACTCAGTGGAAAAACTAGAAATGGTTGTTCACGAGACAATCAAGTATCTGGAATCTCACGGTTGGATCATCAACCGAGACAAGTCAGCCCTAAAACCAGTCAAAAGTCTGGAATACTTGGGGCTAAGGCTGGATTCAGACCAGAGGAAGATTTTCTTGCCTCAAGAAAAAGTGTCTTCTTTGAGAGATTTGATCCACCTGGTGGGTACAAAAAGACAGCCGTCCATACGCCTGTGCATGAGGCTGCTGGGAAAAATGGTGGCATCATTCGAAGCGGTGCCCTACGGTCAATTCCATTCAAGGAATTTGCAAAGGGCCATACTGTCAGCCTGGAACAAAAAAGTTCAGGCCCTAGACTTACCAATGTCCTTGTCCCCTTCCGTTCGCAAAAGCCTCCGTTGGTGGTTGGTTCCCCAGAATCTGAAAAAAGGGAAATCCTTCAGTCCGATTTCTTGGAAGGTGGTCACTACAGATGCCAGCCTTATAGGCTGGGGGGCAGTACTGGAGCTATGGTCTCTCCAGGGCAGATGGTCGGATGCAGAGAAGGCCCTGCCCATCAATCTCTTAGAGATACGAGCAGCCCGGTATGCCCTAGTAGCATGGACATCCAAACTCCAAGGGTCCCCTGTCAGAATTCAATCAGACAATGCCACGGCAGTGGCATATATCAATCATCAGGGGGGCACCAGGAGTCGTGCAGCCCAGAGGGAAGTAAATCGCTTCCTGAAGTGGGCAGAAAGATATGTCCCAGCCATATCCGCGGTCTTCATTCCAGGAGTGGAGAATTGGAAGGCGGACTTTCTAAGTCGCCAACAATTATGCCCAGGGGAATGGTCCCTTCACCCCGAGGTTTTCCGGGCAATATGTCAACGGTGGGGAGCACCGGATGTAGATCTGCTAGCATCCAGATTCAACGCAAAGGTGGACAGATTTGTCTCTCGGACAAGGGATCCCCTAGCTTGTGGCTCGGATGCTCTAGTGTTCCCTTGGGATCAGTTCAAGCTGATATATGCATTTCCACCGCCACAATTGTTGCCTCGATTACTCCGCAGAATCAGGGTAGAAAAGAAACCAGTGATTCTGGTGGCTCCAGCGTGGCCGAAGAGCATGGTACGCAGAGATTGTAAAAATGTCTGTGGGGAGTCCTTGGACCCTCCCACATCGTCCGGACCTGCTTTCACAAGGACCGATATACCACCCTTCCTTACTAGCCCTAGGTTTGACGGCCTGGCTATTGAAGCCCACATTCTAAAAAAGAGAGGTCTCTCTAATCCTGTGGTATCTACCATGATCAATGGCAGGAAGCCGGTATCCAGGCAGATTTACTATAGAATCTGGAAGGCGTACATCGCGTGGTGTGAGGCCAAGAAATGGCATCCACGTAAGTACGTAATAGGTAGGATTCTGGACTTCCTACAGTGGGCTGTAGATAGGAAGTTTGCCTTGAGTACTATCAAGGGTCAGATTTCGGTTTTGTCAATATTTTTTCAAAGGCCCCTGGCTTCGCATTCACTAGTCAAAACTTTTACACAAGGAGTGATGCGTATTAGACCTAAACCTGGTTCTATCGGTTCTACAGAAACAACCATTTGAACCATTACAGCACATTTCCTTGGTTCTTCTCACCAGGAAATTGATGTTTTTTTAGTAGCCATATGTTCGGCTAAAAGAGTGTCGGAATTGGCCGCTATGTCCTGTAAGGAGCCATATCTGGTTATCCATAAGGACAGAGTAGTGTTACGTCCTCATCCAGCCTTTCTTCCTTAGGTGGTATCGAGGTTTCATTTGAACCAAGATGTGGTTCTTCCTTCCTTTTTCCCCAAACCGAACTCGGTAGAGGAAAAGTTATTACATTCTTTGGATGTAGTAAGAGCAGTTAAAGCTTATCTAAAAGCCACTGCTCAGATTCGTAGAACAGATACTGTGTTTATTCTGCCGGAAGGCCCCAGAAAGGGTCAGGCAGCGTCAAAATCTACTTTAGCCAAGTGGATTTGACAGGTCATAATGCAAGCCTATGGCTTGAGAAGGAGACCGCCTCCGTTCAAAGTTAGGGCGCACTCCACGAGAGCAGTTGGAACTTCATGGGCAGTGCATCACCAGGCCTCCCTGGCTCAAATCTGTAAGGCCGCAACATGGTCTTCAGTACACACGTTTACTAGGTTCTACCAGGTGGACGTTAGAAGTCAGGAGGATGTCGCCTTTGGGCGCAGTGTGTTGCAGGCCGCAAAAGATCCTCATGTCTGATAGCGCCCAGCTTATGTATGGTGTATCCCCCCCCTCATTTGACATTGCTTTAGGACGTCCCACATAGTAATGACTATGTCGCTCTGTGTCCCGTGATGTACGAGAAAGAAAATAGGATTTTTATAACAGCTTACCTGTAAAATCCTTTTCTTGGAGTACATCACGGGACACAGAGCGACATAGTCATTACTATGTGGGTTATATAGATTTTACAGGTAAGCTGTTATAAAAATCCTATTTTTTCCTCCTCGCCTTGCGGGGCCTGCTACGTCGGCCGGGGTATACCCGAGGGGGATTCCGTATCCCGTCTTGAGGGCTGTGGGGCGTCCGGGTCCGCTCTCTGTGGGGGGGTGGTCTGCCTCTGGGAAGTCTCCATTCTGCATCTCTACGGCCTTCTTGTCCACCTCAGGTGCTTAGACGCCATTTTCTTGGGGCCTGCAGTTTGCATTGAAATCTCCATTGGCAGCCATTTTGCCGTGGCCGCGCTATGATGCAGGTCTTCATTGCGGGCGGCCATTTTCTTGTAGTCTGTGCCCTATTTCTCTGAGGCGTTCGGCGGCCATTTTGAGGGTGTTTTTTTCTTATTGATGTGGCCTCTAGTGCTGGGAAGGCTTCCTGAACGGCGCGAATAGCGCTGTTTACATCAGAGAACACCTCAGACACACGCTGTGTGCGGAGGGAGAGCGGACAGCGGCGCTGGGCAGCCTCTTACTTGGGTGGTGAGTTCCCTGGGTAAAATCCCGGTCAGAGCAGCAAGGAGGGTGGATGTTTTTCGGTGCCATTACTTTGACTTAGGTCCTTTATAGGCTGTCAGTGGGTGGGCATGGAGTCAGAAGCTGGATGCTTCTTCCCCAGACATTCCAGGGCAGGAACCAGTGTCTCTACACCTGCGGTGCCTATGGACAGTCCTGGAGTCATTTGTTGCCAAGGGCGGGCGTAAGGGGGGTTAAAAAAGCGCCCCCTCCCCCCGCCATCTCCTGGGGAATGTTCTGCCTCAGCCTCGGGCCTGGCTGCGTCACAGGACCCCTGTTCTGAAGTGTCAGAGGCTGCGAATACCGTCCGGGCAGTGAGGAAGACTCCTTGTCCCGGTCAGCGCAGGATAGAGCACTTGTGATAGCATATCACAGCAGTGAGGGTCACTCTTAAGCTGGAGGATACAGCTGGGACATCGGCTGGGGTGTCAGTCCCTTTTGAGTCTCACAAACCGACCCGCTATCAAGGTTTTTCCTTATGTGTCTTACTTGACAAGTTCATAGATAAGGAATGGGAAAGACCACAGAGGTCCTTTGTGGTCCCTCAGCGCAGGGCGGTCCGTTACCCATTTGAAGAGAGCCTTTTGAAAAAATAGGCTTCTCCTCCGTTCGTTGATCCCCGGGTCTCTCGGTTAAATAAAGTAACAACTATCCCAGTGGAGGGGACCCCTGCCTTTACAGACACTACTGGTAGGAGGTCTGAAGCGGAGAGCCGCTCCATGTTCACCATGCTGGGGTCAGCATTGCGGCCTATATAGGCTGCTACCTTGGTGTCCCAGACACTCAATGAGTGAGCTCAGGTATTGCACCAGACTGTGGAGGAGCATCGGCTCCCTCCTGAATGTGTGTCACTGGCTGAACAGTTGGTTCAGGGACTTGTGTACGTCTGTGATGCAACCCTGGATGCGGCCCCTTTAATCTCCCGGGCTTCCGCATCTGTGGCGGTATTGCGCCGCCAGATATGGTTCAAATGCTGGTCCGCTGACCAAGCTTCCAAGAAAACTCTGGATAATTGCCTTTCAAAGGTGGAAGGCTTTTTCATTAAAGATGTCACTGGAGGTAAAAGCACACTTCTCCCTCTTTCCACTAAAGGAAAAGAGCTGTGCCGTAAGCTGGGGCCCTCCTTTCCCACACATAAGCGGCGTTTTCGTCAGTCAGGACCTGCTGACAGACCCTCCCAAGCGGAAAAAGGTCCAGCTGTGGGACAAGCGTCCCTGGGTGCGCAAGCCCAACAAGCCAGCAAGCAAGCGAGCCTGCTTCCGCATGAAGTTTTGCCCCCACCCGACTCCTGGGTGGGGGGACGGCTTCGCAGGGTTGCAGCTCGGTGGTCCTCCCTGCTCTCCGACCAGTGGGTCTGCGAGGTGGTCACTTCAGGGTACAAGATAGTTTCTTTCTTGTCCACCAAGCAGATTCTTTCCCTCAAATCTGCCTCTCCTTTCGGCTTGTTGGACTGCCCTGCTGGGGGCAGTGCAAGACTTGTTGAGGTGCGGGGTAATCTTACCTGTACCACCGCAGGACAGGTTTCAGGGTTTCTACTCGAATCTATTTGTGGTCCCAAAGGACGGAGTCCATCCAATCTTGGATCCCGAGGCCCTCAATGCCTTTGTAAAGGTTCAAAAGTTCCGGATGGAATCGATTTGTTTGGTGGTTGCTGCGCTCCACCCGGGGGACTTCCTCGCATCCTTGGATATCAGGGACGCATACTTGCATGTCCCCATCTGCGTCAGGCTTCAGAGGTTCCTGCGCTTTGCGATCGGCGAAGACCACTACCAATTTCTGGCCCTTCCCTTTGGCCTAGCGTTGGCACAAAGAGTTTTCACCAAGGTGCTCGCCCCGATTGCATTGCAATCGTGGGCTACTTGGACGATCTTCTTCTGAGAGCTGCTTCAAGCTCAGAATTAGAGGAGGACGTGTTTATAGCCAGTCAGACCCCCCGGGAGTTTGGTTGGATACTGAACCTCCGGAAGTCGGTGTTGGTACCAACTCAGCACCTAGAGTACCTGGGGTTGATTCTGGACTCCTCGGAGGCCAGAGTCTTTCTTCCTTTGGAAAAGTTGCGGATACTCCAGACTGCGGTGAGGTTGCTGACATCCTGCAAATGGTCCTCTCTCTGTTTTTGAATGCGAGTCCTGGGCCTCATGGTAGCCTCTTTCGAGGTAGTGCCGTTTGCCCAATTCCACACTCAGGTCTTGCAAAGGGAGATTCTCTCCAAATGGAACAAATCTCCGTTGTCTCTGGATCCTCAGATTCAGATAAGTCATCTAGTCAGGGCCTCTCTGAATTGGTGGCTGAGATCCCCGGCTCTACGGTCCGGGAAGTCGCTCCTCCCCTTTCATTCGACTGTGATCACGACGAACGCCAGCCTGAATGGTTGGGGGGGAGTCTGGGGGGTTCAGGCAGCCCAGGGCCGCTGGACTCCGGACGAATCCCAACTGCCGATCAATGTCCTGGAACTCCGGGCGATCAGGCTATTCCTCCTCCAAATGGTCACAGAGACTAAGAGGGCGTCCAGTCAGGCTCCGGTCAGACAACGCCACGGCTGTGGCATACGTCAACCATCAAGGAGGAACAAGAAGCTTGGCTGCAGCGTTGGAAGTCGCTCACATCCTGCGGTGGGCGGAAAGGAGCTCTCTCGGCAGTTTACATTCCAGGCAGGCGGACTATCTGAGCCGCCAGATGCTGGACCAAGGGGAATGGTTATTACATCCGGAGGTTTTTCAACTCCTTTGCTGGAGGTGGGGCACGCCAGACGTGGATCTCCTGACTTCTCGACTCAATCGCAAGGTGTCGAGGTTCGTGGACAGGTCCAGAGATCCCTGGGCAGACACGTTGGTGGCCCCGTGGGGTCAGTATCGGCTAATTTTTCCCAATTCCCCCCACTGAATTTGCTTCCTCGTCTGCTCCGCAGAGTAGAGTCCGAGGGGATTCATGTGATTCTCATCGCCCCGGATTGGCCCAGGCGTCCCTGGTACGCCGATCTTGTGCGCCTGGTGGCGGATGCATCTTGGCGACTGCCAATGCGGGAGGACCTTCTCTCGCAAGGTCCCATTCTTCATCCTGCTTTACAGTCGCTGGCTTTAACGGCATGGCTATTGAAAGCCAGGTACTAGGGGACAGAGGCCTGTCGGATTCGGTCATTTCAACCATGTTGAAGGCACGGAAATCTTCTAGGAAGATCTACCATCGCACGTGGAGAGCCTACATCTCTGTGTGAGGAGATGGAATAGCGTCCACAGGCATATTCGGTTTCCAGGATCCTGCTGTTTTTACAGCGTGATGTGGATCAGAAACTTACCTTAAGCACCATTAAGGGCCAGATTTCAGCCTTGGCTGTTTTCTTTCAGTGAACCCTGGTGGATTATTCATTGGTGAGCACTTTTGTGCAAGGGATCCGGCATGTGGCCCCTCCGGTCTGACCACCACTACCTCCGTGGGATTTGGATCTGGTGCTCTTGGTACTTCAGAAACCTCCATTTGAGGACATCAGAGTAATTCCACTTTTGACTCTCTCAGAAGGTTGCCTTCCTAGTAGCCATCACATCCGTCAGGAGGGTTTCTGAATTGGCGGCCTTGTTTTGCAAGTCCCCATATTTGGTCCTCCATAAGGACAAAGTGGTGCTACAACCGCAGCCTTCCTTCCTTCCGAAAGTGGTTTCAGCTTTTCACCTGAATGAGGACATTGTACTTCCTTCCTTGTGTCCTCGGCCATCGCATCCCAAGGAGGTTGCGCTGCACTCTTTAGACATTGTACGTACCTTGCGGGTGTACCTGTCTGCTATGGCTCCGTTCCGGGGGTCTGACTCACGGTTTGTGTCAGTGCCTGGTCCGCAGAAGGGTCTGGCGGTCTCGTCGGCCACCATTTCTCAGTGGATCAGGCAGACCGTCATCCAGGCCTATGCCCTTAAGTGGCGGACGCCTCCCTTTCCTGTCACGGCGCATTTGACCAGGGCTATTGGGTGCCTCTTGGGCTTTTCGACATCAAGCGTCTGTCTCACAAGTGTGTAAGGCGGCAACCTGGTCATCCGTTCACACTTTTTTCAAAGTTTTACAAGGTTGATGTGAGTGCATCTTCGGATGCTAGCTTCGGCCGCAAAGTTTTGCAGGCGGCTGTTTGAGGTTGCAACTCCTTCGTTGAGGAGCTCTGCTTGTTTGTGGTGAAATTATTTTTTTTGATTGCTGTTCCCACCCCTCGTTTTTTGACACTGCTTTGGGACGTCCCAACTGTCAAGAATTAAGGAGCTGTGTCCGTCCATGGACGAAAAGAGAAAATAGGATTTTTTGTACTCACCGTAAAATCCTTTTCTATCGTCCGTGGACGGACACAGCACCCACCCCTCCTTTTTTTGGTTTGTACTGCTTTTTACGAACTGAGCTGCTGACTGCAGGGCGAAGGGTTATGTCTGGAGGGACCGCCCCCTGGGCAGGGCTGTTCAACTCTGTTAAAGTAACATGTATTTAATATCTAACATGTTCTGCCTAGTCCTCTCCTATAGAAAAGGAACATAACCCAACTGTCAAGAATTAAGGAGCTGTGTCTGTCCATGGACGACAGAGAAAAGGATTTTACGGTGAGTACAAAAAATAGGATTTTTATAACAGCTTACCTGTAAAATCCTTTTCTTGGAGTACATCACGGGACACAGAGCGACATAGTCATTACTAATGGGTTATATAGTTACCGTCAGGTGCTGGCACTGGCAACTTCCAAAACCGGAAGTACCCTCCCCTATATAAGCCCCTCCCATCCGGGAGCACCTCAGTTTTGTAGCAAAGCAATAAGTGTCCCTAAAGAGGGGCGGGAGCTCTGTGTCCCGTGATGTACTCCAAGAAAAGGATTTTACAGGTAAGCTGTTATAAAAATCCTATTTTCTTTCTCGTACATCACGGGACACAGAGCGACATAGTCATTACTAATGGGATGTCCTAAAGCAATGCCAAATGAGGGGGGGGATACACCATATATAAGCTGAGCGCTATCAGACATGAGGATCTTTTGCGGCCTGCAACACACTGCGCCCAAAGGCGACATCCTCCTGACTTCGAACGTCCACCTGGTAGAACCTAGTAAACGTGTGAACTGAAGACCACGTTGCGGCCCTACAGATTTGAGCCAGGGAGGCCTGGTGATGCACTGCCCATGAAGTTCCAACTGCTCTCGTGGAGTGCGCTCTAACTTTGAACGGAGGCGGTCTCCTTCTCAAGCCATAAGCTTGCATAATGACCTGTCGAATCCACTTGGCTAAAGTAGATTTTGACGCTGCCTGACCCTTTCTGGGGCCTTCCGGCAGAATAAACAAAGTATCCGTTCTGCGAATCTGAGCAGTGGCTTTTAGATAAGCTTTAACTGCTCTTACTACATCCAAAGAATGCAATAACTTTTCCTCTACCGAAGTAGGTTTGGGGAAAAAAGAAGGAAGAACCACATCTTGGTTCAAATGAAACCTCGATACCACCTTAGGAAGAAAGGCTGGATGAGGACGTAACACTACTCTGTCCTTACGGATAACCAGATATGGCTCCCTACAGGACATAGCTGCTAATTCCGATACTCTTTTAGCCGAACAAATGGCTACTAGAAAAATCAATTTCCTGGTGAGAAGCACCAAGGAAATATGCTGTAATGGTTCAAATGGTTGTTTCTGTAGAACCGACAGAACCAAGTTTAGATCCCATGGACATATGGGAATATTAACCGGAGGACTAATACGCATCACTCCTTGTATAAAGGCTTTGACTAGTGAATGCGAAGCCAAGGGCCTTTGAAAAAATATTGACAAGGCCGAAATCTGACCCTTGATAGTACTCAAGGCAAGCTTCCTATCTACAGCCCACTGTAGGAAGTCCAGAATCCTACCTATTACGTACTTATGTGGATGCCATTTCTTGGCCTCACACCACGCGATGTACGCCTTCCAGATTCTATAGTAGATCTGCCTGGATACCGGCTTCCTGGCATTGATCATGGTAGATACCACAGCATTAGAGAGCCCTCTCTTTTTTAGAATGTGGGCTTCAATAGCCAGGCCGTCAAACCTAGGGCTGGTAAGGAAGGGTGGTATATCGGTCCTTGCGAAAACCGGACGACGTGGGAGAGTCCAAGGACTCCCCACTGAAATTTTACAATCTCCGCGTACCACGCTCTTCGGGGCCACGCTGGAGCCACCGGAATCACTGGTTTCTTTTCTACCCTGATTCTGCGGAGTAATCGAGGTAACCATTGTGGCGGTGTGAATGCATATATCAGCTTGAACTGATCCCCAGGGAACACTAGGGCATCCGAGCCGCAAGCTAGGGGATCCCTTGTCCGAGAGACAAACCTATCCCCCTTTGCGTTGAATCTGGATGCTAGAAGATCTACATCCGATGTTCCCCACCGCTGACATATTGTCCAGAAAACCTCGGGGTGAAGGGACCCTTCCTCTGGGCCTAATTGCTGGCGACTTAGAAAGTCCGCCTTCCAATTCTCCACTCCTGGAATGAATACCGCAGATATGGCTGGGACATATTTTTCCTGCCCATTTCAGGATGTAATTTACTTCCCTCTGGGCTGCACGACTCCTGGTGCCCCCCTGATGATTGATATATGCCACTGCTGTGGCATTGTCTGATTGAATTCTGACAGGGGACCCTTGGAGTTTGGATGTCCATGCTACTAGGGCATACCGGGCTGCTTGTATCTCTAAGAGATTGATGGGCAGGGCCTTTTCTGCATCCGACCATCTGCCCTGGAGAGACTATTGCTCCAGTACTGCTCCCCAGCCTATAAGGCTGGCATCTGTAGTGACCACCTTCCAAGAAATCGGACTGAAGGATTTCCTTTTTTCCAGATTCTGGGGAACCCACCACCAACGGAGGCTCTTGCGAACGGAAGGGGACAAGGACATTGTAAGTCTAGGGCCTGAACTTTTTTGTTCCAGGCTGACAGTATGGCCCCTTGCAAATTCCTTGAATGGAATTGACCGTAGGGTACTGCTTCGAATGATGCCACCATTTTTCCCAGCAGCCTCATATACAGGCGTATGGACGGCTGTCTTTTTTGTACCCACTAAGTGGATCAAATCTTTCAAAGACAACACCTTTCCTCGAGGCAAGAATATTTTTCTCTGGCCTGAATCCAACCTTAGCCCCAAGTATTCCAGACTTTTGACTGGTTTTTAGGGCTGACTTGTCTCGGTTGATAATCCAACCGTGAGATTCCAGATACTTGATCGTCTTGTGAACGACCACGTCTAGTTTTTTCACTGAGTGGTCTATCAGCAACAAGTCATCCAGATATGCCATTATCATTACACCTTGTGTTCTTAGATTGGCCAATAAAGGGCCAGAATTTTTGTGAACACTCTTGGTGCTGTGGCCAAACCGAAGGGTAAGGCTCTGAACTGAAAATGGCGCCCTTCTACTGCAAAGCGTAGAAATTTTTGGTGGACTGGAAAGATGGGAATGTGCAAATAAGCATCTTTGATGTCGATCGTGGCTAACCAATCCTCCCCTTGTAGGGCAGTGGCCACCGATCGGATCGACTCCATCGGAAAGTCCTGATATACAGGAATTTGTATAGCCCTTTTAGAATTAATATGGGCCTCCCGTCCGCGTTTGCTTCGGGACTGTAAAGAGGTTTGAGTAAAACCCGAACCCTCATTCTTCCAGGGGAACCTCCATAATTACTCCTTGGAGCAATAGTTGTTCTAGTGCCAACAGGAGGGACTCTCTCTTCCGGGGATCCCTTGGCACGTTTGACCTCAAAATGGGAAGGAGGAGAGTCTTTTAACTCCAAACTGTATCCCAAACCTACTGCGGAGAGCACCTATCTGTCTTGATCGTGTCCCGCCAGGTCTCTTTGCGAACAACTGGAGTCCTCCCCCCACCCGACTGAGTGGGGGCTTCAATGAATTTAACTTTGGGGGAGGTTTTGTACCTCCCCTGACCCAGGGTTTCTCATTACCCTGCTACTGTCCCTGTTTTTTACCCCCGGGATTTGACCGAGGAGGCCGTCGGAACTGTTACACAGCCGATGCCCCAGGGACTGGAGAAGCAGGCCTCTTAAAGAGGGACCTCTAACTCTGCTTTTAACCGGCAAGAGCGTATTTTTACCGCTGGAAATTTTCTGGATATATTTGTCCAGGTTTTCCCTGAATAAGCGTTCACCATGAAATGGGACGCTAACCAGCCATTCTTTACAGGGAGCTTCAGCAGACCAGTTTCTGAGCCATAGGAGCCTACGCATATGTACTATAGACAGCGTAAGGCGGGAGGCCTGATGGACTGAATCCTCTATGGCGTCAACCGCAAAGCCTAAGGCTCTAGGTAGATCAGCTAGAGCAAAGCCTGCTGATCTGTCAAGTCCCTCAAGACCTGTTTCAACTGATCCTTCACTGCTTAGCAGACCCCAATAGCTGCTACTGCTGGTTGTATCACCAAGCAGATTTTCATAAGGACTCCAATCTTTTATCTATTGGGTTCTTGAACATTTGGACATTATCCACTGGACATGTCAGTGATTTATACATACAAGAGATGGCTGCGTCCACTGTAGGGACCTTCCATTTTTTTTTTTTTGATGAACTTATCCTCCATGGGATAGACCACCGGAAATCTCTTGGGGGAATAAATATTTTCTCAGGACGTTCCTAATCCTGGTAAATGAGCCCTTTCAGTAAAGGGTGAAGTGGAAAAGAACAAACAGTCTGGGGGCTTCTAGCGACCCAAACGAGGATACAGTAGTGGTTGATGGTTCCGCAAGGTGCATTTTTAAATGCTGATCGGACCATGTTAGTCAGAGACTGAACCCATAATCTTTCAGCTTGAGATGCTGAGAAAAGGTTCCCCCACTGTTGATTCCTCTATAACAGAATCAACCTTATCCTGATCCCCTTCAGGCAGGTCGATCCCTGTATGGGACTGTTGCTCTGCTAACAGGCACTCTGAAGGAGGAGACGGAGATCGGGCGTGCTTTCCCTGACAGGGAGGCAGCGATAAATTTTGACAATCTCTCTCTAATCCTCCCAGAGCTGAGGAAAAAAACCTCCTCTGTTACATACACAGGAGCAGGTGACTGAGGACAGCCACAGTACCAAGTACCCCTGCGGGGTCTCTACGGTCACTTACCTCTGAACTTCAGGGGAGACTGGTGCAGCAGGAGTATGCCCAAGATCCTCAGAGCCCGATGAGACCCCCTTCGTTTCCTGGAAGATTCAGTTCCGGAGCTACTGGACGGCATATTCCTAAGCCTAAAGCTGAGGTATTCCAGCCGTAATACACCACTTTTACTGAGAATAGTCTAGCACAATTGCTGCTATATCACAGTTGGTGTCTACTAATGTGCCTTTCTAGGGGATGCCTGTATCAACCGCTTGCTGTATGCCTTTAAATGTTGCCAGCTCTGTCTCTGTACTTCATAGCCAGCTTACTGCAATAATGTGGCTTTTTAAAAACCTGCTGGGACGCCCGCACATGCGCAGAAGCGCTGCGGCGCGCACAGAGCGTCATCCCCAGGCCCCGCCCCTTTTTCCGGCCACCTCTATATATAGAGGCGCGTGCACGCGCACGCGCGCGGCCACGTGCGCCTCGGCGCTAATTTTCAAACATGGAAACCAGGGACAGGAGCCAGGGCCCCCTTTGCCGCAGGCCGGGGGATAGACGAACACTGCAACATGGCAGAGGAAACAGTTTCCTGTAGGAGAACTCACCAGCTGCCTGGACTTTGCTCTCTGAGAAGAAACTAGTCCATATGACAAGAAAAACATTCCACAGCGGCCTCTAGTGGACAAACACAGGTACCGCAGTTTAATATACTAAACATATATAAAAAAAATTCTTTTTTTTTTTTTTTTCTTGACCACCATTAAAAATTATTACATTTTTTTAGTAGTTACAGGCATGCACAGATATTAGCGGGAATACCGTTAGGTAACAGACAGAAAGACAAATTAGGCTTGGGGGTCCCCCAATAGAACCAAGTTCCTGGGGGCCCCCACTTACCTGTTCCCCGCCGCAGGACTTTGTTTGGTCCACAAAAGCCCAAACTTCACCTATCACGGCAGGCATTGTAATCAAACCTTCAGGGACCGGGTTCCCAAGGATTCCACTCCCCTGGACCTGTATAGCACCCTGCACAGAAAACATCTTGGTCGTGGGTATGACCAGAGCTCTGGATCCCAGGGTCCAGCTCTCCTAAGAGAAGCATTACAGGCAGAACCTTGCTCTTCTCTGCAAGGCCCGGGTACCGACCGTTTAGCTATGAAGCTTTTTTGGTCGGATCCGGAATAGCTTACTGAGGCCCAAAAGAACCTGTACGCAAGCTCAGTGAAAAACACATGTTTCTTCTTGGCCAACACCTTAGACACTGGCAAAAAACTGAGGTGCTCCCGGATGGGAGGGGCTTATATAGGGGAGGGTACTTCCGGTTTTGGAAGTTGCCAGTGCCAGCACCTGACGGTAACTATATAACCCATTAGTAATGACTATGTCGCTCTGTGTCCCGTGATGTACGAGAAAGAAAATCCTATTATTGTATATAGAGAGAGCAGTTTAACAGAGGCTCCTTGTATGTAGCATTGAAGCATGAAGGCAATGTGTACAACATTTTCCACATGAATAAATCAACTTATAACATAATGTGTTTACTAATATGGTATTGGATAAACACTTTTGTAAAAAAAAAAGGTGCTGTAAGCATTCCTTCTGCTAGTAGGAAATAATCTGTTCTAATTAAGAACAAAAATGCTTCATTGTCCTGTTACATGGGCATGAGGTACGTACATTTACTGCAATTTTGACAGGACCTCATAGACTAGCTGTTTAAATGTTATTGAAAAGATTAATTTAAACTGTTCCCAGGCATGTAGTCTTATCCTGGTGGCAATGTTTTTGCTCCTCTGCATCAGGAGAGCTGCTGTCCAGCTGCTAATATTCAGCATACATTCCCAGTCTGGATTCTGGCCAGTCCTGTCAACAGGTCACTCACATTTCATTGAAATGTTTCCTGTTGCAGACATGTATAAGAATGCAGTCTTACTTTGCTGACTTTGAAGGTTAGAGAACAGCTGCAAGCTTTAGATTTTGAAGTATTTGCAGCAAAGGATTAATTGCAATTAGCTTTTCAATTAGAGACTCTCGTGAGCGTATGAAGACTATTCACAGTAGGTCACACTAAATCGCAGGAGCCATGGGACGGATAGAGGAAAACAATGACAAAATAGTCTGATGGAAAATTAGGCCTTCCCAAGGGACTGATCCATCATGCATGAGACATTTTATATTCTGTGTCAGACTGGGGTAAGTAATCATCCCTGATATTCACAGGTTCTCTGAAATAAGATATTATCGCCAGACTGTTCTTTACAGCGAAAACAGTGACCAGAAGTACTGACACAATGCAGTCACCATTTGCTGTTAAAATAAAGGTGCCAAGATTGAGCTAATTGTGCTGGCTCTGGACACCTTAGCTCACCATCAAAACATAACTATAGCCAAAACTCTTTTGGCCATAGTTCTCTTGTGGGTCACAGGAATGCACTCATTTTTGCTCTCCTGTGACCCAGAGTCACCTGACAGTAGGCTATAGTGTGGCTAGAGGTGTGTGTGGGGGGGGGGGGGGGCTGTAAGTCCTGGAAGGAGGAGTACACCCAGCATGGTTTTTGAGAGGAGCAAGATGGAGGTTTGCATGCAGCTGGCTGGAGTTCAGGACCAAATGCCAGAGTGGCAGAAGCAGATGGACACTGGAGTTTGTTTGGAGCACTGAGAAGGGTTAGTTTCGGCCATGAGTGGAGGTGCAGAGAGATTTTGCCCGGTGTGTGCAGGATGCGGTAGACCCACAGCGGTAGTCAGAGCATGGGTAAAGTGTAGGCATTGCGGGGTGCCACTGATGAAGTTAACACCAAGCAGCCTACTACCCACAACCTACACAGATGTCAAACACAAGGGCCGAATCCGGCCTTCCAGGCCATTTTATGTGGCCCTTGCACCTCTCCTGCAGCTGCAGGAGAGCTCCAGCCCTCCTCTGGTCCTCCTCCAGACCCTTACTTTCTGCTTTCAAGCAATGCATCCAGCTTCTTCCAAGCAGCAGCATATGGAAAGGGGGGTGCCCTGTGATGTAAGGGAGAGTGGGGGACTCAACTTCTGATGGTGGAGTGGCTCTTGACATCTAATGTAAAGGGGAGGGGATGCGCTGGACATCTAATCTTACAGATACAACCGGCCCTGAGGGCAATCATAATGCTGATGTGGCCCACGATGAAATTGGGTTTGACACCCCTGACCTACACTGTGAAACTGCAGATGGGACTGTGCATGTAGGTGGCGTAGGCTGAAGTGTCTCGGGAGGAACACAGCCAGGCTGGGGCTGTGTTCCAAGTAAAGTTATGCCGACGGAAGGGGCCTGATGGAAGGATGTTCCAAGTCCAAGATCCTAATTATTACTGCTGAGCAGGAATTACTTTTAATGTCTCAGCTGCTACCTGGGTCTGTACTCAGATTTTGCTATTACTAAAGGGGGCTACTGCTGGAATTCTCATCCCTCCATTCCTTCTAAGAGGAAAGAAGAATTCTCATGAGAACCTCTTTTGCTGCAGAGGGGACTCTCTGCCTTTCCTACGAGTGTTGGTTTGTCGTTTGTCCCTCCCCCTGCTGTTAAAGAAGTTATAATGTTGGGGAGATGTGCCCGTTCGGCCTTACTACTTTAAGGGAAGGAGACCTGATCCCTAAATTCTCCTTCCCAATCGTGCAGTGAAATCAAGGACTCTGGGTCTACAGAGCCAATCCTAAGTTAAAAGTGTTGTGAACTTTTCCTCTGCAAGCAGGCACGCCCTGTTGTGCAGAGCATGTGTATACATTGTAGATATCATTATATCATAGTTAGTTGGGGCATGTCCTCCTCCTTCCCAGGGCTCTGGGGAGATGCGACGTGTCAACATTGACCATTAGGTAGTCCAGAGATGGTGCTCCTACCTAGAGTGTATATATATGTGTACTAATGTTTTCTTCCCTTTCAGAAAAATTTGTAATTTAGTGTGTATACAGATTAATCAGTTAGCAGTAGTGATCTACTTAGCTAGGATGTATAAGAAGGTGGAGAAGCAACCCATAAATATTCTAAAGCCTGGCAGTCTGGGAGCAGAGTTCAGGGTCAAGCCATCAAGAGGTGACTCCCTGCGCTGGCAGCTCTGCCCCTGGGGCAGAGAGAGGGAGAGATGGAGAAAAAGATAGAGGAGCCTTTATGGAAGACGTTAGGGTCCCAGCTAGGCCTACTGAAGAGGGAGGAAGTCTGAGTCTGAATGGAGGTACAATATCTGGAATCAGGAAGCTTCCCATGTGGTACACATGCAGAAGTGAGCCTGATTTTGCACTCTCCAGCTATAGTAAATAAACCCCATTGTGTACTTAAAAGTGGGGTATGCCTGTACTGAGTGAGTATTTAATCCAACCATACTTTCAAGAGAGGTGCCTGGAGTGCAATACCCCACCAGTCAGGTCCAGGTGCAGCCAGAAACAAATGAAAAATGGCCAGTGGCAAACCATCTCTCAGTGTCTGAACTAGTGCAGCCAGGTGCAGTGCAAGAGAGCCAAGCATTTTACTACTACTTCAACTACTACTACTGCTATTTTTCAACAGTACTACTTTCTAAGAGTGTTTTACAGGACATTACAGCATAGGGCTTTGCAATACAGCTTGCAACCTGTTTTAAAGCAGTCAGGGACTCCGCAGTCATCAGTTTTTGTGTACAAAGTTCGAAACAAACAGCTTTTTTTTGGGGGGAAAAAAACAAACCTTTATTGATGGTTTAGCAATATCACCATTCAGCAAATTTTGTGTTCACAAATTTACCTTTGGTTATTACTTACTTGCATATTGTGGTGTCTCTTATAGACCATGCCTAGCTTTGGAATGTTCATACTGGGAAATGTGAATAATATTGGTTTCAGGTATGTAGTGTGTCCGTGTGCAGTGCTTTCTAATTAGTACTATGTGTTTGACAACATCTGGTTGCCCTGCGTTTAGTAAAGTGTGTTAAGTACAGAGTAGCTTTAAACTGAAATTCTCCAAAACAAATGTGATTATTCTAGGAGTGAGGCACAGGAAGCATTCATTTGATTGGATAGTGTAAGTAAGCTCTTATGCTATACAACTGTAAAGATACAAGTAGGACATACAGACTGCGACGTGTGACCATCTTAAATTATGCTTTTTTTGAAGTCATAACAACCTGGTGTTTTTTTTATACACTATGACCACCGATGTGTTCATACCCTCATGTCTGTGTCTGGGCTATATTACGAATCCCAAGGTGTGGTTGTGCTGAATGTCTGATAAACTTGGAGAAAGGTGAGATGGAGGAGGTAGGGAGAGACTTCCGCTAATCCAGTGTGGAATGTGTGCTGCTGGGCTAGGGTTTGTACATGTTAACAGATTCATCATATCACATGCTTTTTTTTTTTTGAGCCATTGGAAACAGTGTGGAAAACAGTTTGCCTGGCTGTGGGTGCTGTAAGGGGGAAATCAGCTTGAAATCCAGTGGCTCCTTCGGAGGTAGCGCTACAAATGCATTAAAATACATGTGCTTTACTTCAGGAAACCAAACAAGTATAAATAAACTGTAGAAGAGCAGTACCACAGGACACATCCAGACTTGTCTATGGCAGCTGTGAAGTATGTGTTCCAAATACTGCCCATTATACATTTCTCTCTTATTGTCACCAAGCACTTTGCCAAGAATTTTCACCAACCTTAATCTAAGATAGTTCATTACTAGTAGGGGAAGTGCTGTGATGTGAAGTGTGCCAATGTAAAAAAAATCTTTCATTTTTAAAAAGTGCAAATTTTATTCTATGATTTGTTCTGTTTATAACAACATCAAATTATGGTACAAAGCACAGTAATGTTATTTATACATGTTATAGGGACATTTTCTTTTTGGTGCACATTTTCTAATGCAATAGAAAACCAAACAAACCAAAAAAGGTTTGTATGCAAACAGTACAAATAATGGACAAGGCGATATTATAGTTTATGTAAAAAATATATATATATATACAGTGGGGAGAACAAGTATTTGATAAACTGCCGATTTTGCAGGTTTTCCTACTTACAAAGCATGTAGAGGCCTGTAATTTTTATCATAGGTACTCTTCAACTGTGAGAGATGGAATCTAAAACAAAAATCCTGAAAATCACATTGTATGATTTTTAAGTAATTAATTTGCATTTTATTGCATGACATAAGTATTTGATACATCAGAAAAGCAGAACTTAATATTTGGTACAGAAACCCTTGTTTGCAATTACAGAGATCATATGTTTCCTGTAGTTCTTGACCAGGTTTGCACACACTGCAGCATTTTGGCCCACTCCTCCATACAGAGCTTCTCCAGATTCTCCAGATTCTTCAGGTTTCGGGGCTGTCGCTGGGCAATACAGACTTTCAGCTCCCTCCAAAGATTTTCTATTGGGTTTCGGTCTGGAGACTGACTAGGCCACTCCAGGACCTTGAGATGCTTCTTACGGAGCCACTCCTTAGTTGCCCTGGCTGTGTGTTTTGGGTCGTTGTCATGCTGGAAGACCCAGCCACGACCCATCTTCAATGCTCTTACTGAGGGAAGGAGGCTGTTGGCCAAGATCTTGTGATACATGGCCCCATCCATCCTCCCCTCTATACGGTGCAGTCGTCCTGTCCCCTTTGCAGAAAAGCATCCCCAAAGAATGATGTTTCCACCTCCATGCTTCACGGTTGGGATGGTGCTCTTGGGGTTGTACTCATCCTTCTTCCTCCAAACTTGGCGAGTGGAGTTTAGACCAAAAAGCTCTATTTTTGTCTCATCAGACCATATGACCTTCGACCATTCCTCCTCTGGATCATCCAGATGGTCATTGGGAAACTTCAGATGGGCCTGGACATGCGCTTGCTTGAGCAGGGGGACCTTGCGTGCGCTGCAGGATTTTAATCCATGACAGTGTAGTGTGTTACTAATGTTTTTCTTTGAGACTGTGGTCCCAGCTCTCTTCAGGTCATTGACCAGGTCCTACCGTGTAGTTCTGGGCTGATCCCTCACCTTCCTCATGATCATTGATGCCCCACGAGGTGAGATCTTGCATGGAGTCCCAGACTGAGAGAGATTGACCGTCATCTTGAACTTCTTCCATTTTCTAATAATTGCACCAACAGTTGTTGCCTTCTCACCAAGCTGCTAGCCTATTGTCCTGTAGCCCATCCCAGCCTTGTGCAGGTCTACAATTTTATCCCTGATGTCCTTACACAGCTCTCTGGTCTTGGCCATTGTGGAGAGGTTGGAGTCTTTTGAGTGTGTGGACAGGTGTCTTTTATACAGGTAACGAGTTCAAACTGGTGCAGTTAATACAGGTAATGAGTGGAGAACAGGAGGGCTTCTTAAAGAAAAAAATAACGGAATTCTTACTGGTTGGTAGTTGATAAAATACTTATGTCATGCAATAAAATGCAAATTAATTATTTAAAAATCATACAATGTGATTTTCTGGATTTTTGTTTTAGATTCCGTCTCTCACAGTTGAAGAGTACCTATGATAAAAAAAAATACAGACCTCTACATGCTTTGTAAGTAGGAAAACCTGCAAAATTGACAGTGTATCAAATTCTTGTTCTCCCCACTGTGTGTGTGTGTGTGTGTGTGTGTGTGTGTGTGTGTGTGTATATGTGTATATATATATATATATAATATATGTGTGTGTATGTGTATGTATGTATGTATATATATATATATATATATACACTAAATGCTATAGTTGCATGTATTCATTTTTCACAATAGCTATTTTAAGGATTCAAGAGAACATTACCATAAGTGTAGAGTAGTCGTGTTATGTCAAGGTTTTTTTTTTTTAAAAGGGCCACTATTCCATTAGTTAATAACACACTATCTCAATGGAGGACAATGGAGCTGTGCATGCCAAATTATGAAATGTATAATCAACTGAACAAACAAATACTTGATGTCAGATGTCAGCCCGGCGTACTAGTGTGGACACAATTTGTAATTAACCACTTGACCACTGGGCACTTAAACCCCCTTAATAACCAGACCAATTTTCAGCCTTCGGTGCTCTCACATTTTGAATGACAATTACTCAGTCATACAACACTGTACCCATATGAAATTTTTGTCCTTTTTTTCACACAAATAGAGCTTTCTTTTGGTGGTATTTAATCACTGTTGGGTTTTTTATTTTTTGCGCTATAAGAGAAAAAAGACTGAAAATTTTGTAAAAAAATGATTTTTTTTTTCGTTTCTGTTATAAAATTTTGCAAATTACTATTTTTTCTTCATAAATTTTGGCCAAAATTTATACTGCTACATATCTTTGGTAAAAATAAGTACAAATTGGTGTATATTATTTGGTCTTTGTGAAAGTTATAGAGTCCACAAGCTATGGTGCCAATATCTGAAAATTGATCACACCTGAAGTACTGACGGCCTATCTCAATTCTTGAGACCCTAACATGCCAGAAAAGTACAAATACCCCCCAAATGACCCCTTTTTGGAAAGAAGACATTCCAAGGTATTCAGAAAGAGGCATTGTGAGTTTTTTGAAGTTGTCATTTTTTCCCACAATTCTTTGCAAAATCAAGATTTTTTTTTTCTCTTTTTTTTTTTTCACAAAATTGTCATATTAGCAGGTTATTTCTCACACACAGCATATGCATTCCACAAATTACACCCCAAAACACATTCTGCTATTACTCCCGAGTATGGCGATACCACATGTGTGAGACTTTTACACAGCGTGGCCACACACAGAGGCCCAACATGCAGGGAGCACCTTCAGGCGTTCTGGAGCACCCAGGCCAATTCTGACATTTCTCTCCTACATGTAAAAATCATCATTTGTTTGCTAGAAAATTACATAGAACCCCAAAACATTATATATGTTTTTTTAGCAAAGACCTTAGAGAATATAATGGTGGTTGTTGCAACTTTTTATCTCGCACGATATTTGCGCAGCAATTTTTTTAACGCGTTTTTTACGGAAAAAAAATGTTTTGTGCTTAAAAAAAAAAAAAAACGTAAAGTTAGCCCAATGTTTTTGCACAATGTGAAAGATGAAGTTACGCCGAGTAAATAGATACCTAACATGTCGCCCTTAAAAATTGCACACACTCGTGAAATGGCGCCAAACTTCGCTACTTAAAAAATCCCCATAGGCGACGCTTTAAATATTTTTACTGGTTACATGTTTTGAGTTACAGAGGAGGTCTAGGGCCAAAATGATTGCTCTCGCTCTAACGTTCGCAGAGATACCTCACATGTGTGGTTTGAAAACCGTTTTCATATGTGGGCGGGACTTACGTATGCGTTCGCTTCTGTATGCGAGCTCACGGGGACAGGAGCGCTTTAAAAAAAAAAAATGTATTCTTCATTTTACTTTATTTATTTTAGTTTGACATGTTTTTCCGCCCTAAACTTTTTTTTGATCACTTTTATACCTATTACAAGGAACGTAAACATCCCTTGTAATAGGAATATGGCATGACAGGTCCTCTTTACAGTGAGATATGGGGGGGGGGGTGTCAATAAGACCCCACATCTCACCTCTAGGCTGGGAAGCCTGAAAAAAATACAAAAAAAAAACAACAATCCTGGCTTTGATCGTAGCGGTGAGTCGGTAGAAGCACCGGAGGGCGGCGGGGGAGGGGGACATCCCCTCTCGCCTCCCGTAAGAATGATCAAGCGGCGGAACAGCCGCTATGATTGTTCTTATGGTGTAGTGAATCGCCGGCTGAAAAAGCTAATATCTGAATGATGCCTGTAGCTGCTCCCATCATTCAGATATCCCCGCACAAAGTCAAGGACGTCATATGACGGCCGGAGGGCGGGAAGTGGTTATTGCAGAGTATTGCCGGGCATTGCGGAGTATTGCCGGGCATTGCGGAGTATTGCCGGGCATTGCGGAGTATTGCCGGGCATTGCGGAGTATTGCCGGGCATTGCGGAGTATTGCCAGGCATTGCGGAGTATTGCTGGGCATTGCGGAGTATTGCAGGGCATTGTGGAGTATTGCGGACTATGGCAGGGTATTGCGGTGTATGGCAGGGTATTGCACGGGTATTGCACAGGGTATTGTGGAGGGTATTGCACAGGGTATTGTGGAGGGTATTGCAGAGCATTGTGGAGGGTATTGCAGAGTATTGTGGAGGGTATTGCAGAGTATTGTGCAGGGTATTGCAGAGTATTGTGCAGGGTATTGCAGAGTATTGTGCAGGGTATTGCAGAGTATTGTGCAGGGTATTGCAGAGTATTTTGCAGAATATTGCGCAGGGTATTGCAGAGTATTGCGCAGGGTATTGCAGAGTATTGCGCAGGGTATTGCAGAGTATTGCACCAGAGTATTGCACCAGAGTATTGCACCAGAGTATTGCGCAGAGTATTGCGCAGAGTATTGCGCAGGGTATTGCAGAGTATTGCGCAGGGTATTGCGCAGGGTATTGCAGAGTATTGCGCAGGGTATTGCAGAGTATTGCGCAGGGTATTGCAGAGTATTGCGCAGGGTATTGCAGAGTATTGCACCAGGGTATTGGCAGGGTATTTTGCAGAGTATTGGCAGGGTATTTTGCAGAGTATTGGCAGGGTGTATTGCAGAGTATTGGCAGGGTATAGCACAGGGATGGCTGAGCAGGGATGGATGGATGGCTGGATCTGTGACTGCAATTGTCACAGATCCAGCCCACAGTGCTGCTGCTGCCATCCGCTCCCTCCCCCTCCCCTCTCACACTGTACCGATCGGTACAGAGAGGGGAGGGAGGAACCGGCGTCATCAAATGACGCCGGTCTGTTTACAAGTGATTGCTCCGTCATTTGACGGAGCGATCACGTGGTAAACGGCCGCTATCAGCGGCGATTTACCGCGATTCGTGATCCGCCGGGTCCTCTGGACCCGGCGGTCACGGAGTTTCCCGTGTGCGCGCGATTCTGGGAGGACGTTATATAACGTCCTCCCAGAGTTAAGCAACCACCTTGTCGACGTTATTTGTCGGCAGGTGGTTGTTAAGTGGTTAAATAATATGTGTACTTGCGTGCTGCTATGTTGTGCTAATAAGTGCTATAAGACTACAATCTGCTAACAGTTTATGCTGAACGGATCGCTCACACCTATACACACTTTCAATAAGTGGATCAATGTGCAAAATTATAATCAAAAGAATGGTGCCGCACTCCTAAATGATATTGTGTTAGTATTAGGGCTGTGGAAATTAACTATTAATTCCTCGATTTAATCGATTAAGTTTTTTGATCGATCAAAATTCCGGGTCTTCAGGGAGTTCCGTTGGAGATCCGGTGACGTCACGGACACCGGCGGGGCTTGCCGTGTTCATCTGAAGGCCTCCTTTGCTAATGCCTTCATATCTGCATGCCGGCGGGACCTTACTAACTGCCACACGCAAGGGCTGTTACACTTCCCTCTATCACTTCCCTCTATCAACCTGGGATTCTACAGCCATCCACTGGGAGTTGTGATAGTTCCCTTCACGGGACATCTACATACCGACGGACTGATGTTAACCCCTTCTCATCTGGATTTAGCAGCGGTATCGTTGCACACATTTTTATACCAGTATCATACTTGGCTACATGTTTTTATGACTGCTTTTGCTACCATTTGGTATTACTCGCACCATTTTTACAGTTTATGTAGCTACATTGATTTTATCTTCAGTGCAATATTTATTTTGTTACCTACTTGAATCGAGCGCTGCCTTTGTGTGTTTTTGTATCCTGCTATCCATTTTTCCAGTGGTTGGTTGCTGCACTGGGAATCGGCCTGCATGGAGATCAGCTAAAAGTAGTTGGATATGTATGTGCGTTATAATTAATCGAAATTAGTCGATTAATCGATTTTAAAAAAAAAACGATTAATCGAACACGAAAATTTTAATCAGTAACAGCCCTAGTTAGTATCCCTTTAAATCTGCTTGCATAGCAATTTTTCCAAAACCGACAAATCATATCCAAAAAATATATAACGTTGGCAAAACAAACAATGCATCAGTCCCATAAAGTGTCCTTTAGTATGAGTTTGCTTGCATGTACTCAATCTTTCATCAATAACAAGCATATGTTCACATATCCAAGCAATTGCTTCCTTAATTTGTGATCACCACTATGTGCTCCAATCATTAACATGTATTGGTGATAATTCCCTCATCCGATGTGCCCTCACCTGGGGGATAAGACCAACCAATGGTTTTGTCCCTCTCTGAGGATCTGTTGTACTCCTTTGCTGGCAATCTTGAGATTAGAATCCTCCTTTTCTTACACTTATCTCCATTCAGCCAAGTCACAAAAAGAGAAAGCTGGACATAGTGCTTTATCCTTTTTAAAACCACCGGTTTATTAAATACTAGGGTATAAAAACACTCACATTTTTATGGTGCTTAGAGTGCACCAAACTGTAAAAAGCATTCAGTCCTCACAGTGCGAGTATATGACAATCGGACAGTTATTACCACAGTATGCTCCCGATGCGTGCCTCAGCGTTATGACAGACTGGCCCCTCCCCTACGCTTTACGCCACAGGGTTATGTGGCTTCCTCAGGGGTATGTCTTGAAATTTTGATTATAATTTTGGACACAATTTATAGTAGTGTCTTGCTCTGGAAGACATATTCCCAGAGAACAACCAATGAGTTTAATGTTATGAAAGTGCCCAAACTGGACACTCCCGGGGGTTGAAAATTGATTTACTAAAACTGCAAAGTGCAAATTCTGGTACAGCTAGCTATGCATGGCAGCCAATCAGCTTCTAACTTGTTCAGCTTCTACAAATAAGCTTTGACAAAAAAAATGGAAGCGGATTGGTTTCTATGCAGAGCTGCACCAAATTTTGCACTCTCCAGCTTTAGTAAATCAACACCTCTGTAGTAAATAAATAAGTGGAAAGGGGCTATAAAACCTGGAGTTTCTAGCTAAAAATCTACATCTTTAACATTTAGTGGAAGGAAACTGAAGAAAAGTGTAGCGCCCTGCTACTGTTGACCAGGCGCTATCATGTAAATTTAGTGGGTCATCTGAATTGTACATAGTTCAGAATGTAATGTTTATGGCTAAATTAGCCTCTGTTCCAGTTTTGGCTGTGTTGGGAGCATTTCCCAGTGTCGCCGGTAGGTGTCGTCGTCACCACCGGCCAGTGTTGGAAATACAACAGGCTGAAGTGTATTGGGTGTCCCTTCCCCAGAAACAGTCCAGTGGGAGTGTTTTACCGCTGTGCATTCTGGGAGAGGATACTTAAGGCAGACGCCATTTTTCTCTCTCTCTCTGACCTCGTGACCTGCCTGGCCTAAGGTATGTGACAACTCCTCTTTTGCCTTGGGGCCTGCTGGCCCGAGGCTACGTTACTGCAAGTAGGTTTGGAAGTTGTCTGAGCCCTACTGGCCCGGGGATGGTCCTGTGCTGTCCTGCTGCGGGAAGAAGCCCAGCAATTGGAAGATCCAGGGGAGGACTCTTCTTGGAGAGGACCGAGCAGAAGGCTGGTATCTCAAGAAGAGCCTGGTGACTAAATTGGAGTATGCATCCTAACCAATCTTCCTCACAGTACTGCCGGGTGGCTTAAAGGACTTTGGTACTGTGTAGCTGTGTTCGCTCAGTCAATTACTGATTACCAAATCCTGTGGCAGAGGATTGTTCAACAGTTTATTACTATCACTGAGTCTGTGGCAGAGACTTTTGTCTGTGCATCATTCCGGGTGCTAGGCCGGTGAGAGAGGCCTATCCGGGTGAGCAAGGTCTGTTGACAGCAAGTGTACTTGTCTCCAGGATCTCAAGTTCCTCAGTGATCTGCACAAGCTATCTGAATTCCCCTAACCCTTCATCCCTCTGCTGCTGCAAGTTGTGTTTAATAAAAAAGCATTGAAAAAAGCATTGTGACTGGTGCATGCATCTGTGGGCACATTGCCCAATTTAGACTCAAAGTTCTGGGACGGTGAAGTGTGGGGTAACGGCAGGACCAAAAATAACCAGCAGCTCCTACAGGGGTAGTGCTACAAAAGTATTTTCCCAAGTGGCTAGGTCCACTTTTTCCACATGATCTAATTAAACCAGTTTTTCAAGATTTATTTACATCTGTCTAGTCTTCAGAATTGGTTTTTACAGTTTAATATCATAACTTCCTAAGTCAAACTTTATTGATCAGGGATGTGTACACGCATATGATGGATGCAGCTCAGCTGCTACCCACAGTCATTACTTCACAAGGCTCTGATGTTCATTAAGATGGCGGCTTCAACATCATCTCTAAAGAGGACAAATCATTTTCTGGTAGTGGACAGAAGGGCAGGCAGCTGTCTCTAGCAGTCTTCAGAGGAAACCACAAAGTAATGGATGGGCAATTAAAGACAATGAAGATGTATGAAATCTCAATGTCATCCCAAATAATACAAGTGCACCCATTTCCTTTATAAATCAGAACTCATAGACATGAGAAATTTCTCCTCTACAATAACTAGAGGCTGTAATATGCATTATTAGAGGAAGTAGGTGTTTAGAGATTGCTGGGTCAGAAGACGGAGTTAGTGTTTTGGAAGATTAAAAGGGTCTGCATGTCAGAAAATAAAAACTTAGAGAGGACTTTCAGCACACTTATCTTTTTTGCAGACAGTATGTCTCACAATGTTATGCAAGTTAAGGGATGTCTTTTAAAGCCCAACTCCAATAGCCACCTCTTTTTTTAGCAGAAGGGTTAGAAAGTCTGTCAAGTTTAAGGAAAGCGCTATCCCCAAGGAGAAGGTATTATTTTATTTTGGTTCTATCTAACACCTGTCACCTGAATAGGACGTTTGGGAAAATCCAATCACAGAAGTGGGGAGACTCTCTCCCTTACTGTTTTTTTTTGCAGACATCTGTCATATAGGCAGAAACTAAAAAGAAAATCTCTAAAATAGGGAAAGTAATTGCAACAAAAAAAAATGGATCGGTTTTACCCTCATTTGCTATTAGGAACAAAAAAAAGTGCCTGTAAAAAGAAGACTATCAACACTTGCCTTCAATACCTTTTGTTAAGTGTGGTAAGTGTGGTAATCTGCTAAGAGCTGTTACATAGTAGTTACATAGGAGCAGGTTAGGAACTACAGCACTCAGTGGAGAAACCGGCATCTAACACTCCACAAAATCTGTTGGATGTAGAGGATTCTTTATACTATATAGCTCTTTCAAGCTTGGTGGTACAGAAGGTAAGACAGGTAAGCTTGTGTAGTGTTCTTGTACAGGTAATTTTCTTATGAAGCAACATACCGTATTTTTCGGCGTATAACACGCACAGGCGTATAACACGCACCCTAACTTTAAGAGGGAAGTTTCAGGAAAAAATCTTGCCACAGCCCCCTGCGTATAACACGCAGGCACAGTTTACCCTCTATTTTCAGGGTAAAAAAGTGAGTGTTATATGCCAATAAATACAGTAATCACTTTAAAGCTGAACCTCTGTACCATGTTGCACTGTTGTCTGCAGATCCCCTGATATTCTGGGTTAACACACTCTGTATGTCCTGCTGATAGGCTCTGTCCCTTCGACGGTCACTTCCTTCAGCAGCTAGAGTCTATAACACACCCCCTTGTAGTCTTTCAGACTCTGCAAATGATGTATAACAAAATCAGTGCAGCGCAACAATATATGGTAATTCAACCACAGTCCCAATATGTGAGATAGTCTTCCTCCATGTGTAAAGTGCTTGATCTCAAACAAAACAGTGATAAGGGTGAATGCAGCCCGTCCACCGCAAATAGTCCTAGCCACTCACCTCAGAGATTCGACCTGAAAAGGTCTCATAGCATAGCATGTATCCCACACTATGGGGCATCAACATCCAGCGCTCAAGGAACGATGTATGAGACAATTCCGCCACCGGGTCAGTATGTAAACATTTGGAAAATGTGGAAAGAAAATGAAAACGCATTTATTTTTTATATTTATTTTTTTACACAAAGTTGTCCATATATAAGATATTTCTAACACATAGCATGTACATGGCAAAAATTACAACCCAAAATATATTCTGCTACTCCTCCTGAGTATGGGGATACCACATGTGTGAGATTTTTCCACAGCCTGGCCACATACAGAGGCCTAACATGCTGAGAGCCCCATCAGGTGTTCTAGGGACATAAATTTAAAATCTAATTTGACTACCTATTACGCTTTTGTGAGGCACTGTAGTGGCGTGGATGTGGCACGGATGAGCACTGATGTGGTATGGATGTGGCACAGATGAGAACTGATGTGGCATAGATGTGTACTGATCTGGCACGGATGAGTACTGATCTGGCACGGCTGGGCATGGATGAGCATGAATGAGGCATGGCTGGGCATAGATGAGAATGAATAAGGCATGGATGAGCACGGCTGGGCATGGATGAGCACGGTTGGGCACGTATGAGCATGGCTGGGTCATGGATGGATGAGCATGGCTGGGCCATGGATGGATGAGCCAGAATGGGCAGAGATCAGCGCTGTGGGCACATCACATCCAGCCCACAAGCACTGATTACACCAGCTCCCTCCTCTCCTCGCACACTATACTGATCGGTGCTAGGAGAGGAGAGGATCTGAACCGGACATGTGCTGGTTTGTTGACAAGTGATCGTTCCGTCAGTGAACGGAACGATCATGTGGTAAAGGGCTGCTGTCATTGGCCCTTTACCCCGATCCGTGACACACCGGGTCTGGAAACCCCTACGGTCATGAACATTCCCGGGTGCACGATTCTGGGAAGACGTCATAGTACACCTTCTCATAGTTATCCGATCACGCTGTAGCCATCATTTGGCTATGGCCCGATCGGCAACTGGTTAAGGGCATCTGCTTAAAAAACGTTTGGTGCAGCACGTTTCACAATTAATTTTGTGCTTTGGTTTTTAGCTCTGACAAGCAACAAGCTATATCCTTGGACACGCTATACAAAGGCTGTTAGGGATAGGCATGGAAAGAGGCAATGAAGGCATGGTTAAGAACAGCAAAGTAGCTTACCCTAAATACCAAAAACAACGTTACTTTTAGTTCGTCATTCTGGTTCATACCAGATGGCTCAGATGCCTACGCTGATACAACACATTTATTTGTATCATTATGGCAAGGTCAGTATACTCGCTTAATTTAGGCACCCTATCGATAATATACTGCCATGATTTAACCACTAGTCATCCTCTGACTTTAGTCAATGTACATGTTCGCCAGCACACCAGGGATCTTCAGTTATCAACCAAAGGTTTTTTTATTGTAGAAAGATCACATTTAAAAGACAAGTGCAATGTTTCGAAGCCATGCAGGACCCCTTCATGAGGCATTAGATGAAGGGGTCCTGCATGATATTGACAAGGTCCTCTGACTTTAGGTCAACAATCCCAGGCCTGTACCAAAAGCACATTAATCTAGGTTCATCAGTTGATTTGATGACAAACAGGCTGGAAGTTCATTCAGAAAATACACCTCTATAGCTTGCAGATCCCACTGCAGCTTGTAGATGGTGGGGTGCCTTTGTTCAATACTGTAATTGTCAGATACAATTATAGTTTGTAAGTATCAGCGTACTAGAGTTGTAAATATCCAAATATTGGCAGCAGCTGGAAAACCTCTGCAACCCTAGCAGAAGAAAGCATCAATCAATCATAAAATCAGAGCTAAAAAGTCAATGTCCCTCACACCTAATTCACAAAGTTTCCTTCCAAAAGATCTTCAAAGCTTTTTTTGTTCAATAAAATGCATTTGTTCTAAAACTGTCTATCTATTCTTGGGTCTTTAATAATAATCTATTTGGCAGGATGATCGATCCTCCAAACTTCTCAAATGAGACTTCCACATATCCCTGTTGAATACACTTCTTAAAATGCTGTGTATTATGCCCTCCCTGGAAAGGTCCTTCTCCCTCTCCTCTGAATTGGTATTAGGAACTCCCAAAAAGGAAAATCATACAAAAAAAAAAAACTATTTCATACTACTTACATAAATGAGTTTTAGATGTGCATATCCCTTAAAACCCAATCAAAATTCCACCACGTGTTATGATCCACCACTTATTCCATGCACCTTACAAAATTGGGAAAAAATGTTTTGACATTGTATTTATAAGTAATGAATATAATAAAATGTATACAAACCCACTATGCATTCCCTTTAACGTTCATGTAGCACCCTCCAGCTTAGTGTGCTATAGTCAGTTTTTGTACAGAGTAGGTAAATTGTTCAGGCTTGGCTGGCAGCCAAGCCTGTGTGTTTTTTCTGGGTCAGGGTTGTGTGACTCAGGGAGGGCTGGTATGACTCACAAGCAGCATCTCTTATGCCCCGTACACACGGTCCGATGGAAAAAGTCCGTCAGACTTTTTCCATCGGAAATTCCGATCGTGTGTACGGGGCATAAGACCTCCCCCTACTTCTAGAAACATGCAGAAGATTCTAGGATGGGAGAGGAGGAGCTGCCTGGAGTATTCATGAGGGCCCACAAAAGTATAAGGCAGATTAGGCGGCCGCCTGAGGGTGCCTGACTGTATGGGTGCTAAAACCAGGGGCCCTTCAAGATATGCTTATGCCGGCGCCAGCCTTGCTCACACGAAGTTCTACCTAGCTGAGAACAGGTCAGGCATTCTCATACTTTCCAGGAGATTCTGGGTTCCACGGGCCCTCCCGTTACATCTCTCCCCTTTCGGCAGGAGACTAACACAGGAGGAGACCCCAGACGGGTTGACTCCGAAGTTAGCACATAGTTCCATTCCCCCAATGCCGGTATTCACACAGTACCGCAAACAAATTGCTCCAAACAGAGCATTACTCACCCAGCCAACCTCTGCCTCTCTCAGAGAACATACCCGCCGCTGGGGAGAGGCCTGGACTGGCCCTTCTCCCTGGAGTCCTTTCAGCTGCTGGAGAGAAGACAGGGTGACTGGGCTCAGTCCGTCATGCTGTTGGGGATCTGGGCCAACTGCCCAGCATCCCTGGGGTATACAAGTGGAGAGTAAAGTCCCATCCACTTGTGGTAGGTGAAAATCCCCTAGTGCTTGCAAAGCAAGGCTGACATCCTCCTGTCTAGGGATGAGCTTCGTGTTCGAGTCGAACATACGTTCGACTCGAACATCGGCTGTTCGATCGTTCGACGAAGATCGAACGATTTGGGCCGTTCGCGCCAAATTCGAGTGACGCGAACGGCCCACAATGCACTACGCCATCGCAGTGTCATCCAGGCGCTGTGATTGGCCAAGCATGCACTGTGACCCCGCATGCTTGGCCAATCACAGCGCCGGCAGCGAGGAGAGCAATGATTGGCCACAGGCAGGATGCCTGTGGCCAATTATTGCTGAGGGTGTTTAGTACACGCCCCACACTATAAAAGGCCGCCAGCACGGCGGCCTAGTGTAGTGTGTTCCGGAGCAGGGATAGAGCAGCATAGGCAGGGACAGTGACTGTTATTTCTTTCTTGCTTAACCTGGATTCCTTTAGTTTAGGGAAAGAGAAGGATAGGTAGGGAGAGTGTCAGTGTGTTTTGTGCTTGTGCTATAGTGTGCTTAAAAAAAACATTTATTCTAGGGACAGAAAACTGTAGGTAGGGACAGTGTCAGTTTCTTTCACTCTGCAAGTCCTTGTTTCCAGGGACCTGGAAGGACAGTGAGTGAATTGTCCTTGTGCTATATTGTGCTTAAAAAAACATTTATTCTAGGGACAGAAAACTGTAGGTAGGGAGAGTGTCAGTTTCTTTCACTCTGCAAGTCCTTGTTTCCAGGGACCTGTAAGGACAGTGAGTGAATTGTCCTTGTGCTATATTGTGCTTAAAAAAAACATTTTTTCTAGGGACAGAAAACTGTAGGTAGGGAGAGTGTTTTTTTTCTTTCACTCTGCAAGTCCTTGTTTCCAGGGACCTGTAAGGACAGTGAGTGAATTGTCCTTGTGCTATAGTGTGCTTAAAAAAAACATTTATTCTAGGGACAGAAAACTGTAGGTAGGGACAGTGTCAGTTTCTTTCACTCTGCAAGTCCTTGTTTCCAGGGACCTGGAAGGACAGTGAGTGAATTGTCCTTGTGCTATATTGTGATTAAAAAAAACATTTTTTCTAGGGACAGAAAACTGTAGGTAGGGAGAGTGTTTTTTTTCTTTCACTCTGCAAGTCCTTGTTTCCAGGGACCTGTAAGGACAGTGAGTGAATTGTCCTTGTGCTATATTGTGCTTAAAAAAAACATTTATTCTAGGGACAGAAAACTGTAGGTAGGGAGAGTGTTTTTTTTCTTTCACTCTGCAAGTCCTTGTTTCCAGGGACCTGTAAGGACAGTGAGTGAATTGTCCTTGTGCTATATTGTGATTAAAAAAAACATTTTTTCTAGGGACAGAAAACTGTAGGTAGGGAGAGTGTTTTTTTTCTTTCACTCTGCAAGTCCTTGTTTCCAGGGACCTGTAAGGACAGTGAGTGAATTGTCCTTGTGCTATATTGTGCTTAAAAAAAACATTTATTCTAGGGACAGAAAACTGTAGGTAGGGAGAGTGTCAGTTTATTTCACTCTGCAAGTCCTTGTTTCCAGGGACCTGTAAGGACAGTGAGTGAATTGTCCTTGTGCTATATTGTGATTAAAAAAAACATTTTTTCTAGGGACAGAAAACTGTAGGTAGGGAGAGTGTTTTTTTTCTTTCACTCTGCAAGTCCTTGTTTCCAGGGACCTGTAAGGACAGTGAGTGAATTGTCCTTGTGCTATATTGTGATTAAAAAAAACATTTTTTCTAGGGACAGAAAACTGTAGGTAGGGAGAGTGTTTTTTTTCTTTCACTCTGCAAGTCCTTGTTTCCAGGGACCTGTAAGGACAGTGAGTGAATTGTCCTTGTGCTATAGTGTGCTTAAAAAAAACATTTATTCTAGGGACAGAAAACTGTAGGTAGGGACAGTGTCAGTTTCTTTCACTCTGCAAGTCCTTGTTTCCAGGGACCTGGAAGGACAGTGAGTGAATTGTCCTTGTGCTATATTGTGATTAAAAAAAACATTTTTTCTAGGGACAGAAAACTGTAGGTAGGGAGAGTGTTTTTTTTCTTTCACTCTGCAAGTCCTTGTTTCCAGGGACCTGTAAGGACAGTGAGTGAATTGTCCTTGTGCTATAGTGTGCTTAAAAAAAACATTTATTCTAGGGACAGAAAACTGTAGGTAGGGACAGTGTCAGTTTCTTTCACTCTGCAAGTCCTTGTTTCCAGGGACCTGGAAGGACAGTGAGTGAATTGTCCTTGTGCTATATTGTGATTAAAAAAAACATTTTTTCTAGGGACAGAAAACTGTAGGTAGGGAGAGTGTTTTTTTTCTTTCACTCTGCAAGTCCTTGTTTCCAGGGACCTGTAAGGACAGTGAGTGAATTGTCCTTGTGCTATATTGTGCTTAAAAAAAACATTTATTCTAGGGACAGAAAACTGTAGGTAGGGAGAGTGTCAGTTTATTTCACTCTGCAAGTCCTTGTTTTCAGGGACCTGGAAGGACAGTGAGTGAATTGTCCTTGTGCTATATTGTGATTAAAAAAAACATTTTTTCTAGGGACAGAAAACTGTAGGTAGGGAGAGTGTTTTTTTTCTTTCACTCTGCAAGTCCTTGTTTCCAGGGACCTGGAAGGACAGTGAGTGAATTGTCCTTGTGCTATATTGTGCTTAAAAAAAAACATTTTTTCTAGGGACAGAAAACTGTAGGTAGGGAGAGTGTTTATTTTCTTTCACTCTGCAAGTCCTTGTTTCCAGGGACCTCTAAGGACAGTGAGTGAATTGTCCTTGTGCTATATTGTGCTTAAAAAAAACATTTATTCTAGGGACAGAAAACTGTAGGTAGGGAGAGTGTCAGTTTATTTCACTCTGCAAGTCCTTGTTTCCAGGGACCTGGAAGGACAGTGAGTGAATTGTCCTTGTGCTATATTGTGATTAAAAAAAACATTTTTTCTAGGGACAGAAAACTGTAGGTAGGGAGAGTGTCAGTTTCTTTCACTGTGAAAGTCCTTGTTTCAAGGGACAGAGAAGGACACCTGAAGGTAGCCCTTATTGCTTTTTTCCCATCTCCCTGCAGGCCATCTATTAGAATGTCTGGAAGGCAAACAAGGAGAGGCAGACAGTCAGGAGGCAATAAAAGAGGGCAAGCAGGCTCTGTGTCTGGGGGCAACAGTGCTGGTCGTGGACGCGGTGCATTGTCATCAGCACATGGCCATGGGACACGCTTGTCCTTCTTTTCGGCAGCTGGACATGTTGAGCCACATCATGCCGAAGACTTGGTAGAGTGGATGACCAAGCCCTCCTCCTCCTCCTCATCCTCTCTCACCCAGGCTCAGGGTACTGGAAAAGCAGCTGCCAAAGCGTCCTCTTCCCTGGTATCAATGTCAGACAAATCATCAGTCACTCCTTCCCTAGACCCACCATGTCCTCCTCCTGAGGAGTCCCCCGAACTGTTTCAGCACAGTGTTGGGTACATGCTCCAGGAGGATGCCCAGCGTTTCGAAGGGTCTGATGATGAAACCCAGCTAGAGGAAGGCAGTAGCGTGAGAGCAGACAGAGGGGATGCTCAAGAAGGACACCAATCTGGCAGTCATGTTCCAGCAGCTGCAGCATACTGCCAGATTGGCTCCAGTGATGAGGAGGGAGGGGATGATGAGGTCACTGACTCCACATGGGTGCCTAATAGGAGAGAGGAGGAGGATGAGGAGGAGGCACATCTCCAACGAGGCAGGATGCCCTTTGGTGGCCAGCGTAAGGGCAGTACACCGACGGAATCACACCGCAGAGCTCCGCCTGTGCAGGGCGCTGCCTCTGCCCGTCATTCAAAAAGTTCTTTGGTGTGGGCCTTTTTTGAGGCTAGTGCATCAGATCGCACAGCTGCTGTTTGCAACATATGTCTCAAGCGTATATCGCGTGGCCAAAACATCAGCCGCTTGGGTACCACATGCCTGACCAGACATATGTTGACCTGCCATGCAGCTCGTTGGCAAGCCTACCTCAAAGACCCACACCAAAGAACAAAGCGGACCTCTCCTTGCACCGCATCAGCTGGGATCTCCAACCCCACTATAACTTCAGTCCTCTCTGAAACATGCACTGAGAGGAATGAAGGTGTAGAATTAGGTGTGTCACAGCCAAGTACTTGCGCCCACTCTGCTAGCAGTACACCGACGTCCGATTCTAGCAGGCAAATTTCCCTGCCCCAGCTGCTGGACCGTCGAAAGAAGTTCACTCCCAGCCATCCACATGCCCAGCGGTTGAATGCTAGCTTGGCTAAATTGCTAGCGCTTCAACTGCTGCCTTTTCAGTTGGTAGACTCGGCCCCCTTCCGTGAGTTTGTGCAATGTGCAGTTCCTCAGTGGCAGGTTCCCAAACGCCACTTTTTCTCACGGAAGGCTATTCCGGCTCTCTACCGGCATGTGGAAGGCAATGTCTTGGCCTCGCTGGACAGGGCGGTCAGCGGTAAGGTGCATATTACCGCTGACTCATGGTCCAGCAGGCATGGACAGGGACGTTACCTTTCTTTCACGGCCCATTGGGTCACTCTTTTGGCAGCTGGGAAGGATTCAGGACAAGGTGCAGTAGTGTTGGAGGTTGTCCCACCGCCACGCCTCCAAAATGCTACTACTGGTTGTGACACACCTCTCTCCTCCACCCCCTCCTCTTCTTCTTCCTCCATGGCCTCTTCCTGTGGTTTGTCCTATGAACCAGCGGTGCTCCGTAGCCGTTCACGGGGCTACGCAAGTACGCAGGCAAAAAGATGCCATGCCGTGCTTGCGCTGGTGTGTTTGGGGGACAGAAGCCACACTGGGGCAGAGGTCCTGTCTGCTCTGCAGGGCCAGGCCGAGAGGTGGTTGACGCCACGCCAGCTTAAGCCAGGAATGGTGGTTTGCGACAATGGCACCAACCTCCTCTCCGCCCTCCGACAGGGACAACTGACCCATGTGCCCTGTGTGGCTCACGTCCTTAACCTGGTGGTGCAGCGCTTCTTGGGCAGGTACCCGGGCTTACAGGATGTCCTGAGGCAGGCCAGGAAAGTCTGTGTGCATTTCCGCAGATCTTATAATGCCAGTGCTCGCCTGGCTGAGCTGCAAAAGGAGTTGAACCTGCCCAAGAACCGCCTTATATGTGACATGCCCACCAGGTGGAACTCAACGTTGGCCATGCTGCAGCGGCTGCACACGCAGCAGAGGGCCATCAATGAGTACCTGTGCGACTACGGCACCAGGACAGGGTCAGGGGAGCTTGGTTTTTTTTCTCCACGCCAGTGGGGCATGATCAGGGATGCATGCACTGTCCTGGCACCATTTGAGGAGGCCACGAGGATGGTGAGCAGTGACAGTGCATGCATCAGTGACACTGTACCTCTTGTCCACCTGTTGGAGCACACGCTGCGTGGAATAATGGACAGGGCACTTGAGGCAGAACAGAGGCAGGAAGAGGAGGACTTCCTTGCCTCTCAAGGCCCCCTTTACCCAGACAGTGTTCCTTCTGTCCCACCCATCGCACAGGAAGAGGAGGAGGAGGAGGAGGAGGAGGAGGAGGATTGTGTCAGCATGGAGGTGGAGGCTGGCACTCAGCATCATCAGCAGCAGTCTTTTAGGGATGATTTACAGTCCCAAGAAACCAGTGGACTTGTACGTGGCTGGGAGGAGGTGGCTGCGGATCATGTCGTCCTTAGTGACCCAGAGGACTCCGGAGCGAATGCCTCAGCAAACCTACGCTGCATGGCCTCCCTGATCCTGCAAAGTCTGCGGAAGGATCCTCGTATTCTTCGGATCAAGGAGAGGGACCATTACTGGCTGGCCACTCTCCTTGATCCACGGTGCAAGGGTAAGGTTGCGGACCTTATGTTACCGTCGCAGAGGGAGCAGAGGATGAGACAACTCCGGGAGGCCTTGCAGAAAGGTCTGTGCAACGCGTTCCCAGAGACTGGGAGGTTGCAAACTCCTGGTCCTGGACAACGAGTTGCTGAGGCTTCGGCCAGTCAAAGAAGGAGCGGTGGGGAAGGTGGCCGTCTGACCGATGCGTTCAGACAATTCTTTAGTCCGCAGCCCCAAAGTATGATCGGTTCCAGCAACCATCGCCAGCGTCTGATAAACATGGTGCAGGAATATCTAGGGGCAAGGTCAGACTTGGACACCTTCCCCACCGAAAATCCTCTGGCTTACTGGGTCTTGAGGATGGATCACTGGCCAGAGCTTGCACAGTATGCAATTGAGCTACTGGCCTGTCCTGCATCCAGCGTTCTTTCGGAACGCACATTCAGTGCTGCTGGAGGATTTGTCACGGATCACAGGGTGCGCCTGTCCACCGACTCGGTTGATCGACTGACTTTTATCAAGATGAACCAGTCTTGGATCACCACCAGCTACCACACACCTGATGCTGATATAACAGACTAATTGATTTTAACATGTCACATCCCTTCAAGACTGATGCTGATGCTGAGTGCCTGTGCTGTTATGTTGACTGGCTATCCTCCTCCTCCGAGTCCTCAATGATACGATTGATGATGATAGCTTGTAAGATCATTTTTGTTTATGGGTGCCGCCACCAGTGCCTAACGCCCAATTTTTCAGCCCCTGTTTAACAGGGGCGTGTAATTACAATTTTTGAAGCAATACTTTGCAACAGGGCTCATTGCTGTGCTCCAAGTACAGTATCTGTGAGGAGTTGCAGTGTTGTGCCACCAGTGCCTAAGGCCCAATTTTTCAGCCCCTGTTTAACAGGGGCGTGTCATTACAATTTTTGAAGCAATACTTTGCAACAGGGCTCATTGCTGTGCTCCAAGTACAGTATCTGTGAGGAGTTGCAGTGTTGTGCCACCAGTGCCTAAGGCCCAATTTTTCAGCCCCTGTTTAACAGGGGCGTGTCATTACAATTTTTGAAGCAATACTTTGCAACAGGGCTCATTGCTGTGCTCCAAGTACAGTATCTGTGAGGGGTTGCAGTGTTGTGCCACCAGTGCCTAAGGCCCAATTTTTCAGCCCCTGTTCAACAGGGGCATGTAATTACAATTCTTGATCTAATAATTCACAGCAGGGCCCATTGCTGCACCCACCAAGAGTAACTGTCAGGGCTTACAGTGTTGTGGCACCAGCACCACCATCAAAGGCCCAATTTTTACTACCACTGTTCAACAATTATATGTAATTAAAATTCCTGATATAATAGTTGACAGCAGGGCGTTCCAGCACCAACCAAGAGTAACTGTGAGTGCTTACAGTGTTGTGCCAACACCAACAACTAAGGGGCCTATTTCTGCAGAGTATATACGGCAGGTCCCTACTTTCAAACATCCAACTTACAAACGACTCCTACTTGCAAACGCAAGAAGACAACAGGAAGTGAGAGGAAATCTACCACTAGGAAGGAAAATTCTCTCCTGTAAGAATAAATATGGGAGAAAGGTGTCTCCTCTGTACTGATGCTTTATCAGCAATCCTTGTTTCAAGAAAAAGACCACATTTCAAAAAGAGTTGTCATTGGGACGGAAAGTGAGGTGAAATGTTCTGAACAGGGGCACAGACAGCAAAACAAATGTTACAGGGGTGATAACCCTTACCTATGTTTTCCAAAAAGTTTAAAAATAGATTTTTGGTCTGGAGCTACACTTCAACAATGTACCTGTTCAAAATTACAAACAGACTCTACATAAGAACAAACCTACAGTCCCTGTCTTGTATGCACCGCCTGTATAGGGCTGTTCAGAGTATATAGGGCCTTTTTTATTTTATGTGCGGGGTTCCCCTTAATATCCATACAAGACCCAAAGGGGCTGGTAATGGGCTGGGGTAGGGGGGGGGTCATGGGGTAGCTATGCCATTTTTCTTAAAGAATTTCATCCATATTACCGGGACCAGACATTACATTAAAGCCGCAAGCAGTTTTAAATGGCTTTTTTTTCCTTTAGAAGTGTCATTTTGTGCAGGGACAGTTCTAAACACGGGAAACACGTGGCACTTCACAGGCATACTTTAGACACCCCCCAGGTACGATATTTAAAGGAATATTTGACTTTATTTTTTTTCACTTTATGCATCATTAAAATGACTGCTCCCGAAAAACGACCGTTTTTAAAACTTCTTTTTGCATTGATACATGTCCCCTGGTGCAGAACCCGGGTTCCCAAACCCTTTTTAGGACAATAACATGCATAATAGTTGTTATAATTAGCACTTTAGAATTCGAACGTTCGCATCCATTGTATTTAATAGGGTTCTAATGTTCGTTCGAACTTTCGGTCCGTTCGCGGGTTCTGGTGCGAACCGAACCCGGGGGTGTTCGGCTCATCACTACTCCTGTCTCAGTGTCACACCATTTTCTGGGGTTGTGTCAGTGAAGACCGAAGTCCTATCCACTACCAGAGGAACTCCCTCTTCTGTTAGTTGAGGGCGGAGGCCAGCAGCACTCTGCTCTGTTGCCAGCTCTTCTGCTGGGTTTCTGTGAGTGGAGACCACAGTCCCATCCCCCGATATCAGCTCAAGCTGCAGTTGTGTGCAGAGGCCAGTAGCATTCTGCCCTGCTGCCAGTGATTCAGCTGGGAGTAAAAGCTTTACCCCCTCAGCTTGTCGCTGGGGAGAGGGGCCAACTGCCCGGCTCCCTGGAACTCCACAGTTTCCGGTGCTGGGCAGAGGTTGGTAGCACTCTGCTGGAAACCCCACACCATCTACTCCGGCTAACTGTTGGGGAGGGAAAATGGCTGCTTCTCCTCCCTGCATCTCTGAAATCCACTGGGGGAGAGGAGCCATCACCTTCTCACCTCGGGCCTCCAAAACTGCCACAGGTGTAGAGCAGGTCTGCAGTACTCCGTCCTGCTGCCAGTAATTGAGCAGGTGATGCATAATCTATAACATCTTCTGAACAGTCCATTAAGTCCATACATTCTGTAATCTGTGGATGGAGAGATGAGCCGACTGCCCCAGGTCCCTGGAACTCCAAAGTGGTTGCCATTGCTGGGCAGAGGTTGTTAGCACTCTGTCCTGTTGCCAGCACTTCTGTTGGGGACTCATCAGGTTGTTCTTCCTCAGCAGAACCGTCTATTAAATCCCCTGTCTCTGAAACTGGTGTCTGGGGATAGAGGTTCACCATCTCCTGTCCGTGGAACTCAGAAGATGCTATCAGTGCTGGGCAGAGGTTAGCAAAACTCTGCCCTGTTATAAGCACTTCAGCTTTGGAGATGGTAATCTCCAGATTTTCCACTGTCGATTCTACAGCCAGGATTTCAGAGTTGTCAACTGGTATTTCCTGATAGTCCCAGGCAAAGGGAGCCCCACCCTGCTGCTGAGCAGAGTCTAGCAGCTGTCTGTAGGCGATCTCCAGCTCTCATTCCTGAACGGCCAGAAACTCCAAATCTTCCTCTGCTCAGTGCCCTTCCGAGACATTGAAGCCTCGTACACACGGCCGAGATTCTCGTCGAAAAAAACATGTCGTTTTTTTCGACGAGATTCTTGGACAAGAAACTTGTCCCGGCCGAGTGTGCACACGCTCGATTCAAAGAACCCGCGGTTCTTTGAATGGAGCGTACGCGGTGACGTCATCGACTACGACGAGCATGCGCTCGTCACATTCGATGCCGTCGCCGCCATCTTGATATACCCTACGTATGCCTAGGAAGCTGCCGCGCATGCGTCGAATTCATTTCGAACATGCGCGGGCTTCCCGGAGGACAGGTGAGTGTACACACACTCACTTTTCTCGTCGAGAAACAGGCTGACGAGAATCTCGACGAGAAAATAGAGAGTAGGTTCTCTATTTTCTCGTCGAGATTCTTGTCGCTTTTCTTGACGAGAAACCATACACACGAGCGAATTTCTCGGCAAGAAATCTCTGCCAGCAAGTTTCTTGCTGGTTTTTGCCGAGAAACTCGTTTGTGTGTACGAGGCCTCAGTCTTCGCTCTCTGTGCTCCATTATTTCCTCCAAACGCCACTCCCGATTACTCCCAAAGTCAGGGTCCCTGGACAACCTCCAATACAACAATCCCAGGTCATCATAGTCAAAGCCTTCCGCGGGGCTGTCATCCGCTGACCACGGGCACTCTTGGGCTACATACCACCGGAGGGCTCTGTAGCTCTCGTCCAACCGCATCTCTGCCTAGATCAGCCTGCTTAACTCAGCTGTCCACTGCTTTGGTTGTTCCCCCAATAACAGCATTCGTACTTCATACCGCGACCAGTACCTTACATGGATGGAGGGGAGAATTTTTCCCTGGTGTTGCTGCTCGAGAGCTAGCGCTTTCTTCCAGACTTCGCAGCGGATAGAATCAGACCATCCCAGCAGGACCTCCTCTGATACTGGTCCTCTATGCTGTATTTGCATCTCTTGCAACCTCCTTCTGAATTCCTCTTCCATGGCGGCTGGTATCTGTACCTCTCCTCTCCTTTCAGTTGGTGCTGCTGTGACTTCTACTGCTGCAGTGCCTCTTTGCTGTAGCCAATTTGCGTCCACAGCCGCTATAACTAGGTCTATGATCTCCGCTGGAGGGTTAGGACCATAAGGTGCCAGTCTTATTTTAACAACCCGATTAAAACTTGCCTCTTCGGGTGTCCTGTCTGTTATGCTGGGCGTTTCGGTTATGTTGGGTCTTTCGGCTCTATACATTTCGACTAGTTCTGCGATAATGTCCCTCTTCTTACGGTTGTTGGCCGGTCGGCCCCGGTTCTCCAGTAAGTCCTTGAGGGTAGAGAGCTTTAGCCGTTCATATTGTGCCTCCATTGGCCTGTGTCCTCTTGTAGCTGTCCTTCTAGGCTGTGGGAATCATCCCGCTGCTTGCCACCAATGTAACGACACCCCGTGTATGAAAGGGGTTAACGCAGTTTAGGACATTCCCTTTCCGAACACCAAGGCAGCTACTGACACTCCAGTCAGGCGAACAAGACCCATAAGTATAGTTCTCCCTCAATAACGAGACGAAGCTCTGTCTTGAGGATCAAGCAGGACTGACAATCTTTATTGAAAAGACTACCAGTTTTATACACAGTCAAAAGAGGAGGTGCATCATATTACTCTGAAAATACACCTGTGACCAGACCTAATTAACATGAGCTAATTAACTACTCCCTTACAGCAGCTGCTGACTCAGAGACATGACCTTTAGGCTAGACTTGGCGTCTGTGTCAGAAGACACAATCAACATTATCACAAATACACCTTCACACAATGGCAGGGTCAATTAGCACAAGCAACAATGAAATCTAATGACTCTTAAATTGAACTTCCTGGAATGCCGAAATAAGGAGTTATACTTCCTGGGCATAGACCATGGCAGGGTGTGTCCTATGCCTACATTTGCTAATAGATGTCCCTCATTCCCTTCTCAAAAAGTTTGGAGGTATAATAATGGGGACGGAGAAGGTCACATAGGGACAGAGAAGGGGACATAGATACGGACAGAAGACGACATGGGGCAAGCAGAGAAGAGTACATGGGGACAGAGCAAAGGAGATGGGGCAAAACAGAACACTTGGTGAGAGTTGGACAGGGCAATGGATATAGGAACAGAGCAGGGGACATGGGGGATGGGACAGTTAGAACAGTAACATGTGGACAGTCACAGTCTGGGTTACTAAAACCCAGATTGATAGTTACAGACCATTTGTAAAAAAAAAGGGCACTTTTCTCCTGTCCTTAGATATCGACAGGAGAAGAACACCCATAAAATTTGTGGCCTTTCCCGGGTTCTTTTCTGCACATGTGCAGTTCCAGAGCCAACTGATTATTAGATATCTGAGCTCAGCCTGACTCACGCACAGAAGAGTGGGTATTGGCAGCCACCTTAGGTCACCAGAAAGGATAGAACCCAGATGTCTCATAAAGAGTACCTGTCACTAATATGCTATTACATAGGGGGCTATTGGTTCCCTATGTGATAGCAATAAATTCCTGTAAAAAAAATAAAAAAACTTTTAAACATTTAAAGAGACACATAAAACAAATGAAAAAAATAATAATAATTTTAGAGCCCCCCCTACACAAAAAAAGACATGTCAGGGTCACCTACATAGGAAAACAACAATTGCCCTACACATGTTAGCTAGTACCACCAGTAATACTAGAGGTCTCCCTGTAGTTGGCATAGTGCTGCACATGTACCAGAGCTCCAGCGTAACTCTAAAGCCCTATACACACGGGCGGGAATCCCGTCAAAAAAAAAAACTTCGGTTTTCTCTACAGGATTCCTGACAAACTTGTCTTGCCAAGCCCTGTGTACTGACGGGCATTCAAAAGAACCACCGTTCTTTTGAATGGCAAGAACGCGGTGACATCATCGACTAAGATGAGCCGGCGCTCGTCACATTCGATGCCGTCCCCGCCATTTTGCTACACCCTACACTACCCTTGTATGCTACCGCGCATGCGTCAAAGTCTCGTCGAGCATGCACGGGCTTACCTGGGACAGGTAAGCATACAGACGACCGGGTTTCTATTTTTCTCGTCGAGATTCCCGGCAGTTTTCCTGACGAGAAACCATACACACGAACGTTTTTCTCGGCAAAAAGCTCTCCCAGCTGTTTTCTTGCCGAGAAAACCGGTCATGTGTACGAGCCTTGAAGTGTAGACCTGTGGGCGAATTGTTGCCTATAATAAAAAATATAGGATATCAATGTTTTTCACCACAACTTTAAGGTTTGACCTGGGTATCTATTTACTCAGCACAACATCATCTTTTATATTTTATAAAAAAATTGGGCAATATTATGTATTTACAGTTTGTGCCCAAAAATTTACTTTAGTGTATTTACTGAAAGCTAGTGTTTCATAAACCGTTGCACTAATACCATGTTTTATAAAAAAAATTGGAACTGCTAATATTTTATTCTCTAGGGTGTCTGCTTTCAGAAAATATAAAATGTTTTTGGGGTTTTAAGTAATCTTCAGGCCTAAAATGATTTTTAGAGTGGGAGTAAACTACCATGCATAATTTGTACATATAGGTAAGCCTAAAAAAATGCACCTTCGCCGAAGTAGACAAAAATCCTTGCACTTCCCCTGGCCCTGACCAATCCCCAACAGATGGGTTGGCAGATGGCAGGCCCCCTCAAATACTCAGGGTCAGCCCAGCTGGGGTAGTGGAGTTTTGGGTGGAAGATGGAGATGGCGTGTTAGGCTGTCAGAGGCCTTTGAGAGTAACCCCCTAGTTTGGGGGGGGGGTGAATTTAGGCTTGGGCTCGAGTGCAGAAGGGACTCCTCTTCAAGATACACAGGGAGAACCTGACCAGGAGGCACAGGAGGAAGGAGAGGACAGAAAGAGAACACTGCCGAGCAAATCTTCAGAGAGGAAGCCAGCTAGGAAGGCTGGTGAGTGTTACAGTCAGAGGACCGAAATGCATGCCTGAAGGGACTGGGTGCAAGCAGTCTCGGATGGACGCAGAGTAGGGTTGCCACCTGTCCAGTCTTGACCCGGACAGTCCAGGTTTTGAATGATGTGCCTGGGTTTCCCTCTGCCTGAGACCTGGACACCAGTGTAGGGGGTACCATCGGGCCCCTTGTAGGGGCCCCAGCACACATGGGGACCCGGACAGCAGGGGAATCGGAGCACGGTGCAGGGGGCACTTACAGAGGAGACAAAGGGGAAGGGAGAAAAAGGCACTAGGTAGCCGCTGGTGCAGTAGTTTCTCTTAAATGAAATGTTTAATAAAAAAAAACTTATAGTGTATACTAAAAAAAAATAAACATGCCATGCGGCGATAAAGTGTTCGGGTTTGGCTTGAAGAAAAGTTGGCAACCCTAATGCAGAGTCAGTCTGGGAGGACTGTGGAGTTTTAGCCAGGAGGGCTAGTGAAAGGGGTAACTGCAGCCAGGCAGGCTGGCAGTACCTGAAGAGGTGGTACTGGGATCAGTAGCCACAGGAATAGGACAGCTAAGCACTGGGACTTCTATCCTACTACACTACCAAAGGGGCACGTGGTCCCTGCCTGCAAACGGCATCTGCTACAGATCTAATTGAGTGTTTGTTGGATCATCCTTACAGTGCTAGCTGATACTGGGAGATGTAGTTCTACAAGCAAGATTGTGCTGGAGGTGGAAGAGGAGAAGTGTATATACTGAGTGTATATAGTTGTGTCCCTGAAGAATTCTTTCTGTGTTGATCAGGTGGGCATCCCATATTAACCTATTCCCAATCCAAGTTCAACTCCCCTAATAAAAACAAAACAAAACATAGCTGCAAGGACTGATTCCTGACTCCAGCGTGTGTGGAAAATTTGTGTGCCTGGCTGTGCAGGGTGGCTCCTACGGGGGTAGCACTACATTCATATACACTTTAAACTTACAGATGATAACAGATAATCGGAACCTCTCTGCAATACAAGCTCCCCACGTGCATTATGGATTTAAGCTGGTATCACAAAGCCTTGCAGATTGTACATTATGCTTCAAATCAATCTGGAAAATTTGATTTGGCATGAGACTTAAAAGTTGGAGCGTTTTGTATGGCTGCAGCTGTGAGACGTGTTGCTGACTGTGGAATGTTCTGTCTGCAAATGACATGGAGGTGCCTGTGATTGCACCATGTAGGCTATTCCAGGCAGGTACCAATCTGGCGGCAGAACAGGCTGTATCTGAATGATACTTGGCTTCTATGATCCACAGCCTGTGATAATGCTGCATACATCTCCCTGTTTGGCAGATAAAAAGGCGAAGGGCATACTGGCTGGAAAGGCCGCCTTTGTTGGGATCAGCACACACTAGTAGAGGGAGATAGAATATCTTCTATGTATGTGACACGGCAGAAAGTGTTTGAACTTCTTCCTTCTTTTAGTGGTGTGATATTGCAGCATCATGTATAGTGGCCTATTTTATTTCTCCTGACCTTAGCAGAAACTTGGTGTCTCATGTAAAATCATGTAAGTACTGTTTACTCAGTTACCCTTAGTCTAGAAGTACCTACCATATGTGGCAGCTACATGGCAAATTAAAGTGCACAAAGTCAAACTTTTTTTTAATTTGTTTTGTTTTTACGGATAAAGTAGTGAAGCCTCTGTCTATTTTTTTTATTTTTTATGTCTGTGTGCCATTGGAGAGATTTCCTGATTACTTTCTGTCCAGGACACACCAGGATGTGAAAGAATAAAAAATTCCCCTCTTAAACAGATGTCAATGGAACAGGTGACCCGGTTGAAAGATTTAAGATGCAAAAATTGGCTTCTTATCTGTTCATAGCTGCTAAGGGGGTAATAGCCAGAGCTTGGAAGAGACCCTCTGTTCCGTTTGCCATGGTAAAGAGAACTCTAACCGACCTTATGATTAATGAGAAAATTTCAAGAATTCTCAATGATTCCCACTCTAAATTTCTCAAAGTATGGTCACCTTGGTGGTTCTATGCTCTTTTCACCTGGCTTCTGAGCAGCCTGGGTCTCTCCTAGGAACTAGCTTGTTGCCTTGTCTTCCTGCAGGACTTCTCCTTCTCCCCTCCACCCCTTTATTCCCCTTTTCGATCCTTCTTCTCTGTCTTTTTCTCTTCTCCTTCTTTTCTCTGCTGCCGAGTCCATGCCCATGGCCGCCCTTGGTTTCTTCTGTCCTGGAGTGACCCTGAGTCCTTGGACTTGGGGCATATGTCTCATTGGCAGGAGGCCACTGTTGCTGGATTCCAAAGTTTCCTCTTGTTTTTTTCTATCTTTCTCTTTGTACCTCTCTACAGATGGCTCACCCCGCCTTGTGTCGGGGGGGGGGGGGGTCCAATAGAAAAGTATACGCATTACCTTTTGCTGTAAACCAGCGCATTTGCAACCTGGGCCCCTGTTAGATGGCCCTTAGTGACCTTTATGGACCTTTGGTTTATCCCACTAGGTCGCCCAGTGGATAGTTATCATTTACAAAAATTATTTGATCAGACTTCTCTAGCCCACATCTTTCTGTTATAACTATTATGATGTACCCCTGCGTGGGTGAATGTTAGTCAAAATAATATTCTTATTACAATAAAAAAAATTGTACCGGAAAGATTTAAGACGGACATAAATAGATCAAGCAGGGACCAGCAGAGATTTAATTCATCTATGGGCAGGCTGGTTGTGCTGAAGTTGATTCATCGATCAACTTGAGTAGAACCAACCTGTCAGATTTTTTGCATTTGATTACTGCCAGTGGCTATTGCCGCTAACAGTAATCATTGTGTTCTTCCACTAGGGAAGACTCCACCACAACACTAGTGCTGCTAGGCAGAAGTGCTAACCACCTAGCCACTGTGCTGCCCAATGCCTAATAATGATTCATTCTGGGAATATCTGTAGTTAGATTCTAATACTTCCATCTATACAGAGATTCTATACATTTTTAGGAGTGATTACTTGCTCATTATCAGTGCAAATTGTAGAACACAAGCCAGTCAACATTTTATTTCTCTAACTGGCAGGTAATCAACAGGATTTTATTATTTATTATTTCTATATATTCAGTGTAGACTCTTTATTCAGTCAATGCAGGCAGTTTAGTTTATATAACACAGTGTATTGAAGTGGTAAAGGCGCCAAAACTTAAAATAAAATGGCGTGGGGGTCCCCCCAAAATCCATACCAGGTCCTTCAGGTCTGGTATGGATTTTAAGGGGAACCCTGCGCCAAAATAAAAAAATGGTGTGGGGTTCCCCTCCAAAATCCATACCAGACCGTTATCCGAGCATGCAACCTGGCAGACCGCAGGAAAAGGGTGTACCAGGCCACATGCCCTCAACATGTGGAGGGTGCATTGGTGTCCCCCAAAAGCACCTTGTCCCCATGTTAATGGGGACAAGGGCCCCACCCCCACAACTAGGGATGAGCCGAACACCCCCCGGTTCGGTTCGCACCAGAACCTGCGAACGGACCGAAAGTTCGCGCAAACTTTAGAACCCCGTTAAAGTCTATGGGACTCGAACGTTCGAAATCAAAAGTGCTAATTTTAAAGGCTAATATGCAAGTTATTGTCCTAAAAGGGGTTGGGGACCCGGGTCCTGCCCCAGGGGACATGAATCAATGCAAACAAAAGTTTTAAAAATGGCTGTTTTTTCGGGAGCAGTGATTTTAATAATGCTTAAAGTGAAAAAAAAGTGAAATATTCCTTTAAATATCATACCTGAGGGGTGTCTATAGTATGCCTGTGAAGTGGCACGTGTTTCCCGTGTTTAGAACTGTTCCTGCACAAAATTACATTTCTAAAGGAAAAAAAGTCATTTAAAACTGCTTGCGGCTTTAATGTAATGTCTGGTCCCGGCAATATGGATGAAAATCATTGAGAAAAATGGCATAGGTACCCCCCCAGCCCATTACCTGCCCCTTTGGGTCTTGTATGGATATTAAGGGGAACCCCGCACCCAAATTAAAAAAAGGAAAGGCGTGGGGCCCCCAGGCCCTATATACTCTGAACAGCAGTATACAGGCGGTGCAAACAAGACAGGGACTGTAGGTTTGTTGTTAAGTAGAATCTGTTTGTAATTTTGAACCGGTACATTTTTAAAGTGTAGCTCCAGCCAAAAAATAAATTTTTAAGCTTTTTGGAAAACATAGGGAAGGGTTATCACCCCTGTAACATTTGTTTTGCTGTCTGTGCACCTGTTCAGAACATTTCACCTCACTTTCCGTCCCAATGACAAATGTTTTTTGAGAATTTGGGGTTTTTAGTGAAACAAGGATTGGTGATAAAGCATCAGTGGAGAGGAGACATGTTTTTCCCATATTAACTCTTACAGGAGAAAATTTCCCTTCCTAGGGGTAGATTTCCTCTCACTTCCTGTTGTCTCCTTCCGTTTGCAAGTAGGAGTCGTTTGTAAGTCGGATGTTTGAAAGTAGGGGCCTGCCGTATATACTCTGCAGAAATTTGGCCCTTAGGTGTTGGTGCTGCCACAACACTGTAAGCCCTCACAGTTACTCTTGGTGGTCGCTGGAACGCCCTGCTATGAACTATTATATCGAGAATTGTAATTACATGCCATTGTTGAACAGTGGTAGAAAAATTGGGCCTTTGGTGGTGGTGGTGCTGGTGCCACAACACTGTAAGTCCTCACAGTTACTCTTGGTGAGCGCAGGAATGGGCCCAGCTGTGAAATATTAGATCAAGAATTGTAATTATATGCCCCTGTTAAACAGGGGCAGAAAAATTGGGCCTTAGGCACTGGTGCCACAACACTGCAACCCCTCACAGATACTCTAGTTGGAGCGCAGGAATGAGCCCTGCTGCAAAATATTGCATCAAAAATTGTAATTACATGCCCCTGGTAAACAGGGGCAGAACAATTGGGCCCTAGGCACTGGTGCTGGTGCCACAGCACTGCAACCCCTCACAGATACTCTAGTTGGATGGCAGGAATGAGCCCTGCTGCAAAGTATTGCATCAAAAATTGTAATTACACGCCCCTGTTAAACAGGGGCAGAAAAATTGGGCCTTAGGCACTGGTGCTGGTGCCACAACACTGCAACCCCTCACAGATACTCTAGTTGGAGTGCAGGAATGAGCCCTGCTGCAAAGTACTGCATCAAAAATTGTAATTACACGCCCCTGTTAAACAGGGGCAGAAAAATTGGGCCATAGGCACTGGTGCTGGTGCCACAACACTGCAACCCCTCACAGATACTCTAGTTGGAGCGCAGGAATGAGCCCTGCTGCAAAGTATTGCATCAAAAATTGTAATTACACACCCCTGTTAAACAGGGGCTGAAAAATTTGGCCTTAGGAACTGGTGGCGGTGCCCAGAAACAAAAATGTTCTTACAAGCTATCAGCATGATCATTGAGGAGGAAGAGGATAGTCACTCAGCATAACAGGATTGTCACTCAGCTTCAGCATAGGCAGTCTTAAAGGGATCTGACATTTCAAAAAAAAATATTCGGTTACATCAGCATCAGGTGCTTGGTAGCTGATGGTGATCCAAGACTGATTCATTTTTATGAAGGTCAGTCGATCGACAGGCGCACCCTGTGATCGGTTACAACGCCTCCAGCAGCACTGAATGTGCGTTCCGAAAGAACGCTGGATGCAGGACAGGCCAGTAGCTCAATTGCATACTGTGCATGCTCTGGCCAGTGATCCATCCTCAAGACCTAGTAACCCAGAGGATTTTCGGTGGGAAAGGTGTCCAAGTCTGATTTTGCCCCTAGGTATTCCTGCACCATGTAAAACAGACGCTGGCGATGGTTGCTGGAACCGATCATACCTTGGGGCTGCGGACTAAAAAATTGTCTGAACGCATCGGTCAGACGGCCACCTTCTCCACCGCTCCTTCTTTGACTGACCGAAGCCTCAGCAACACGTTGTCCAGGACCAGGAATTTGTAACCTCCCAGTCTCTGGGAACGCGTTGCACAGACCTTTCTGCAAGGCCTCCCGAAGATGTTTCATCCTCTGCTCCCTCTGCGACGGCATGATTAGGTCCACAACCTTACCCTTGTAACGTGGATCAAGGAGGGTTGACAGCCAGTAATGATCCCTCTCCTTGATCGCACGAATACCAGGATCCTTCCGCAGGCTTTTCAGGATCAGGGAGGCCATGCAGCGTAGGTTTGCTGAGGCATTCGGTCCGGAGTCCTCTGGGTCACTCAGGACGACATGATCCGCAGCCACCTCCTACCAGCCACGTACAAGTCCATGGGTGTCTTGGGACTGTAATTGATCCCTTAAAGACTGCTGCTGATGCTGAGTGCTAGGCTCCACCTCCATGCTGACACAATCCTCCTCCTCCTCATCCTCTTCCTGTGTGATAGGCGGGCCAGCAGCAACACTGTCTGGATAAAGGGGGCCTTGAGAGGTAAGGAAGTCCTCCTCTTCCTCCCTCTGTTCTGCCTCAAATGCCCTGTCCATTATTCCATGCAGCGTGTGCTCCAACAGGTGGACAAGAGGGACAGTGTCACTGATGCATGCACTGTCACTGCTCACCATCCTTGTGGCCTCCTCAAATGGTGACAGGACAGTGCATGCATCCCTGATCATGACCCACTGGCGTGGCAAAAAAAAAAACAAGCTCCCCTGACCCTGTCCTGCTTCCATATTGGCACAGATACTCATTGATGGCCCTCTGCTGCGTGTGCAGCCGCTGCAGCATGGCCAACATTGAGTTCCACCTGGTGGGCATGTCACAGATAGTGATGAGCCGAACACCCCCGGGTTCGGTTCGCACCAGAACCCGCGAACGGACCGAAAGTTCGAACGAACATTAGAACCCTATTAAATACAATGGATGCGAACGTTCGAATTCTAAAGTGCTAATTATAAAAACTATTATGCATGTTATTGTCCTAAAAAGGGTTTGGGAACCCGGGTTCTGCACCAGGGGACATGTATCAATGCAAAAATAAGTTTTAAAAACGGTCGTTTTCCGGGAGCAGTCATTTTAATGATGCATAAAGTGAAAAAAAAAAAGTCAAATATTCCTTTAAATATCGTACCTGGGGGGTGTCTAAAGTATGCCTGTGAAGTGCCACGTGTTTCCCGTGTTTAGAACTGTCCCTGCACAAAATGACACTTCTAAAGGAAAAAAAAGCCATTTAAAACTGCTTGCGGCTTTAATGTAATGTCTGGTCCCGGTAATATGGATGAAAATCTTTAAGAAAAATGGCATAGCTACCCCATGACCCCCCCCCTACCCCAGCCCATTACCAGCCCCTTTGGGTCTTGTATGGATATTAAGGGGAACCCCGCACATAAAATAAAAAAGGCCCTATATACTCTGAACAGCCGTATACAGGCGGTGCATACAAGACAGGGACTGTAGGTTTGTTCTTATGTAGAATCTGTTTGTAATTTTGAACAGGTACATTGTTGAAGTGTAGCTCCAGACCAAAAATCTATTTTTAAACTTTTTGGAAAACATAGGTAAGGGTTATCACCCCTGTAACATTTGTTTTGCTGTCTGTGCCCCTGTTCAGAACATTTCACCTCACTTTCCGTCCTAATGACAACTGTTTTTGAAATGTGGTGTTTTTCTTGAAACAAGGATTGCTGATAAAGCATCAGTACAGAGGAGACACCTTTCTCCCATATTTATTCTTACAGGAGAGAATTTTCCTTCCTAGTGGTAGATTTCCTCTCACTTCCTGTTGTCTTCTTGCGTTTGCAAGTAGGAGTCGTTTGTAAGTTGGATGTTTGAAAGTAGGGACCTGCCGTATATACTCTGCAGAAATAGGCCCCTTAGTTGTTGGTGTTGGCACAACACTGTAAGCACTCACAGTTACTCTTGGTTGGTGCTGGAACGCCCTGCTGTCAACTATTATATCAGGAATTTTAATTACATATAATTGTTGAACAGTGGTAGTAAAAATTGGGCCTTTGATGGTGGTGCTGGTGCCACAACACTGTAAGCCCTGACAGTTACTCTTGGTGGGTGCAGCAATGGGCCCTGCTGTGAATTATTAGATCAAGAATTGTAATTACATGCCCCTGTTGAACAGGGGCTGAAAAATTGGGCCTTAGGCACTGGTGGCACAACACTGCAACCCTTCACAGATACTGTACTTGGAGCACAGCAATGAGCCCTGTTGCAAAGTATTGCTTCAAAAATTGTAATGACACGCCCCTGTTAAACAGGGGCTGAAAAATTGGGCCTTAGGCACTGGTGGCACAACACTGCAACTCCTCACAGATACTGTACTTGGAGCACAGCAATGAGCCCTGTTGCAAAGTATTGCTTCAAAAATTGTAATTACACGCCCCTGTTAAACAGGGGCTGAAAAATTGGGCGTTAGGCACTGGTGGCGGCACCCATAAACAAAAATGATCTTCCAAGCTATCATCATCAATCGTATCATTGAGGACTCGGAGGAGGAGGATAGCCAGTCAACATAACAGCACAGGCACTCAGCATCAGCATCAGTCTTGAAGGGATGTGACATTTTAAAATCAATTAGTCTGTTATATCAGCATCAGGTGTGTGGTAGCTGGTGGTGATCCAAGACTGGTTCATCTTGATGAAAGTCAGTCGATCAACCGAGTCGGTGGACAGGCGCACCCTGTGATCCGTGACAAATCCTCCAGCAGCACTGAATGTGCGTTCCGAAAGAACGCTGGATGCAGGACAGGCCAGTAGCTCAATTGCATACTGTGCAAGCTCTGGCCAGTGATCCATCCTCAAGACCCAGTAAGCCAGAGGATTTTCGGTGGGGAAGGTGTCCAAGTCTGACCTTGCCCCTAGATATTCCTGCACCATGTTTATCAGACGCTGGCGATGGTTGCTGGAACCGATCATACTTTGGGGCTGCGGACTAAAGAATTGTCTGAACGCATCGGTCAGACGGCCACCTTCCCCACCGCTCCTTCTTTGACTGGCCGAAGCCTCAGCAACTCGTTGTCCAGGACCAGGAGTTTGCAACCTCCCAGTCTCTGGGAACGCGTTGCACAGACCTTTCTGCAAGGCCTCCCGGAGTTGTCTCATCCTCTGCTCCCTCTGCGACGGTAACATAAGGTCCGCAACCTTACCCTTGTACCGTGGATCAAGGAGAGTGGCCAGCCAGTAATGGTCCCTCTCCTTGATCCGAAGAATACGAGGATCCTTCCGCAGACTTTGCAGGATCAGGGAGGCCATGCAGCGTAGGTTTGCTGAGGCATTCGCTCCGGAGTCCTCTGGGTCACTAAGGACGACATGATCCGCAGCCACCTCCTCCCAGCCACGTACAAGTCCACTGGTTTCTTGGGACTGTAAATCATCCCTAAAAGACTGCTGCTGATGATGCTGAGTGCCAGCCTCCACCTCCATGCTGACACAATCCTCCTCCTCCTCCTCCTCCTCCTCCTCCTCTTCCTGTGCGATGGGTGGGACAGAAGGAACACTGTCTGGGTAAAGGGGGCCTTGAGAGGCAAGGAAGTCCTCCTCTTCCTGCCTCTGTTCTGCCTCAAGTGCCCTGTCCATTATTCCACGCAGCGTGTGCTCCAACAGGTGGACAAGAGGTACAGTGTCACTGATGCATGCACTGTCACTGCTCACCATCCTCGTGGCCTCCTCAAATGGTGCCAGGACAGTGCATGCATCCCTGATCATGCCCCACTGGCGTGGAGAAAAAAAACCAAGCTCCCCTGACCCTGTCCTGGTGCCGTAGTCGCACAGGTACTCATTGATGGCCCTCTGCTGCGTGTGCAGCCGCTGCAGCATGGCCAACGTTGAGTTCCACCTGGTGGGCATGTCACATATAAGGCGGTTCTTGGGCAGGTTCAACTCCTTTTGCAGCTCAGCCAGGCGAGCACTGGCATTATAAGATCTGCGGAAATGCACACAGACTTTCCTGGCCTGCCTCAGGACATCCTGTAAGCCCGGGTACCTGCCCAAGAAGCGCTGCACCACCAGGTTAAGGACGTGAGCCACACAGGGCACATGGGTCAGTTGTCCCTGTCGGAGGGCGGAGAGGAGGTTGGTGCCATTGTCGCAAACCACCATTCCTGGCTTAAGCTGGCGTGGCGTCAACCACCTCTCGGCCTGGCCCTGCAGAGCAGACAGGACCTCTGCCCCAGTGTGGCTTCTGTCCCCCAAACACACCAGCGCAAGCACGGCATGGCATCTTTTTGCCTGCGTACTTGCGTAGCCCCGTGAACGGCTACGGAGCACCGCTGGTTCATAGGACAAACCACAGGAAGAGGCCATGGAGGAAGAAGAAGAGGAGGGGGTGGAGGAGAGAGGTGTGTCACAACCAGTAGTAGCATTTTGGAGGCGTGGCGGTGGGACAACCTCCAACACTACTGCACCTTGTCCTGAATCCTTCCCAGCTGCCAAAAGAGTGACCCAATGGGCCGTGAAAGAAAGGTAACGTCCCTGTCCATGCCTGCTGGACCATGAGTCAGCGGTAATATGCACCTTACCGCTGACCGCCCTGTCCAGCGAGGCCAAGACATTGCCTTCCACATGCCGGTAGAGAGCCGGAATAGCCTTCCGTGAGAAAAAGTGGCGTTTGGGAACCTGCCACTGAGGAACCGCACATTGCACAAACTCACGGAAGGGGGCCGAGTCTACCAACTGAAAAGGCAGCAGTTGAAGCGCTAGCAATGTAGCCAAGCTAGCATTCAACCGCTGGGCATGTGGATGGCTGGGAGTGAACTTCTTTCGACGGTCCAGCAGCTGGGGCAGGGAAATTTGCCTGCTAGAATCGGACGTCGGTGTACTGCTAGCAGAGTGGGCGCAAGTACTTGGCTGTGACACACCTAATTCTACACCTTCATTCCTCTCAGTGCATGTTTCAGAGAGGACTGAAGTTATAGTGGGGTTGGAGATCCCAGCTGATGCGGTGCAAGGAGAGGTCCGCTTTGTTCTTTGGTGTGGGTCTTTGAGGTAGGCTTGCCAACGAGCTGCATGGCAGGTCAACATATGTCTGGTCAGGCATGTGGTACCCAACCGGCTGATGTTTTGGCCACGCGATATACGCTTGAGACATATGTTGCAAACAGCAGCTGTGCGATCTGATGCACTAGCCTCAAAAAAGGCCCACACCAAAGAACTTTTTGAATGACGGGCAGAGGCAGCGCCCTGCACAGGCGGAGCTCTGCGGTGTGATTCCGTCGGTGTACTGCCCTTACGCTGGCCACCAAAGGGCATCCTGCCTCGTTGGAGATGTGCCTCCTCCTCATCCTCCTCCTCCTCCTCTCTCCTATTAGGCACCCACGTGGAGTCATTGACCTCATCATCCCCTCCCTCCTCATCACTGGAGCCAATCTGGCAGTATGCTGCAGCTGCTGGAACATGACTGCCAGATTGGTGTCCTTCTTGAGCATCCCCTCTGTCTGCTCTCACGCTACTGCCTTCCTCTAGCTGGGTTTCATCATCAGACCCTTCGAAACGCTGGGCATCCTCCTGGAGCATGTACCCAACACTGTGCTGAAACAGTTCGGGGGACTCCTCAGGAGGAGGACATGGTGGGTCTAGGGAAGGAGTGACTGATGATTTGTCTGACATTGATACCAGGGAAGACGACGCTTTGGCAGCTGCTTTTCCAGTACCCTGAGCCTGGGTGAGAGAGGATGAGGAGGAGGAGGAGGGCTTGGTCATCCACTCTACCAAGTCTTCGGCATGATGTGGCTCAACATGTCCAGCTGCCGAAAAGAAGGACAAGCGTGTCCCATGGCCATGTGCTGATGACAATGCACCGCGTCCACGACCAGCACTGTTGCCCCCAGACACAGAGCCTGCTTGCCCTCTTTTATTGCCTCCTGAATGTCTGCCTCTCCTTGTTTGCCTTCCAGACATTCTAATAGATGGCCTGCAGGGAGATGGGAAAAAAGCAATAAGGGCTACCTTGAGGTGTCCTTCTCTGTCCCTTGAAACAAGGACTTTCACAGTGAAAGAAACTGACACTGTCCCTACCTAGAGTTTTCTGTCCCTAGAATAAATGTTTTTTTTAATCACAATATAGCACAAGGACAATTCACTCAATGTCTCTCCAGGTCCCTGGAAACAAGGACTTGCAGAGTGAAAGAAACTGACACTGTCCCTACCTAGAGTTTTCTGTCCCTAGAATAAATGTTTTTTTTAAGCACAATATAGCACAAGGACAATTAACTCACTGTCCTTACAGGTCCCTGGAAACAAGGACTTGCAGAGTGAAAAAAAAAAAACACTCTCCCTACCTACAGTTTTCTGTCCCTAGAAAAAATGTTTTTTTTAATCACAATATAGCACAAGGAAAATTAACTCACTGTCCTTACAGGTCCCTGGAAACAAGGACTTGCAGAGTGAAAGAAACTGACACTGTCCCTACCTAGAGTTTTCTGTCCCTAGAATAAATGTTTTTTTTAAGCACAATATAGCACAAGGACAATTAACTCACTGTCCTTACAGGTCCCTGGAAACAAGGACTTGCAGAGTGAAAGAAAAAAAACACTCTCCCTACCTACAGTTTTCTGTCCCTAGAAAAAATGTTTTTTTTAAGCACAATATAGCACAAGTAAAATTAACTCACTGTCCTTACAGGTCCCTGGAAACAAGGACTTGCAGAGTGAAAGAAAAAAAACACTCTCCCTACCTACAGTTTTCTGTCCCTAGAAAAAATGTTTTTTTTAATCACAATATAGCACAAGGAAAATTAACTCACTGTCCTTACAGGTCCCTGGAAACAAGGACTTGCAGAGTGAAAGAAACTGACACTGTCCCTACCTAGAGTTTTCTGTCCCTAGAATAAATGTTTTTTTTTAATCACAATATAGCACAAGGACAATTAACTCACTGTCCTTACAGGTCCCTGGAAACAAGGACTTGCAGAGTGAAAGAAAAAAAACACTCTCCCTACCTACAGTTTTCTGTCCCTAGAAAAAATGTTTTTTTTAAGCACAATATAGCACAAGTAAAATTAACTCACTGTCCTTACAGGTCCCTGGAAACAAGGACTTGCAGAGTGAAAGAAAAAAAACACTCTCCCTACCTACAGTTTTCTGTCCCTAGAAAAAATGTTTTTTTTAATCACAATATAGCACAAGGAAAATTAACTCACTGTCCTTACAGGTCCCTGGAAACAAGGACTTGCAGAGTGAAAGAAACTGACACTGTCCCTACCTAGAGTTTTCTGTCCCTAGAATAAATGTTTTTTTTTAATCACAATATAGCACAAGGACAATTAACTCACTGTCCTTACAGGTCCCTGGAAACAAGGACTTGCAGAGTGAAAGAAAAAAAACACTCTCCCTACCTACAGTTTTCTGTCCCTAGAAAAAATGTTTTTTTTAAGCACAATATAGCACAAGTAAAATTAACTCACTGTCCTTACAGGTCCCTGGAAACAAGGACTTGCAGAGTGAAAGAAAAAAAACACTCTCCCTACCTACAGTTTTCTGTCCCTAGAAAAAATGTTTTTTTTAATCACAATATAGCACAAGGAAAATTAACTCACTGTCCTTACAGGTCCCTGGAAACAAGGACTTGCAGAGTGAAAGAAACTGACACTGTCCCTACCTAGAGTTTTCTGTCCCTAGAATAAATGTTTTTTTTTAATCACAATATAGCACAAGGACAATTAACTCACTGTCCTTACAGGTCCCTGGAAACAAGGACTTGCAGAGTGAAAGAAACTGACACTGTCCCTACCTAGAGTTTTCTGTCCCTAGAATAAATGTTTTTTTTAAGCACAATATAGCACAAGGACAATTAACTCACTGTCCTTACAGGTCCCTGGAAACAAGGACTTGCAGAGTGAAAGAAAAAAAACACTCTCCCTACCTACAGTTTTCTGTCCCTAGAAAAAATGTTTTTTTTAAGCACAATATAGCACAAGGAAAATTAACTCACTGTCCTTACAGGTCCCTGGAAACAAGGACTTGCAGAGTGAAAGAAACTGACACTGTCCCTACCTAGAGTTTTCTGTCCCTAGAATAAATGTTTTTTTTAATCACAATATAGCACAAGGACAATTAACTCACTGTCCTTACAGGTCCCTGGAAACAAGGACTTGCAGAGTGAAAGAAACTGACACTGTCCCTACCTAGAGTTTTCTGTCCCTAGAATAAATGTTTTTTTTAAGCACAATATAGCACAAGGACAATTAACTCACTGTCCTTACTGGTCCCTGGAAACAAGGACTTGCAGAGTGAAAGAAAAAAAACACTCTCCCTACCTACAGTTTTCTGTCCCTAGAAAAAATGTTTTTTTTAAGCACAATATAGCACAAGTAAAATTAACTCACTGTCCTTACAGGTCCCTGGAAACAAGGACTTGCAGAGTGAAAGAAAAAAAACACTCTCCCTACCTACAGTTTTCTGTCCCTAGAAAAAATGTTTTTTTTAATCACAATATAGCACAAGGAAAATTAACTCACTGTCCTTACAGGTCCCTGGAAACAAGGACTTGCAGAGTGAAAGAAACTGACACTGTCCCTACCTAGAGTTTTCTGTCCCTAGAATAAATGTTTTTTTTAATCACAATATAGCACAAGGAAAATTAACTCACTGTCCTTACAGGTCCCTGGAAACAAGGACTTGCAGAGTGAAAGAAACTGACACTGTCCCTACCTAGAGTTTTCTGTCCCTAGAATAAATGTTTTTTTTAAGCACAATATAGCACAAGGACAATTAACTCACTGTCCTTACAGGTCCCTCGAAACAAGGACTTGCAGAGTGAAAGAAAAAAAACACTCTCCCTACCTACAGTTTTCTGTCCCTAGAAAAAATGTTTTTTTTAATCACAATATAGCACAAGGAAAATTAACTCACTGTCCTTACAGGTCCCTGGAAACAAGGACTTGCAGAGTGAAAGAAACTGACACTGTCCCTACCTAGAGTTTTCTGTCCCTAGAATAAATGTTTTTTTTAATCACAATATAGCACAAGGACAATTAACTCACTGTCCTTACAGGTCCCTGGAAACAAGGACTTGCAGAGTGAAAGAAACTGACACTGTCCCTACCTAGAGTTTTCTGTCCCTAGAATAAATGTTTTTTTTAAGCACAATATAGCACAAGGACAATTAACTCACTGTCCTTACAGGTCCCTGGAAACAAGGACTTGCAGAGTGAAAGAAAAAAAACACTCTCCCTACCTACAGTTTTCTGTCCCTAGAAAAAATGTTTTTTTTAATCACAATATAGCACAAGGAAAATTAACTCACTGTCCTTACAGGTCCCTGGAAACAAGGACTTGCAGAGTGAAAGAAACTGACACTGTCCCTACCTAGAGTTTTCTGTCCCTAGAATAAATGTTTTTTTTAATCACAATATAGCACAAGGACAATTAACTCACTGTCCTTACAGGTCCCTGGAAACAAGGACTTGCAGAGTGAAAGAAACTGACACTGTCCCTACCTAGAGTTTTCTGTCCCTAGAATAAATGTTTTTTTTAAGCACAATATAGCACAAGGACAATTAACTCACTGTCCTTACAGGTCCCTGGAAACAAGGACTTGCAGAGTGAAAGAAAAAAAACACTCTCCCTACCTACAGTTTTCTGTCCCTAGAAAAAATGTTTTTTTTAATCACAATATAGCACAAGGAAAATTAACTCACTGTCCTTACAGGTCCCTGGAAACAAGGACTTGCAGAGTGAAAGAAACTGACACTGTCCCTACCTAGAGTTTTCTGTCCCTAGAATAAATGTTTTTTTTAATCACAATATAGCACAAGGACAATTAACTCACTGTCCTTACAGGTCCCTGGAAACAAGGACTTGCAGAGTGAAAGAAACTGACACTGTCCCTACCTAGAGTTTTCTGTCCCTAGAATAAATGTTTTTTTTAAGCACAATATAGCACAAGGACAATTAACTCACTGTCCTTACAGGTCCCTGGAAACAAGGACTTGCAGAGTGAAAGAAACTGACACTGTCCCTACCTAGAGTTTTCTGTCCCTAGAATAAATGTTTTTTTTAAGCACACTATAGCAGAAGCACAAAACACACTGACACTCTCCCTACCTATCCTTCTCTTTCCCTAAACTAAAGGAATCCAGGTTAAGCAAGAAAGAAATAACAGTCACTGTCCCTGCCTATGCTACTCTATCCCTGCTCCGGAACACACTACACTGGGCCGCCGTGCTGGCGGCCTTTTATAGTGTGGGGCGTGTACTAAACACCCTCAGCAATAATTGGCCACAGGCATCCTGCCTGTGGCCAATCATTGCTCTCCTCGCTGCCGGCGCTGTGATTGGCCAAGCATGCGGGGTCACAGTGCATGCTTGGCCAATCACAGCGCCTGGATGACACTGCGATGGCGTAGTGCATTGTGGGCCGTTCGCGTCACTCGAATTTGGCGCGAACGGCCCAAATCGTTCGATCTTCGTCGAACGATCGAACAGCCAATGTTCGAGTCGAACGTATGTTCGACTCGAACACGAAGCTCATCCCTAGTCACAGATTAGGCGGTTCTTGGGCAGGTTAAATTCCTTTTGTAGGTCAGCCAGCCGAGCACTGGCATTATATGACCGGTGGAAATGCACACAGACTTTTCTGCCCTGCCTCAGGACATCCTGTAAGCCTGGGTACCTGCTCAAGAACTGCTGCACCACCAAGTTAAGGACGTGAGCCAAACAGGGCACATGGGTCAGGTGTCCCTGTCGGAGGGCGGAGAGGAGGTTGGTGCCATTGTCGGAAACCACCATTCCTGGCTTAAGCTGGCGTGGCGTCAACCACCTCTGAGCCTGCCCCTGCAGAGCTGACAGAATCTCTGCCCCAGTGTGGCTCCTGTCCCTCAAGCACACCAGCTCAAGCACCGCATGTCATCTTTTTGCCTGCATACTTGCATAGCCCCTTGAACACCTACGGAGCACCGCTGCTTCTGAGGACAAAGCACAGGAAGAGGCCATGGAGGAAGAAGAAGAGGAGTGTGTGGAGGAGAGAGGCGTGTCAGAATCACCAGTAGTAGCATTTTGGAGGCGTGGTGGCGGAACAACCTCCAACACTACTGCACCTTGTCCTGCATCCTTCCCAGCTGCCAGCAGAGTCACCCAATGTGCCGTGAAAGATAGGTAACGTGCCTGTCCATGCCTGCTGGACCATGAGTCAGTTGTAATATGCACCTTACCGCTGACCGCCCTGTCCACCGAGGCCAAGACATTGCCTTGCACATGCCGGTAGAGAGCCGGAATCACCTTCCGTGAAAAAAAGTGGCGTTTGGGAACCTGCCACTGAGGAACCGCACATTCCACCACGGAAGGGGGCAGAGTCTACCAACTGAAAAGGCAGCAGTTGAAGTGCTAGCAATTTAGCCAAGCTAGCATTCAACCGCTGGGCATGTGGATGGCTGGGAGCGAACTTCTTTCGGCGTTGCAGCAGCGGGGCAGGGAAATTTGCCTGGTACAATCTGACGTTGGTGTACCGATAGCAGATTGCCCGCAAGTACTTGGCTGTGACACACCTAATTCTACACCTTCGTTCCTCTCAGTGCAGGTTTCAGAGAGGACTGAAGGTATAGTGGGGTTGGAGATCCCAGCTTATGAGGAGTAAGGAGAGGTCCGCTTTGTTCTTTGGTGTGGGTCTTTTAGGTGTGCTTGCCAACGAACTGCATGGCAGGTCAACATATGTCTGATCAAGCATGTGGTGCCCAAGCGTGTGATGTTTTGGCCACGCGAGATACGCCTGAGACATATGTTGCAAATAGCAGCGCTGCGATCTGATGCACTCATCTCAAAAAAGGCCCACACCAAAGAACTTTTGGAATAACGTGCAGAAACAGCATCGGCCTGCACATGCGGAGCTCTGCGGTGTGATGCTGTCGGTGTGCTGCCCTTAAGCTGGCCCCTGGAGGGCATCCTGCCTCATTGGAGATGTGCCTCCTCCTCCTCCTCTCTCCTATCAGGCACCCACGTAGAGTCCGTGACCTCATCATCCCCTCCCTCCTCTTCACTGTAGCAAACCTGGCAGTATGCTGCAGCTGGGGGAACATGACTGCCAGATTGCTGTCCTTCTTGGGCACCCCCTCTCTCTGGGCTCACATTACTGCCTTCCTCTAGCTGGGTACAGTGTTGCCAACCCCCCCAAGTGAAATTTACTGGCAAGACACCAAAAATTACGAACATCACCACTTGTTTACTGGCACTTCAAAAAAGTACCTTAAATGGCTGTTTGCCTGGTGGTTGTGGGGGTCTGCGGGTGGGGGGCTCATGGGAACCCAGATCCCGGCCCCCCATTGTACCCCTACCCATTCACCAAGCAAGTGTCAAAAAAGTAAAAACAGCAGGAGACAGTTTTTAAAAACTCCTGTATTAAAAAAAAAAAAAGTGTCCATCCTTCTTTAATCACGGTGCAGACAGACCCCAAAAAAAAAAAAGAATTTCTGCCTTGATGGGAGGCGTCCCGCCGACTGATGTTTTTTTGCGGTGACAGCTGTTAAATAGCCAAGGGTGGGGCCACCCCGTGACGTAACCGGGTGACCCGGCCCCCTTCTGACATCATGTGACCCGTTTACCTCACCTGGTGGCCCCACCCTTGCCTATCTAACAGCTGTCAAAGCGAAAAGACGGCAGTCGGCGGGACGCCTCCCAACCACATGTTGAGGGCATTTGGCCTGGTACGGTTCTCCCGCTCCCCCTTTTCCTGCGACCAGGTTGCATGCTCGGATAAGGGTCTGGTATGGATTTTGGGGGGACCCCCCATGCCATTTTTTTTATTTTGGCGCGGGTTCCCCTTAAAATCTATACCAGACCTGAAGGGCCTGATATGGATTTTGGGGGGACCCTAACACCATTTCTTTTTTAATTTTGGCGTAGAGTTCCCAAAATATCCATACCAGACCCGAAGGGCCTAGTATGGACGGGGGGGGGGGGGGCAAGCCATTTTTTTCAATGATTTTTTAATGTATATTCCTGGGATCTGGCAATACATTACACCTGCCTTTAGAAATTAGATTTTGCTACGGTACTGTTATAAACATGGGAAAGATATGCTACTTTATATGCAGACTAATGGGAGAATAAATAAAATAAATTATTGTTGTTTGACTTTAAGCATTATTAAAATCGCTGCTCCTGAAACTTTTTTTTGCATTGATACATGTCCCCTGGGGAAGTACCTGGATTTTTTACGTTCGACTTTAACGGTGTTGGCATGTTTGCACAATTTTTTTGTCTGTTCGCATGTTCTGGTGTGAACCGAAAAGGGGGGTGTTCGGCTCATCCCTATAGTCTATGTGGTTGGCACAACCTCTCTCCTGACCTCTAGGGTACTGCCAGGGATTAGAGTTTGTGGTGAGAGGACTCTTGACTAGCAATGTTCTTTCATTTAGCTGCCTCTTAACCACTTGTCCCCCGCCCACTGTCAATTGACGACGGGCGGAGGATACTCTCGTTCTGGGAGGACGTCATATGATGTCCTCCCTTTAAAACGAGCAGGAAAGTGGATCTCTGTGTGTAAACACAGAGATCCACGTCCTGTGAGGGAGAGGGGACCGATGGTGTGTCCCTTGTACATAGGGACAACCATCGGTCACCTCCCCCAGTCAGTCCCCTCCCCCCACAGTAAGAACACTTTGAGGGAACATATTTAACCCCTTCCCGCCCCCTAGTGGTTAACCCCTTCCCTGCCAATCACATTTATACAGTAATCAATGCATTTTTATAGCAGGGATCGCTGTATAAATGTGAATGGTCCCAAAAATGTGTCAAAAGTGTCCGATGTGTCCGCCGCAATATCGCAGTCACAATAAAAAATCGCAGATCGCCGGCATTACTAATAAAAAAATAAAAAAATAAAAATGCTATAAATCTATCCCCTATTTTGTAGACGCTATAACTTTTGCGCAAACCAATCAATACGCGCTTATTGCGATTTTTTTTTTTTTACCAAAAATATGTAGAAGAATACGTATCGGCCTAAACTGAGGAAAATTTTATTTAAAAAAAAAAAATGGGTATTTATTATAGCAAAAAGTAAAAAATAGTGTTTTTTTTCCAAACTGGACGCTCTTCTTTTGTTTATAGCGCAAAAAATAAAAACCGCAGAGGTGATCAAATACCACCAAAAGAAAGCTCTATTTGTGGGAAAAAAAGGACACAAATTTCGTTTGGGAGCCACGTCGCACGACCGCGCAATTGTCATTCAAAGTATGACAGCGCTGAAAGCTGAAAAATGGCTTGGGCAGGAAGGGGGTTTTCGTGCCCAGTAGAGAAGTGGTTAAAGACCTTATTGTCACACAGGGATGGCACAAACCTTTTTTTGAGCTTCTTCCCCAACCTGGAATTATAAATGCTTCATATAGAGAGTGCTCCAACAAGAGAATTAGAGCCCCAATGCCAAAAGACTGTATTTAGGATTCTACTGTCCAGTGGCATTGATGGGGCATTAAAGTAATAGATAGGCCATATCTCATAATTGTATTCAGTTCTCATTGGTTATAGCACTTCTATGCTCTTCGATACATACTGTTTAACCAAATGTTTCCCCTGCAGGGATTTTGTTTGGTAATAAAGTTCACATTATGCTACAGGTGTGTCTGTGAATTTGGATTCAGTTAGGGCCGGTTTAAACCTAGCTGCATACTGAATAAGACCACTTTCACACCGAGGCGCTTTTCCGGCGCTTTCACACTAAAAAAAAGCGCCTGAAAAGCTTACGAAAACGTATTTCCATTAAAATCAATGAATGCTTTCGCACTGGGGCAGTGCGCTGAAAAAACGCCCCTCTCCATTGAAATGAATTGAAAGCGCTTCAAAAGCGTCTGAAAAGCACTTCAAAAGCGCTCAGTGTTTTACTGGCAGTTTTTCAAGCGCCTCATTGTCAAAGAGGCCTAACACAGGAAGACAGTCAGACTTCCTGTGCAATTCAATGTGGTGTGATTTTTAGCATATTTAGCTGAGTGGCCTGAAAAAGCACTGGATCGCACCAAAAGTAGAGCATGCTCTACTTTTAAAAATGCACTGCAACTGGATCAAATGGTAATGCAGTATCATGTGATATGTTGCAGGCAAACACCCTGCATTTGGGGTGTTGTTAGAAATACATTGGTAGATCACACAACCAGTACGTTTTGAATGTGCACAGAACACAAGTTTCCTTCACAGCGTTTTGATGTGAATGGGCCCCTAGGATAGGTCCCCACTGAAGCACCAGTATCCAGTGGCTCCTTAGGGGTTACTGGTACACCTGTAAATGAATGCAATGGCATTCTTGTCACCTAATACAATAGTTTAAGCTCATTTACACTTACTTCATAAATCAGAAGAAAGCCCAGTGACAGCCTAAATATTTCTCTAAACGTGACACCAGTCACACAAGTAGAATTTTATTAATTAAACATTGGTACGTATTTTTCTGTCGCTCTAAGACCCACTACACAACTTATTAAAGGATACGTTCACCTTTGGGAACATGGTATATGTTCCACCTGTTCTCAGGGTGGAACATGTAACATGTCCCCACTCCTGCACCCCTCTCCCTGATCCCAACCTTCCCTGTGACAGCGGGCTGCAGATCTTGTCCCCATACCCGCTGTCACAACTTGAAAAGAGCGCAGCAGCGCCAGTGTCATTTGTTCTGTGAATGAATGGACTACAAGTACCGACAGCCTTTGTGGGCTCTGGTGAGCATCCTCGTAGTTAATTGATCCTTCCTAGACTGCCTGCTCATATCGGAGGTACAGGCAGACAGCTACACTGAAAAGTCTGCAGGAGCCGGACATTGCACCCACGATCTGACGATCTGTCTTGACTAAATTTAGGGGAAAAACTGTTCTTCTAGAGGGTGTATTTCCGAGAGGGATTGCTTCTGGCTACCAGGTGACATAGTCAAGAACTACCAATATGTGCTGGTGCCCCCTGGCAGACTTCAGCAGTGGCCCAACCATAGCCTTAGAAACCCTTTAAACAGGGAAATCAATTATAGGCAAGGATACCGGCAGATTTTGAAAATGTGGTTGGGGTGCATTACAGTAATTTGACACACAGGGCAAGATTTACAATGCTCCTCAATTGCTTTTTAAATAATGGGCCAGAAAAAAAACCTATTCAATACATTCCTGTGTTTTTTTTTGTTATTTATTTTACTTCGAAATCAGTAAACAAAGCATGAGAAACTACCAACATCTCCAATGTTTACTTCTGTCCCTTCTTTACATGATACAGTAGTCCCTCTTAGGTTTACACTGGTGTGCCGCAGTTTGACCACAGCGTGGGTGTATGTGCGGTTTAGATGTGTTTTACAGATATTTTTAGCTGCGGCCCTATTGACTTTTATTAGGTTGTGCCTTTTTGCTGCATTTTCTAAAAGATCTGACATGCAGGACTTTTGATGCCGAAAACTTGGTAAAAACGCACAAGATCTAATAGAAGTCTAAGGAACCAAGGCTAAAAACTGGTTTAAAACTCACCTAAACGTAACCACTAAACCGCAGTGCACCAGTATGAACCCGACCTTATACTGCGAAATCAGGTAATACCAGGCCAATTTCTGCTTCTTGAAGTACCCCGTTTATTACCTTTTTCAATGCATTTGCCAAACTGGTTTGCCCCAACTATGCAAAATCTGTCTTGATCACTGGTATATCTGTTATTTCCAGAACTGGGGCTGGTATCTTTTACTCTCCAACCAATCTAGCAATTGGATAGGATTGTCAATATCCCCCTTAAATTAAGGCAAAATAGTGACATCATTTGTTTTAGACACATTTTCAGAGCTGAGTTCTAAACCACACCCATGACATGCTTTACAGTTCCACTTGGTGTCTCCACACAGAGCACCACAGGAGGGTGGTTTTAAGCATTGCCATGTATACAAAGTACTACTGTTTGGTCTGAGTCAAGTCTAATAATGCTTCCACCAGGTGCCCTTCTATTGTATTAGAACATATTTACAATTCAGTCTTATGCCGCGTACACACGATCGGAAATTCCGACAAGAAAAGTTTGATGTGAGCTTTTGGTCGGAAATTCCGACCGTGTGTAGGCTCCATCTGACTTTTTCTGTCGGAATTTCCGACAGCAAAAATTTGAGAGCTGGTTCTCAATTTTTCCGACAAGAAAAGTTCTTGTCGGAAATTCCAATCGTCTGTATGCAATTCCGACACGCATAAAACCACGCATGCTCTGAATCAATTTGACGCATGTTCGGAATCATTGAACTTCATTTTTCTCGGCTCGTTGTTGTGTTGTACGTCACTGCGTTCTTGACAGTCGGAATTTTGTGTGACCGTGTGTATGCAACACAAGTTTGAGCCAACATTCCGTCGAAAAAAAATCCACGGTTTTCTTGTCGGAATTTCTGATCGTGTGTACGTGGCATTACTTTCTAGGTTTGCTTTTAGAACAGGCTTGGCAAATAGTGACAATAAACAAGGAAAAGGGGATCACAAAGCGGAACCTGATAGTACAGTATGAAGGTGATTTATTAAAAACACAAATAGAACACAAAGTTAAAATTGCACTCACAAAATCAGGGAAGAGATCAAGCAATGTAATCATGTGGCTGTTTACAGCCCTATTGACATATGCCTCCCAAGGTCAGATTCCATAGGCTCATGTAATATAGCGCAATTGGCAGCCACATGCCCCAGTTCCAAGCACCACCAGCATCTATTATGCCTTGTTTCTCTCATGGAAAAGATGCCTTTTGAGTCAGGAGGCCATACATATCTGGTACCCTCCTTAGGAGCCTTGGATAAAAAGAAACAATCTTACCCGAGGTTGGTGTTTTTCTCTTTCAGTGGCAGTGGCATGGAATGGACACCCAGGGATCAAGATGGGCAGCAGCAGAGGCAGCTGCTGTAGAGAACCACCATTTATCACTAGTCAGAAAACTAGGTTTTCCAGAGGTATTCAGGAGGTAGTTCAATTCTTACAGGGGAAGGCTCAGTGAGACCTGTTTTTTAATATACTGTAGGTCAATATCTCCAGGTGAGAGCATAAGGTGACAGGTGGAGGAGCAAATGGGATTTACATCTTTGGATTTATTTACTGGCACTTGTGATAAACAAACACGCTGGACTTCCACTTAAAGTGGAACTTTAGGCTAGGAAATGAAAATGGGCAGACAGGATTTTTATTGCAGAGGAGATATGCTTTGTCTCTTCTGCATTAAAGCCACTTATTAAAGCTGTCTGTCTGCCCATGTACAGTGAGTTGCGCACTGCACAAATTGGGCAATGCTGAAGCTGATGGAACTCCCATACATGCACAGGAGTAATGTCATCTCAGCCTGGCCAATGACATCGGCTGGCACTCGAGACCCAGAGGCCGGCCTCCCGAAGATGTCAGCAGCTGGTGGGGAGTTCTGGGATGGCACCTATTAGAATTGAAGGTGAGAATAGTTCTGCTTTAATCATTAATTTTTTCCTCTGATTTATTCCACTTATCATTTTTATTTAGTCATATTATGTATATCATTTGCAGCACGCAGGTCACTTTTTGCAAATCTGGCACTGGTGATGGACAAACACATTGGACTTCCATTGTAGGATTGTTGGTTTTATTTGCTTGCATTTATTGTTTATAATGAATGCATGTAACATTGTAAAAAAAAATCCAGCTATTTTTTTTTTTTGTCAATTTGTGTTAAGTAAGCTTTGGGTGCACAGTTGTTCTATACAAATGCACTGCACTTGTACACAGAAGTTAGCAATGGAAATATATAATGATCAGTCAGTACCAGGCTGTGTGCAATTTAGCTGTGGCAAGGACAAAGAGGGGTGTTTTAGGAGGGGGGGGGGTTAGTACTAAGAGGGAGAATTTTGGAGGGGGATTTGTGCTAGGAGGGGAGGTTTGTACTGGGGGGGGGGGTGGGATTTGTGCTAGTAGGAAGAATTTTGGAGGGGGATTTGTGCTAGGAGGGGAGGTTTGTACTGGGGGGGTGGGATTTGTGCTAGGAGGGAGAATTTTGGAGGGGGATTTGTGCTAGGAGGGGAGGTTTGTACTGGGGGGGTGGGATTTGTGCTAGGAGGGAGAATTTTGGAGGGAGATTTGTGCTGGGGGGGGATTTAGGATTTGTGGGGGGTTTGTGTTAGGGGGAAGATTTGTGCTGGGGGGGATTTGTGCTAGGAGGGGGGATTAGTACTATGAGGGGGATTTTAGGGGGTTATTTGTGCTAGCAGAGGGAATTGGGGAATTTACAACCTACTGAACACTTAAATCTGCCTTGCAAACTACATTTTAGGGCTTTTTCACACCGGGTGCAGTGCGGTAACGCGTGTGAAATTACGCATTTTCCTGCACCACACAAAAATGTGTTTCCTTTTGTAGTTGTGTGCAGGTGGAATTAATTCCTAATGGCACCCCCACACAGCCACCAAATGCATGTATGTTTGCGCCCACTTAAACGCATGGTACCGCAGTACCATGCATTTTGGTGGGGCTCGATTTAAAAATCATGCCATCAGCTTTTTGTGTGTTTCACAAGCATAGAGCAGCCGAATAAAAAACACAACATGTGGGAACACACAAAAAAGCGCTGGAGAAGCTACTCAGCGATCATTGTGGTAGCGCCGATGACTACATGATAGTCAGCTTCTATGGCGGTCTCTCGGGTATGAGATATGCATACTTACATTGGTCCAAGTGTACAATTAGGATCATATCTAGAGTTCTGCTTTAACTGAGGAAAGTTTTCACCTGCATGTAAGGAGTGGGAGCTCCTTGGTTGGGATGAATAGAAGCTTTTTTTTTCACATGTTCAGTTACATATTGTTTACGTTTTAAATGATGCTTTGCAAATTGCAATTTACAAATCTAAAATCTACTTACAAGAATGCTCAATGACTCTGCATTTAAGCACCCAATCATATGCAGCAGAAGTTTCTTTTTTTTTTAAATTCTGTGTTTGAATACATATTCAATAAGCAATATAAAAAATACCCTTTTGTAAATCACTTTTAGTTGCGTCTTCCGGTGTAATTTGCAAAGAGAACACTAGGTGGCAAAACAAGCCAATAAGCCGCTATCCTGTAAAAGTATAGCCATAACCATTACAGGAAAAACACAATGGAAATACTGATTTCTCTTGGAATTTTTAAGCTAGAACCTAACAGAATTACAAAGTAAAGATATGACTGTTGTTTTAACAGATGATGGTATTTTTAAATAGGATTTGGATATCAGGGTGGGCCTTGCATGTTTTTTTTCTTCTTTAAACGTACGATTGTGGGACGTTAAAAAGGTGTGGTTGAGCTGTGTTTTTGGCGCTCCCCCGTGAATAGGTTCCTTTAAGCTCGTGCATTGTTGCTTCACTTACCTTTTCCTTTGATTTACCTTCTAAATGTTTGTTTTCTTTGTCTGAATTTCTCACTTCCTGTTTCTCCTCAGTAAACTTCACACCATCATCCGAGTGGTGTGGAGTCATCCAGAACAGCTTACTGAACAGCTTACTGAGGATAAACAGGAAGTGAGAAATTCAGACAAAGAAAACAAAGAAAAAAAACATTTAGAAGGGAAATCTAAGGAAAAGGTAAGTGAACCAACAATGCACTAGCTTAAAGGAACCTTTTTAGAAAATAAAAAACGAACCTTTACAACCCCTTTAATGCTTTGTTTCATGCACTTGGAAAAAAGTACCTCTCCTGACACGTTCGGCTGGCAGTAAGCATGCTGAACCTGACCCATTATAGGGAATAGAGAAGTGCGGCAAATGCCTCTCACCGCCTGTCAAACACCTCTGAAAAGGAATCCAAACGTGGATCACTATTTAAAAGGATGAAAGTTTAAATGCAAGTCTACACTTAGTCTTTCTGAATCTGCAATTTATTTTGCAGGGTTGCATATTTCTGAGTTGTTGACCAATGGCCAGCAAAGGGAACTGTTAAAGAGATAGTAGCTTACTCTGGAAGCCCCCCTGTACCCCTGCCGCCCATTGTCCTCTTAGCCACCTTATCTCTGGTCAGAAATAGTGAGAATTTACTGATTAGGTTAGATAATTGGCTGATTTATGACAGTTTTTTTTTTAAATCAGAAAAAAATAGTTTTATTTGGTATTCCACAGTGCCACATACAGGTCATACAAAACAACGGCATAAAGACAGGAGATATCATGCAGCATAATAGACCCTTTGAATCAGTCAAAATACAATTATGCATCAACCAAAAGAAAATTAAAAAAAAAGACCAAAAGATCCTGTAATTGAGGTGGCATTGTGAAGCAAAGAAAAAACAAAAATTTATGACATAGTTACATTGATAAGCTGTGTTGTTTACCTGGTAAAGAAATAAAAGTACTTTTGTAGTCCATTTAGGGTGCATAAGTCCTTTAAACCCTTTTACCTATTCACTTAAAGCAAACCTTTTATTGCATTTTTTTTTTTTTTATCTTAGCAGTGCAAACATGCTCAGAAATATGTAACACTTATTGATTTGTATCCCATTTCTTTCTGAAATTGTTTTTATCCTGTTTCCTCAAAAAGGTTGACCCATGATTGTTTAGGCATCATGCAACTCAGGTTGTTGGTGTGCAGTCATGTTGGAACAGGAAGCAGTGGTGTATTTAGGTTTTGTGCTGCCCTAGGCCTGACTAAATGCATGCACCCCCTAATTTAAATACGACCCACCCTTCCTGTCAAAACCACACCCCTTCATATTTAAGACCCACCCTATCATCTGTAAACCACACCCCTTCCAGACCACCGCCCCCTCCATCTCCCCCTAGCAGCAAAAATACCCCCTTTCAGCACAAATCCTCACCCTCATATAACCCCTTCCAGTGAAAATCCCCCTTCTCAGCACAAACCCTTGCCTTAACCTCCCCTTTCCCAGCACAAATCCCCCCTTTTAGCACAAATCCTTCTCCATCTCCCCCTCCCACCATAAATCCCCCCTCCCATCACAAATCCTCCCCCATCTCCCCCTCCCAGTACAAATCCTCCCCCATCTCCCCCTTCCAGCACAAATCCTCCCCCATCTCCCCCTTCCAGCACAACTCCTCCCTCATCTCCCCCTTCCAGCGCAAATCCTCACGTTCAGAAAAAATCCCCCCTCATCTCAAACCTGTGCCTCCTTCTCTCCCCTCCCAGTACAACCCCCCAGCTCTTTCTCCTGTTTTGCTGGGACTTGCAGTGCCCTCTGGGGGGCTGAGATAAGGCAGCCTCTTATGCTGGGACTTGTAGTGCCCTAGACTACAGGGGATGGAAGAATGGCAGCCCACTCTGCTGGGACTTGTAGTGCCCTCAGTGGCGGAATGAGGATTCCTCAGTCCAAGGCACTACAAGTCCCAGCATAGAAGGCTGCCATATCTCAGCCCCCACAGTGCACTACAAGTCTCAGAAAAACATGGCTGCCATATCTCTGCCCCCACAGTGCACTACAAGTCCCAGCAAAACATGGCTGCCATATCTCAGCCCCCACACAGTGCACTACAAGTCCCAGCAAAACATGGCTGCCATATCTCAGCCCCCACACAGTGCACTACAAGTCCCAGCAAAGACGGGGCTGCCATATCTCAGCCCCCACAGTGCACTACAAGTCCCAGCAAAAACGGGGCACTACAAGTCCCAGCAAAAACGGGGCTGCCATATTTCAGCCCCCACAGTGCACTACAAGTCTCAGCAAAAACGGGGCACTACAAGTCCCAGCAAAAACGGGGCTGCCATATTTCAGCCCCCACAGTGCACTACAAGTCCCAGCAAAAACGGGGCACTACAAGTCCCAGCAAAAACGGGGCACTACAAGTCCCAGCAAAAACGGACTGCCACCAGTCCAAACACAGCACAATGAGACTGCACAGCCTTCTACTCACTCCTTGGCTGCCATACACTGGGGCTCCCCACTCTCCCCTTACAGCGGTGTCCTCCTACCTGAGTCTGGGCTGCCTGGATGTCGCGCTGCATGGTGAAGCAGCGTGCGGGATTTCCTGATGTCTGAAGAAGATACATCCAGGCTCCCAAGACCCCGGCGCAGCACACAAGGCTGTAGATCACTCCGCCACTGGTCAGGCACCTCAGTGGCTGTGGGCAGCAGATGCGCCGCGTGTGTGCTCACGGGAGGCTGTATGTGAGCGGGAGAAGGCTGCGGGAGCCAGGACTCGGGAGGACGGGTCGGGGGGGATGTTTTTGTGCAGGGGGGCGGCTTTTTTGCCGCCCCCCGCAAAGTGCCGCCCTAGGCCTGGGCCTTGTCGGCCTAGGCCAAGATACAGCACTGACAGGAAGGGCCATCGCCAAACTGTTTCCACAAAGTTGGGAGCATGAAATTGTCCAAAATGTCTTGGTATTCTGACGCCTTAAGAGTTCCCTTCACTGGAACTAAGGGGCCAAGCCCAACCCCTGAAATACAACCCAACACCATAATCCCCCCCCCGTCCACCAAATGATTTGGACCAGTGCACAAAGCAAGATCCATAAAGACACGGATGAGAGAGTTTGGGGTGGAGGAACTTGACTGGCCAGCACAGAGTCTTGACCTCAACCCAATAGAACACCTTAGGGATGAATTACAGCGGAGACTGCGAGCTAGGCCTTCTTGTCCACATCAGTGCCTGATCTCACAAATGCACTTCTGGAAGAATGGTCAAACATTCCCATAGACACACTCCTAAACCTTGTATACAGCATTTTCAGAAGACGTTAAGCTGTTATGGATGCAAAGGGTGGGTCAACTCAATATTGAACCCCCCTATGGACTAAGACTGGGATGCCATTAACCACTTCCATACCGGGTCATTGTAAAATGACGCCGGCAGGAACCCTCTCTCCCTCCGGGTGGACGTCATATGACGTCCTGGGTTTGAGGGGGGATATCTGAATGATGCCTGCAGCTAGAGGCATCATTCAGATATCCTTGTTTTCAGCCGGTGATTCTGCGCACCATAAGAATGATCATAGCAGCGGTTCCGCCGCTTGATCGTTCTTATAGGCGGCGGGAGGGGACATCCCCACCTCCCACCACCATCCGGTGCTTCTCCGGGCTCTCCCGTGCCATCGGGGACCCGGAGAGAATCGTCCGGCGCTGGTGGTGGGTCACGTGACGAGCATAGAGATGACTGGTGACCAGATGGTCACCAGTCATCTCTATGATCGTCTGAGGCCCGGGCGCGATGTGATGATGTCACGCCCGGGTCCTCAGATGTAAACAAAGCCGCCATTGCGGCTAGTAAGTATGAGATCGGTGAATTTTTTTTCACAATCTCATGCTTTCCAGCCTGGAGGAGAGATGTGGGGTCTTATTGACCCCGCATCTCTCCATAAAGAGGACCTGTCACACACATTCCTATTACAGGGGATGTTTACATTCCTTGTAATAGGAATAAAAGTGATAAAAAAAAAAAAGTGTAAAAAAAAGGTAAAAATAACAAAAAATAAGTAAAATAAAAAAAAGAAATAATAATTTTTTTTTAAACGCCCCTGTCCCCAATAGCTCGCGCTCAGAAGCGAACGCACACGTAAGTCCCGCCCACATATGTAAACGCCGTTCAAACCACATATGTGAGGTATCGCCGCGTGCGTTAGAGCGCGTGCAACAATTCTAGCACTAGACCTCTGTAACTCTAACCTGGTAACCTGTAAAAATTTTCAAAGTGTCGCCTATGGAGATTTTTAAGTACCGAAGTTTGGCACCATTCCATGAGCATGCGCAATTTTAAAGCGTGACATGTTAGGTATCGGCGTAACATAAGCTTTCATATTTTACAAAAAAATTGGGCTAACTTTACTGTTCTGTTATTTTTCAATTCATGATACAATTTTTTTCCCCAAAAAAAGGCGTTTGAAAAATTATTGTGCAAATACCGTGCAAGATAAAAAGTTGCAATGACCGTCATTTTATTCCCTAGGGTGTCTGCTAAAAAAACATATATAATGTTTGGGGGTTCTGAGTAATTTTCTAGCAAAAGAATGATGATTTGTACATGTAGGAGAGAAGTGCCAGAATAGGCCCGGTATGGAAGTGGTATAAAAAGCCCTGTATGGAAAGGGTTAAAGTTCATGTGCGTGTAAAGGCAGGCGTCCCAATACTTTTGACAATATAGAGTACTGTACTTTTAATTCCAGACCCTATGTCATTTATAAATATATTAGGAAGTAAGGGTCCCAACACTGAACATTGGGGTACACCACTGATAACCTTAGACTATTCAGAGTAAGAATCAGTAACCACTACTCTCTGAGTTCTATCTTTTAGCCAGTTTTCTATTCATTTACCAACAGATTTTTCCAAGTCTGTAGACTTTACCTTACACATTAGCTGTGTATGTGGGGAACTGTGTCAAACGCTTTTGCAAAATCCAAGTTTACCACTTCCACAGCCACTCATTTGTAGTTTTTTCTTACCAACTCATAAAAAGAAATCAGTATCTGTCTTTCATGAATCCATGCTCTCTGTTGCTTAAAATATTTTTTTCCAGCAGGAACTCAACTATGTGGTCTTTTATTAAACTTTCTAGTATCTTCCCTACTATAAAAGTTAAACTAACAGGTCTATAGTTACTTGGTAAAGACTTTGATCCCTTTTTTAAATATAGGCACTACATTGGCCTTACACCAATTCAGTGGTACTATTCCAGTCATTAACGATACCCTAAAAATTAGAAACAATGGCCTTGAAAATGACAGAGCTCAATTCTTAAAGCGTTGTTTGAAACAGAAGAACTGCAGTAGAAAACATGTTTGATTTGCTGCCTCTGTCCCCATTGGAGAGATTTCTCAACACTTCCTGTCCCACTGATCCCCTGGCATTGGGACAGGATGAAAGAGGAATTCTCCACAATTGGGAAAAAAAATCAGCACTAAAAGCAAACTTTCCCCCTGCCATCTAAAGCAAAAAGAAAAGTTTGAGCTGAAGTCAGGTGGCAAATCACCAGTAAGGGTGGGATCCTTTCACCGATATTTAGGCATCTGCAAGTCTAATCTTAATTTGCGTGGAATGATCCATTTATATCTAGTCAGAATTATTAGATTTAACGGATCTGAATATCATATTTACATAACAATGATATTCTAGCCCATGGGATTGTCAGTAGAGAGAAGTGAACTGACCTGCACAATTCGAGTTTTCAGGCAGCTTCACCTGAGATGCCATTGGATTATTGGATGCTACTTGGGAAAATGGTGGATGTCTCCACCATTTCTGACATTCCCATTGACTCAGAAAACAGCTATTCTAAAGTCTGGAGCAGCCAATCAGCTGCAGTAAGAACTCTATAAATATATTGGCATGTATATTGGTATGTCAAAGCAGGCTGCCATTTAATATACTGTGGACTGGGAATGGGATATGGCTCCTGTTAGGTAGATACAACTCAGCTGTTGTGCTGCTTTAAGCGGTCTTTTTTTTGCAAATATAATTTTCTATTAAGGTGCAAGAAAGGGCGAGGCCCCAATGTTACATCATTAACAGTCAAACAGATGAGGTCGCAGCCTCATATCTACATAACATAGTGAGTAAGAGAACAAATCAAGGTTATCATTAATACATATATTGGGGATCTTCCCATCGTGATGTTCAGACCTCTCCTATGTCTATTTCCGCTCAAGCTGCAGGAACTTACATTTAGCCCACGTTCACACTGGGGCTGCGGGAGTGAAGCTTGCGAGTTCAGCTGAACTCGCACGATTTCACTCCCGCTGGCAGTCCTGATTTCAGCCACGATTTCAAAGACATCTGAAACAGATGTCAATGTAAATCGTGGCTGAAATCGCAAAAAGTAGTACAGAAACTACTTTTTGAAATCGGTGCAGCGCCGCAGATGCGGCGTCGCACCGATTAGGACGGTGCCATTGCCGGCAATTTGCGGCAAATATCGCCTATTTGACATGCGATTTGACATGTCAAATCGCATGTCAAATAGCACCAGTGTGAACCAGGGCTTATGTGGTAAGTAGAAAATTGGGGCTACCCTTTCTCATTTTCCATTTTCCTTAAACAACAACTGATACTTAGAAAGAAAAAAAAAGTAGTTTAGAATATTGCTAGCTAGAAAGAGAGAAAAGAGGTGAGGTAAAAATGGTGTTGGAGGGGGGTAAGGGGGGGGGTTGAAGGGATGTGGAATGGTGGAAGGAGATGGGGAGGGGGGTCACAACCATGGGTCAGGTCAGCAAAGTCATTCCTATATTTGAGGCTATTTGGCGGTTCCTGTCTCAAAAGAGGGCTTCTGAGAGGATGAATATGTCCCAGAGGCGCCATGTTTTCGTGTAGGCCTTGTGTCTATTGTGTTCTGTCAGAATCAGGTCCTCTATCTTTTTTATATCTTCTACCTTCTGCAGCCAAGTCGCAGTGGTCGGTAGGTGTCGTTTTTTCCAGAGTAAGGGGATGCAGTACTTGGCAGTCTAAAGCCCTGTACACACGATCGATTTTACCGATGAAAACAGTCCGATGGACTTATTTCATCGGACAAACCGATTGTGTATGGGCCCCATCTGTCTTTTTTCCATCGGTGTTAAAAAATAGAACATGTTTTAAATTTATCCGATGGAAAAAAAAAACGATAGCAAATTACTATCGTCTGTGGGGAACTCCATCGGATAAAAAAACCCACGCATGCTCAGAATCAAGTCGACGCATGCTCAGAAGCATTGAACTTAATTTTTCTTGGCTCGTCGGAGTGTTTTACGTCACGGCGTTTGGGACGATCGGTTTTTTGACTGATGGTGTGTAGGCAAGACTGATGGAAGTCAGCTCCATCGGATTTCCGATGGAAAAATCCATAGGTTTAAAATCCATAGGAAATCCGATCGTGTGTACAGGGCTTTAGCGGTATTAGTGCTCTTTTTATTTTTAAAATTGCAGACGAAAACACAAGTGTCATTTGGCATCACAGAGATTCAATTGTCACCACAGCACCAGTGTTTTTTTTTTTTTAAATTGTTAAAGGTCCGACTGACAGGCTTGGGCCACCATTTACTCTTGTTGACATTTTCATCCTCCTGAGAATAAAGATGTTGAATTTTCTATAACTTGGCAGCAAAGCTGACACTGATTATAGTTGTTGACCTCTGAGAATGAATGCTGGTAGCATTCTATTTAATGCTAATGCATTTTCCAGATTGCAAACACAACATTCTATTAGCCTGCCTTTTTTCAATCTATGCCTGTGCCATATTGTAATTATATCTGACACTCATACTAGGCCAGTCCAGTTGCCAGATTGCCAACAGATAAGCAGAGAAAGTGCCAGACACTTGGCCACTCTGCCCCTTGTATTGCTGCAAAAATGTTCTCCTTTTTTCCCCTTCAAAGTGTATTGTGTGGCAAATAGAGTGTTGTCTGCTGACACCTAACAAAAAGCAGTGCACCAACCATCTGTTCTACATGTTACACACATACAGTACTGTACATGTCCAACTTACAAAACTCTAAGCAACCATGACAAAAAGTAGAAACAAAGGTTATTGAAAAACCTACGGTATATCCTCAGGTTAAATATGTATGTATAAATATTTTTTTATGCAATTTCTGTAAGTTTCTTGGCCAGCTGCAGCATAACACACTTTTTGTATTTATGCAAATAATGGTGCGCTTATTCTACACTGTGAATTATATAACATTGAAAAATGTATATTATCGCCACAGTTTAAGTGGATATAAATATAGTGCAAAATTTAAAAAACACAAAAAAATATATATAAAAAAAATTAATAAATGTCCAATTATGCAGAGAAAGTCCAAAAATGTTAATAATTCTGAAGTAAGCAAATATACTTCTCACTTGCAGGAAAAAATGCAATTTGTGCTTTAACATAAATGTGCAATCACCACCACCATCCACTTATGAGTGAATTGGCCGCTCACCTAAAAGAAAGACCCACCAGGATCTATTCAAGCCTTGTTTAAAAGTGTACGAAGATCTTCGATAGTCAGGAAAAACAACTCCAATAATAAAGGACACACGCTCTCTTTGGACAACGATTTCTCAAAATGTTGCTCAAAATATATAAGAAGAGTTCATTACGCAATACCATTAAAATATAATTTATTTAGAAAAATAGGAATTTTGCACTCACGCTTTCCACATCTTGTATAAATGCAAGTAATGTATCCAAGCTGCAAGCTCCTCACCTCCTCTCCGCTAATCCCGATGTACGAGACACCGGAAATGACGTCACCAGCTCCACCCGACGCATTGCGACACTTGTCACGTGACTTCTTCAAAGGGATAATACATTATGCGGGGGGGGGGGTGCGCACGCACTGTCACGCCTTACACGCCAGGCATGCAGCGGCACGCTCTGTGGCACCGCTATGCCGGCGATTGTGCAGCTACAAACGTCATGGGAATTGTTTTGGCGGCAAACTGCCGGGCGGCTCTTCTACATTGGTGGCGGCGCCTTCCTTTCCCTTTGCTCGCGTGCATGACGTTGATGGGTCCTCTGCGGCGGCGCTTATATAGGTGCCATCCTTAGATGGTTCAGGCATTTGGTTTCTTCCCACTCCACTGGACAACACACATTGTATGCACTCCAGCCTGGATGGCAGGTAACACTTCCATTCAATCATTTCATTTGTTTTTCACTTTTCCTTACTTCCTTTACTTTCTGGTCTTGTTGGGTCCCTTTGGGGGTTCATTCACTTATTTCCTTCTTCAGTTCTCATCCCCGATTTTGGTTTTACTTACCACACTTTCTCCTCTCTTGCACCACACTCCTCATCCCGAATAGGGGATTTCATGCACATTTTGGATTACCAGACACTACATATTTTCTTTGTTTACAAACGGTTTTTATTATGGTTTTGGTGCTGTTTTGGTACCGGTTTCGGTTTTCGGGATCAAAGAAGATTTATTTTCGGTATCGGTTTAGGCACCAAAAAACTCATTCGGTGCATCCCTAACTTAAACACGTTAGATCGTGAAAGATATCTAGTGTTTTGGTCAGATTTGGTAAGGAGATAAGGGGGTCTGTTAAAAAAAGAAGGACATTATCCGCATAAAGGCTTAGTTTGAATTCTTTGGATCCTTTAGTGAATCCTTTAATGTCTGTGTTGTTTCTAATCGCACAGGCAAGGGGCTCTATTGCCAGGGCAAAGAGGAGCGGGGAAAGTGGGCATCCTTGCCTGCTTCCCCTGTTCAGAGGGAAAAAGTCAGAATTGTTGCCTGGGAGTTTGATGCGTGTTTGGGGGTTATGGTAAAGGGCTTTGAAACTATGTAGGAATTCTTGGTTTATGCCGTATCTTAGGGAGTAGTGTGTCTAAGTATGACCAGCTAACGCTGTCAAAGGCTTTGTGGATATCAAGACTGAGTAGGAGTGTGGATTTGGAGTGTAGGTTAGAGTCTTGAATGATATTTGTAGTCAGTCTTATGTTATCTGTTATTTGTCTATTTGGAATGAATCCTGTTTGGTCTGGATCTATTAATGGGGAAATAACTGCAGCTAATATGTCAGCTAGCATTCGGACATAAATTTTTAGATCATTATCAATGACTGAAATTGGCCGATAGTTTTGTGGAATGGAATGATCTTTATTTGGTTTGGGAAGAAGGGACATGTTTGCTAGGAGCATTTCTGATGAGAATTGGTTTCCTTGTAGGATATGATTATATAATTTTGTAAGGTGTGGGGTTAATGTGGAGGCAATTTTTTTATAAAAAGATGTGGAGTAACCATCAGGGCCTGGGGCTGTAGAGGTTTTTAACAAGCTTATAATTCTATTAATTTCTATGTCTGAGCATGGAGCGTTGAAAGTTTATATTTGTTGGTTAGAGAGAGTGGGTAGTGCAATATCATTAAGCCACTTAAGGGAGGTTTGTTTAGGTGATGATTGTGGAGTAGAGAGAAGCTTTTTTTTAGAAATCTAAAAATATGTTCATAACTTCTTTGGGATGGGATACTAAATTGCCTGATGAATTCCTTAATTTATAGGTGTAAGGAGGTTTTGTAGTTTGATTAAATTTTCTGGCAAACATGGTAGAATATGAATTACTATTAAGTAAAAATCTAGCTTTAGACCATCTAAGGGTTTTTTCTGTGTCTGATGTAAGTAATGAGTCTAAGGCTGTGATTTTTTCTTGAATCTGTTTAAAAAGATCGCTGAAGGGGTTTTGGTTGTTTCTATGATACAAGTGATCCAGTTCTTTTGTAAGAGATCTTATATCAGCAAGTTTGGATTTGTTTTTGGTTGAGGCGATATTTATCAAATGGCCTCTCATTACTGCCTCGTGTACCATCCATATAGTCGTTGGTGGCATGTCTGGTGCTATGTTAAGTGCAAAATGTTGCTCAAGGTGAGATAAGATTTGTTGAGTGATTTTTGGGTCATTTAGCAAGGAGTCATTTACTCTCCATTTGTGTGTTGTGGTTGCTAGGCCTATATGTGAGGTATTGAAGGAGACTATATGGTGGTCTGACCAGGGACATGGGTGGATCTCTGCTTTTGAGGAATTGGCTAATAGGATTGGGGTACAAAAAATATAATCCAGCCGTGCGAAGCTATCATGTGGGTGAGAGTAGAATGTGTAAGCTTTGATACCTACATTGTGATCTCTCCATGTATCTACTAGTTGGTGATTGTATAATGATCGATTTAGTTATTTGGGGAAAGCTTTAGAGGATGGGACTACTCTGCTTCTATCTAGTGCTGAGTGTGCAGCTAGATTGAAAGAACCCCCTACTATTAAATGTGTGGAGTGGAATTTATGTAATGTGTCAAAGAATTTTGAAAAAAAGCTTGTTTGGGAGCACATACTGAAGCGATAGTGAACGAGCGTCCTTTTTTTGAACCTTTTAAAATCAAATATCGACTCTCTGGGTCTTCAAAGACACTTTGGGTTTCAAATACCAGCAAAGATTGCTGCGCCCCTGGATTTAGTATTATACGTTGTGCAATATAATTGAGGGTGTTTATGTGTTGCAAAGTGAGTTTCCTGCAACAGAATAATGTCAGCCCCCAGGAAAGCTTTTTTTTTTTCATTGTGAGATATCACCCTAAGCCCCATTGATTCGGTGATGGGTAATAGTGATAGTTATAGGGTGATATAAAAAGCTTACAAGGCCCAGGGCACAGCACATATGCAAAAAGATGTAAAAATATTATTGCCATCATTGATGTCATCATTAGGATTTTTATATTACCTGAGGAAGAGATCAGTCTGTTCTTCCCTATGATAAAGTATGATTTGTCACTTGTATATAGCATCATTAAATATATCAGTCTTAATTGTAGGTTTACTATGGTTGACCTTCTTGTATAAGATAACTTGTAAAAACATTTTCTGTACATAGTTAGAATTTTATTACTCATTAACTGGAGGGCAAACTGAAAAAAGCAGTTTGGCCTAAAAACAAATAAACTTGGACTACAGTGTCCAAAACTTACATGGGGAGTCCAACCATGGTGGACCCAAAAAAGGAGGGTCGAAAAGAAAAGGTGCCATACAAACCATGTGGGGACTTCCAAATGCGAGCTGGGGGACGATCAAACGGAGGCGGAGGGTCTCAACATTTCTCCTTTTCTTATTTTATCAAATTGAAAAAGCGTACATGCTATTATGTTAAATGTCCCTTAAACCTTAACTTTAAAGTATATAGTAGAGCCTATATATTGCAAGGTTTAGAGAATTAGCAAGGGTAAGACGCAGAATAATGGAAAAAAAAAGGGGGGGCGGTAAAAAAAAAAGTAGAAGAAGAAAAAAAAAAGTGGGGGTTCAAGTTCTAATGAGGTAATTCTGTGGTATTCTTTTCATGAACTTATAGTCATTGTTGGTGGCTTGATAGATTAATGGAAATAGTTTATTTTCTTTCAAATTCTTTTTTTTTCATTGCTGAAATTGAAAGGGAGAAAAAAAAAGAGACTGTGTCTTCATTTTTGCTAGTAGTTTCTTCTATGGGAATGCATTTATTAGGGATTGTCTTACTCTTCTTTGGTCCCGTCTTGAAGATGGGGTGACCCAGATGGGTGATGAGATTGGTGTAGAAGGGGATCTTGGATTTATTTCTGGGTCAAGTAACCCCAATTTGACCAACAGATCTTTGCCTTTGGCGACATTAAGGACTGTATATGTGGTTCCATTATGCGGTACTGTTAGTTTAAACGGGACCCCCCATCTGTATCTTATATGGGCAGATTGCAGAATAGATGTGATTTCTTTCATCTTGTCTCTAGTGTGGCTTGGGAGATGTCAGGGAAAATCTGAATCTTCGTGCCATTTAGTTCTATATTGTCTGAGTTTCTTTATGCTCTCAGGATATTTTCCTTTGTAATGAAATCTTTCATACATAATATGATGTCTCATGGTGGTTTATCAGGGGGAGGTTTGGGGGAATTTCCTCTCACTTCCTGTTTTGGGTATTGGGCAGGAAGTGAAGAGAAATCTCCCCAATGGGAAACAAAAAATAGGGGTCATGGCCCTCTCTTCTCATTTATCCAAAATGAAAAAAAAAGTTTTGTGTATAGTTCTACTTTAAAAGCTGCAGCAGACAAAATTCAGATCACCAGATCAAAGTCAACTGTGCAGTCTGCCTGTCAGAGCTCTTGATAGGGATAAATACAAACACTTTGGCAGGTAACCACTCCCATAATTGTATTTTTATCTGGGTATTTAGTTGCTTGCCAGGAGTTCCGCTTTAAGCTGTAGTTGCACTTTACATGAATTACATCTGTGCTTAAAGAATACAGATATTTACTTAGCAGGATACTTTTGTGATCTAACAATCTATTGCTTTCAAAGTGAATGCATAGTGGTATTCCTTTTAATCATAAGTGAGTCACTGAACGGTGTCATGAGAGGGAACAGGGCATGTGACTGGGATGCTTGTGTAATCTGGATCCCTCACCCAGGCAGTATTTTCCTGAGCCAGCAGATATGAGGACATTGGATATGTCATTCCAGTGAGGATCATTTGCTGAGATGTATACTTCTGCTGTTCAAGAGTGCCACAAAAATCAATTGTGACTTCAAGGATATTCCTCCCTACGCCATACTCTACTGAAAACCTTTTTAGCACAGCTGAAGAGGGAATCCTTTGACGGGTGCCATTCTGACTAAATGTCAACCATCTCTTCGACTGGCCCTCTGTGATCAGTAAGTGTGTACAATTATGTACAGTAGGAAACATCGAGAGGAAGGCTGCTTTCATTGAAATAGTATTGTAGACTTAGTAATATGATTTCACAAAGTAACAGCTGAGTTTGAAAAACAGTATTCACGAGTACCTTTGCTTAAAGCTGAGTTCCAAACAGAAATAAAAATCCACAATTGTAATAATTATGTTCCATTTGTTTTTCCTTTCCCGGATCATGGTTTCTTAAGTGCACCAATCTTGCAGTTTTCCAACAGCCACCTCTCATAGCTAAGGTCCTACTATGGGACAACCGTAGAAATTGGCTGTCAAACTAAATGTATTGGTGTCAGCCTCCAGAGTGTGGAGCTCAAGTGATACCAAAGCCATGATTCTCCACAAACGCCCTAAGTCACAGGTGTCAAACACAAGCCCCACGGGCCGAATCCGGCCCTCCAGGCCAATTCATGTGGCCCTCGCACCTCCAGCCAACCTCTGGTCCTCCTCCAGACCCTTACTTTCTGCTTTCAAGCAATGCATCCAGCTTCTTCCCAGCAGTAGAATAAGGAAAGGAGGGTGCACTGTGATGTAAGGGAGAGTGGGGGACTCAATATCTGATGGTGGGGTGGCTCTTGACATCTAATATATGGGGAGGGGATGCGCTGGGCATCTAATCTTACAGATACAACTGGCCCTTTTGAGGGCAATCATAATGCTGATGCGGCCCACAATGAAATTGAGTTTGACACCCCTGCCCTAAGTGGAACTGAGCACTGTCCTAGCACAGTACCACATCGTTATCCCTACTAAACAACAGACAATAGTGGAAGAGATTAGTGTGTAATCTAGACAGGCCCCTAATTTGAACGTCCATCCACATCTTTAACTTTCACAGCAAGGAAACTTGCAATACTGTTGGGAAATGTAGTCCTAACAGATTAATGCACGTTACTCAAAGATGACGTTCACAGACAATATTGGTCTTCTCAAACAGCATCAAGGCGACAAAGCAAGATGGGACCCAAACTTTCAACAGGGATTTCAGTTTCTTCTAAAAATAAAAAACAAAAGAAAACTATGGCAATTTTTTTAAGTGGTTGTAAAAGTTGATTTTTTTTCACCTTCATGCATAGAATTAGCTCCCGCTGCTGTTAATTCAAGCCAGTGAGCAAATGAGGAGAGAGCAGGGGCAGAGTCGAGCCCCGTTCTATGTTTCTTATGGACACACAGAGCAGGGCTTGGGATTGAACACTCGAAGAAGAGGTAGTGAGGAGCGCTGGGGGGGGGGGGGGGGGGGCCGAGAAGACCAAAACCATTGCACAGATAAGTTGTTTGTTATTGTTACAAAACAATAATTTAACCTTTAATATTACCAGTACTTTAAAAGCTATCAGATTTCGCCTCTGGGTTCAGTTAGGGCAATTTTGACCCCATTTCTTTGTGGTCAATTAAAACCAGCATTTTATGTGTAGCGGCCTGCTCCTGATGACCAGGCGCTATGTTTAAATTTAGTGGGTGTCTGAGCTGGTAGTTAGCTCAGACTTGGTGATTAAGGCTAAATCAGCCTCTGTTCCGGCTATGGCTGTGCTTGGAGGGATTTTCCCATTGTTTGCCTGATGGTGGCGTTACCACCACAGGCCAATGTTGGAATACAGGCAGGCCAGAGCGTATTGGGTATTTTTCCCAGGAACAGCCCAGTGGGAGTGGCCCCCCCGCTGGGCATGCTGGCGAAGGGTACTTAAGGGGCAGACGCCATTTTGCGGGCTCTCTTTGCCTCGTGGCCCTCCTGGCTCGAGGTATGTCATAGTGAAATTTCAGCCGCGGAGCCATGTTGGCCCGAGGCTGCATCTCTGCCGGGTAGGCCCAGTTGTCCTGACTGGGGCCTGCACTTTGAAGGTGATCCTGTCCTTTCTGTCCTGCGGGAGGAAGCCACTCAATGGAGGAAACCAGGGGAGGACCTGTCCTGGAGAGGACCAAGCAGAAGGCTGGTGTCTCGGGGAAGGCCTGGTGACCTTATTGGAGGATGCACCATAGCTTATGTTACCTTACAGTGTGCCGGGTCAGCTTCAAAGGCTCTAAAACTGTAAGGCTGGATTCCTGGATATTAAATCCTGTGGCAGAGGATTATTGAACAGTTTCATCTTTATCGTCCTAAAGTCTGTGGCAGAGACTGTTATTTCTTCATTTTGTTCGTGCGCCATCCCGGCTGCTAGGCCAAGTGAGAGGGGCCTATCCGGGTGAGCAATACCCACTTGAAGGAGAGTGGTGAGTGTGAATTTTGAAACTTAGAAGTTTCCCCAGGGATCTGCATTGTGTGCCTGAACCTTTCACTGACCCTCCATCCCTCTACCTGTGCAGGTTTGTGTGAAATAAAACGAAAAGGATTTACAACTTGTGTGGACATTGAAGTTTCTATAGACTCTCATCCCCTAGACAACGAATGGTGAGGTAACATGCAGGGCCCAAATCTAAACCAGCAGCTCCTAGGGGGGTAGTGCTACATATGAATTTGATTGCTTTGTAATTTTGCTAGAAAATAGAATTGAAGCTTAAAGTGGAACTAAACCCACTGATATAAAGTAGTATTAAAGAGGAACTGCAGTCTGCTCACATAATTTGTAATAAAAACATCTTTGCCATTCTGAAGCTTCCCTTCAACCTTTTTGCATATTATTTTATATATATTGTGATTCTGTACTTGCCATATATGTTGCAGAAATCTCCCTCCACTGAGTCTGGCTGCAACCATTTTAACTGTGGGCAGCTGAAGCTGCTGCCTCTTCACTTCCTGGATTTACACAGACACACACCTCCAGCTCTGCAGCTCTTATTGGCCTCTTATGACTCACCCCCTCCCTTCCTGGCAAACTCTCACGAGAGTGAGAGAGAGAGCTGTGCATGATGTCATAAGCCTAGGCTTTTTACCAGACAAGAAACAGGAAGTGGGCTGTATAAGTTATTTACTGTCAGAAAAAAAAAAAAATTACTATCCAAAGTTAAAACAACAAGGGCAGAAGATTTAATAGATGGAAAGATGAAAAAATGACTGAAGTTCTGCTTTAAACCCAAAACCAAATTATGTAATATATTGCAGCTTACCAATCATTAGATGTGGTGGCTGCAATTGTTTTCTTTTTTTTTTTTTTTTCACTTTTTCCCCTGTGTTTTCCCCTGGTGATCTGGCCAGTAACACATCTCCTTTATTAGAGTGCCCTCACTCTGAACGAAGGAGTACAGGGGGCACATTTGAACAGCAACATTGTCAGTCTGGGGGGAGGGGAGTGTTAGATGGACTAGCAGATTTAAATATACTAACAAATATACTAAGAACTCTAGCTAATACTTTATAATCAGTTACAGGTTTTACATGAATATATTTTTGAATCTGTCTGTGAATGTCCATTACGAACATGCAGAACGCATGTCCATAACGGACATTCATGGACAGATGCAAAAATTATGGATTTTGTTCGTAAATTTACTGAAAGTTGGCAACCCTGATCACATCATATAGTTGGTACGCTGCAATATACTAAATGTTTGGTTTTGGTTTTAACATTGCTTTAACTGTTTTCCAAAACAGTTACATTAAAGGCATGTTTTTAATTACCGTATACCTGTTGCAGTTACTAGTGTGCTTTTGTCAGCTCTCAGCCAAGCCATCAAATAGCTGGTGTCATAGCTGATCACATGTGCACAATGGCAACTGCAGCTCAAACAGAGGCTAAGATGGCAGCTTCCTTGTCTGAAAAGGATAGGACAGTTTAGTTCTGCTTTAAGGTTGGCCATACATGGATTATTATTATAATTTTTTTCAATCAGCTGGTTGGCTAATCAGAAAAAAAAATTATGGATTCCCCCATTGACACAAGTGAAGTGGATGGAGGAATCCTCCACGCTGTGCTGTTGTATTCTGACAGCGGGACTCCTCCGCCGTCAGAATACACTGATCACTGCGGCAGTCGATTGACTGTAGGCGCTTTTCGAATTAAAGTTTTCCAACAGCCCTATCTAAAAGATCAACTTCTGTAGAGCAGGAACAGCCATAGATGGATGGAAATTCAGCTGGTCCCTGCTGAACCAGCCGAATTTGGAACCATCTATGGCCAGCTTTGGAGTCAGCTGACTAATTACAAAACAATACACTTCCAGTGTTAAAACTGATATCTTATCTGTTTTTAAGCAGGAAGGTAAAAAGAGGTCAAAAACCTATTTCCCTCTCATCATTAATGGACAAACCTTTACATTTGAAGTATATATAAAGCTGAAACGTATTTTAGCTTTGATAGAAAAGGTTTTGCTACTCGCCCAAGCCTATAGGAAGGATCCGGTCACCCTACTTCACTTATGTCTTTGTTGAAATGTTTATAATTCTTATGCAACGTTCATTTTGTGGTTGTAAAAATTTCACAATGTACTTAATACTGTCCAAGATATTTGTAAATGTTTATTACTTTTCAATAAAAATTATCTGAGAAAAAAAAGAAAGAAAAGGTTTTGCTTAAAAGAGATTTTCTTATTCTTAGTTCTCTCTTGAACAGTTGTCACCAAAACAACTACAGTTTCTCTTCTTCATTATACAAGCCGTATAGATGTAATGTAGACATTTGCATCTATCTATCTATCTATCTATCTATCTATCTATCTATCTATCTATCTATCTATCTATCTATCTATCTATCTAATCTTTATTAGTTTGACTGTTTTATTCAATTTGGAAAATGGCCATTGTCTGAAGCATACACAGATTGTGCTGTTCTCCTGCCACCTGCCATGTCACCTGTCGTAGTGTTGTGGAAGAGGCTGCTAATCAGGTTAATTTCTTCCCAAATGTAGCGAAGTCAGCTGCTGCTAATTCTTGTTTTCCCCATAGGTTTCACTGCACATCCTCTTCTCTGTTCTCGCCAAAGCTTTTCAGCCGAAGATCAATGAGCTTCTGACACCTGTAGATCAACACAAACTTGACCTTTCAAAAACACAGATTAATCATCCTGTCCAGGACTAGCAAATTTACCACTGGCGAGGAGAAACAGGACCGAACCGTCTGCTTTAACACCCAAACACCTTCCCTTTAATGTGCCGGATGCCCTCTTCTAAGGTCAAGAGTCAAAGTAATAAATATCTTCATCTAAAATCACTTCCCGTCATTAACAATTAAAAAATATATATTATATTTGGAGGGCAGATTAGGCTGCCTACCATTATACAGCCTGTTTAAATATTCTGAAAGGCACCTATCTTTTCCCTCCTATAAACTGATTTTAAGTGCTTTGTTAATCTTCCAGATACACTTTACTAGATGAATTATACAAATAAACATATACTTTGTCACAGTTTTTAGTACTTGGGAATGAGCCTAAGACAAGAGGAAATGCTTTGCAATATCATCAACCCATAAGTGGGTTCTTCATTGAAAAGCTGCCTGCATGGACAGTTTGATCAGTCAGTGTGGTTTCACTCAACGAGCTAGGACTGAAAATGTGGCCAGAACATAACTGCAGTGTTTGATTCAGTCAATATGGATACAACATTATTTGGTGGAGTGAGTAGGGTTGCTGACCTTACCTGAAGATTTCCCTCCATGCAGAGGTTACACATATTCCTGCAAAGAATCTATGTGATTCTGTGTACACTGGAAATTTTTGCAAAAAGCCTGTTGCCAGGTGTCCTAACCGATTACTTGCTGCATATTTGTAGAGATGGGCTCATGTGTGTTCGAAACCCCACGTCCCCGATCCCGACAGGAAGCTGACACTGCACGCGGCGAATCACAAGCAGTAAGACCTTTCCCGATCTGTGCAGCTGCAAACTGGGAAATGTCTTGCTGCCTGTGATTAGCCGTGTGCAGTGTCGGCTTCTTGGCGGGATTGGGCACGTGGGATTTCGAACACGCTCGAGCTCATCTCTAGATATTTGTTACCTGGGAAAAGTGTGTGGGACGCTCAGACTCGATAGGGAGGGGGGGTATGTAGACAGTGCAACCGCAGCTGCTGCTAGAGTGCTGACAGGGGATGGAGCCCGTCCTGGCTCCTGCAAAGGTTCAAGAAAGGAAGGGTGACCCCTGGAAGTCACACAGGAGTTTAGTCATGGGTTCCCCATGACTAAGCTCTGAGGGGGTGGAGTGAAACACATCGGGGGCGTGGTCTGGTCGGAGTCCAGGCTGAGTTTGCCACTCCATTCATTGCAGCAGGACACCATGGATGTACAACTTCCAGGGGTCACCCTTCCTTTCTTGAACCTCTACATATTTTTTACCCAGGCTGTCCGATCAGGTCCGCCTGTCATTTTTTCAGGCGGACCTGATCGGACCCTCCAGTCTCTTCTATGGAACGGTAGGTGTCAGCAGACACATCTGTCCGGCGGATCGGATGGCATTGGATGGAAACGGACAGGCGGTCTGTTTCCATCCGATTGCCCCATAGAGGTGAGTGGGCACGACCTGTCATTTGCCTGCTCAGTGGGGATCAGCTGAGAAATCCCCTGAAGAGCAAGCGGATTCTGCTTAGTGGAGGCGCCTGTGTGAAAGGGGCCTAAGGCTTGTTCAGACAGACGCTCTATGCAGATGAGCATCCAGCGTGGTGCTATTAGCTTGTGATCGGAATAGCCAACTGCAGCTTGAACACTGAATCTGATGTTCAAACTTCTGCACCACAAACTAACACCAGCTGGCTGCCCATGTGACTCAGTTCACTAATCAGACTCAGATTTTTGAATGGTTAATGACAAGGAGGTGTACCCACCTAAACTGTTTCTATAGTCAAAATCAAAAATAATTTTCTCATTGTATTTCAATTATTTCTAGCCTACTCCTATTGCTCTGAACAGTCTTAAAGTTTGTAAACTTATTTTGTGAAGACCCCAACACATCCCCACACATTTACTTCTTTAAATTCTGTGATGCGTATTCACTATGCCCTGTGAGTAGGCACTGCTTCTGAACTACAGAGATGCTGAAAGGAGGAGCTTCAGGCAGCAGGGTACCATGGGGTATGTAGTCCTTAGAAATTAAAATTAAACGGCAGAGGAGAAACAGCAAACATAAGTTGTCTAAAGAGATGGCCAGCAGACAGGTAAAACTCACAACTTGAAGATTTTTCAAGTAAGTTTATATTGGATTGTCAAAACGAACTATTGTTGTATTATTATAATGTTGTTGTTATAAAAAAGAATGTGTATGCTGTGCCCATAGATTTTCTTTGTTAAAACCTTTGTTTTTACCTGTCCATCTAAACATAGCATAAATAATAAGGCAAAAATAAAGCATTATTTCTATCCTGGCAGTTTCCAATATAGTTAAAACAAATATTTTCACCATTCCCCAAAAATTCACAGACTTTGAGATCCCGAATGACCCGGCATTTTTTCTGTTGCACGTATCAACTATATTGACCAAAACGTATAAAAAGTCCATACTGCGACACCTGCTAAATGCAGCAAAGTCCTGCATTCCACTCCTTTGGAAGCAACAGAACCCACTGACCACAGCGTTATGGCTGAGGAAAGTGGAGGACCTGAACAGGATGGAGGATTTGATACGGACTGCGACTGATAAGCATGAGACGTATAAAAAAACGTGGACTCGTTGGAATTTGTTCATCTATTCTGAAGAGGGTAAATCCCTATTTGGGTCGGAGACACAGACACAGGCATAGGTTCTGAAAGGTCTTACATACGAGAATTGAGAATCATCACTATCAAACCCCGGCTGCCGTCCCCCAACCCCCTCCCTTCCCTGCCCCCCCCCCTTCCAACTCCCCTCAATTTCCTCTTTCTTTTATAGGGTCTCCTACCCTTTCTTTTCTATTTTACCTTTCTTTTTCTTTTTTCTCTCCCTTTTTTTAACGTTTTTTTATGTTTGGTTTATATGAAATGAAGAATGGTTCCTCTGATATGTAGATGGGTCTCAGACGGCCACATCTCCGCAGGGCTAAGAATATGAGACACATCAGATCTGTAAGTCCGAAATTATAGACTGGCAGCTGTTCTTAAACACACCTGCATTTTCTGTGATCATTTTGAGGAGGCTGCGACCCCTTACACTGTGAAATACTGTCCTGATATGTAGACCTTGTTCATTCCTGAAAAATTTAATAAAATTATATTTGCAAAAAAAAAACACAAATATTTTCAAAATACAAGAAACGTTTATTTTTGGGACTAGATGTCCACTGTGTATTTATTCCAGATCTGTGCAGTAGTCCAACATGAAACAACTCCTGCCTCTGTACAGATGTTTCCTTTGGTAAAGACCAGTCAGTGCAGCTCTGTCTCCTGGTGCAATGTCTCTGGTCTTGTACCCGCCCCTCCTGTAGTTTTCTATGTGTAGCTTGTTGTGGGTAAACCTTTTGGGTCCTTTCCACAGTTTTGCTGTATAAGCAGACTACAGTATGTGCAGCCTAGGAACCACTAGATTTACAAGGTAATATTTGGTTTGCAAAGATAATTGGTGCAATCAAAGTGAATATATATCCTTTTGGCTAGTTCAGACAGATAGAATTATTATTTCCAGTATTATATTTCTAGAATTGTTGTATATACATTGTGTGTGTGTGTATATATATATATATATATATATATATATATATATATATATATACAGAGTATATACAGTCAGGTCCATAAATATTGGGACATCGACACAATTCAAACCTTTTTGGCTCTATACACCACCACAATGGATTTGAAATGAAATGCTTTAACTGCAGAATTTCAGCTTTAATTTGAGGGTATTTACATCCAAATCAGGTGAACGGTGTTTGAATTACAACAGTTTTTTTAAGGGACCAAAAGTAATGGGACAGATTAACAATCATAAATCAAACTTTCACTTTTTAATACTTGGTTGCAAATCCTTTTCAGTCAATTACAGCCTGAAGTCTGGAACGCATAGACATCACCAGATGCTGGGTTCCATCCCTGGTGATGCTCTGCCAGGCCTCTACTGCAACTGTCTTCAGTTCCCGCTTGTTCTTGGGGCATTTTCCCTTCAGTTTTGTCTTCAGCAAGTGAAATGCATGCTCATTCGGATTCAGGTCAGGTGATTGACTTGGCCATTGCATAACATTCCACTTCTTTCCTTTAAAAAACTCTTTGGTTGCTTTCGCAGTATGTTTCGGGTCATTGTCCATCTGTACTGTGAAGCGCCGTTCAATGAGTTCTGAAGCATTTGGCTGAATATGAGCAGATAATATTGCCCGAAACACTTCAGAATTCATCCTGCTGCTTTTGTTAGCAGTCACATCATCAATAAATGCAAGAGAACCAGTTCCATTGGCAGCCATACATGCCCGCGCCATGACACTACCACCACCATGCTTCACTGATGAGGTGGTATGCTTTGGATCATGAGCAGTTCCTTTCCTTCTCCATACTCTTTTCTACCCATCACTCTGGTACAAGTTGATCTTGGTCTCATCTGTCCATAGGATGTTGTTCCAGAACTGTTAAGGCTTTTTTAGATGTTGTTTGGCAAACTCTAATCTGGCCTTCCTGTTTTTGAGGCTCACCAATGGTTTACATCTTGTGGTGAACCCTCTGTATTCACTCTGGTGAAGTTTTCTCTTGATTGTTGACTTTGACACACATACACCTACCTCCTGGAGAGTGTTCTTGATCTGGCCAACTGCTGTGAAGGGTGTTTTCTTCACCAGGGAAAGACTTCTTCGGTCATCCACCACAGTTGTTTTCCGTGGTCTTCTGGGTCTTTTGGTGTTGCTGAGCTCACCGGTGCGTTCTTTCTTTTTAAGGATGTTCCAAACAGTTGATTTGGCCACACCTAATGTTTTTTCTATCTCTCTGATGGGTTTGTTTTGTTTTTCAGCCTAATGATGGCTTGCTTCACTGATAGTGACAGCTCTTTGGGTCTCATATTGAGAGTTGACAGCAACAGATTCCAAATGCAAATAGCACACTTGAAATGAACTCTGGACCTTTTATCTGCTCCTTGTAAATGGGATAATGAGGGAATAACACACACCTGGCCATGGAACAGCTGAGCAGCCAATTGTCCCATTACCTTTGGTCCCTTAAAAAGTGGGAGGCACATATACAAACTGTTGTAATTCCTACACCGTTCAGCTGATTTGGATGTAAATACCCTCAAATTAAAGCTGAAAGTCTGCAGTTAAAGCACATCTTGTTAGTTTCATTTCAAATCCATTGTGGTGGTGTATAGAGCCAAAAAGATTAGAATTGTGTCCATGTCCCAATATTTATGGACCTGACTGTATGTATGTGAATATATATATATATATATATATATATATATATATATATATATATACACTTTACTGTATATTGCACAGGATGCCAGGGATGGGTCAGAGACGGGAGATATATTTCCCCCATTATATGGGGTTGCAGCATTCAAGAACCGTTTTGAGTACTCAGGGGTTCCCTTCCATGCAGGTTAAGGGGTTCTGGGGTAGTTCAATTGGAGAGAAGAGGGGTGATTTACAGTTCTTTCAGGATTGATAAGTAGCTTTACTTGGGACCTGGAATTTGAAGGCTTAGAGGGACTTTGGGTGGGAAAGAGCCTCCAAACCATAATTACAGGGGCTTTGGTTCAGAAAGGGTTAAACCATCTGAAAGGGGAGCTTTAAAAGCAGCAGGATGGAGGCAGCATTTGTCTATGAGATGTAGTGGAATAGTCCACAGCTGTAAGATAGTGTGGGCTGCCTGGCGACTGAGACTCAATTTACTGAGCTCCTGTGGCTTGCCTTGCACCCCAAAACAGACAGGAACCCTAAGCCCAAATCAAGATAATGGCAGTGAGTCATTTTGTGTGGTCTTCATTTTACCAGGACTATGTACTATAACCTGCTGGCTGCTGATCTTGGATTTTCCATATTACAATATATATATAAAACAATGAAAGAATATTAATAATAAAATTATTAGCTATTGGTCAAAACTTTTAGAGCCCCACAACTGCCAGTTTTCATTTAAATTTAGGAAAGCTCAAGTCTAGAAAATAAACTGAAATGGTACAAATGTACAAATGTAATTTGTAAACTACCAGAGGTTAAGAAAAACAGTTTAGGTTACCAAAAACAGAAAAAAAGGTAAATGTTAAAGCTGTAACCCTTAGGCTCCATTCGCAATTGCATTTAGCCAGGCTTTAAATCCCAGCAGCAAGAATCTACTGATTCCTGTGGCTGGCACTGACAGCTGTGTGTGAATACCTGTGGTGATTGTGGATAAATACACCTTTGCGTGACTAAACAGCCGTACCAATGGGGCCATGCAAGTGTAGGTTTTTTGGAAACTGCATAGAGAGCCAAGGTGTCAGTAAGTGCAGTTTTCTACACCAATAAAGTAATTTGGAAACTGGAGGAAGCTCTGACAGGAGCAGGTTTGGCAGACCAAAACCACAGCAGATTTAGAAGACAAGTTTCTGAGAGTTAACAGCTGTGTGAATAAGGACTCAAAGGACAATAGGGATGAGGCTCAGATACACCACATCATGGGCTGCCAGCAAATCAGGGAGCATTTGAGGTTTATGGTTACAGCTAATTTATGATGAACTTTATGGTCAAATTTGCAGGACTTATAATACTCAGAGCTCAGTGGAAGCAGCATCCTAATGAGACAAGTTGACAACAAAATGCATGCACGCCTCCTCCTTATTTCTCATGTTCCACATCTCCCCCCATCCACAACATTCTCCTGTTCCAACTGCCATAATGTCTGTAGCCTCTAGTGATAGGGAAAGAAGTCTCAGAAGGGGTTTCAGAGGCTTAGGATATGCCACATCAATCAGAAAAAGGGTCATGGGGCCACAGTGTGAAGTATCAAGCGAAGGCTTAAACCTCTGAAGAATTCTTGTTCTACCACCTGCCATCTCAAGCAGCATCCTTCCCAAGGCAGGTGCCCCTTCCACAGTTGCTGGAGAGGAAGACAACCATGTCCCCAGATTACCCCAGTACCCAACATCTTAATACCAGCTTGGCAAAACTGCTGGCTTTGCAGCTGCTCCCATTCTAGCTTGTGAAATCAGCCTCCTTCCCCAAGTATATGGCTTGTGTTACACCAAATATGCAGGTAGCCAGCTGCCATTATTTTGTCCAGAAAGCCATGCCTCCTCTCCACCATCATGTGGAATGTAATGTGTCTGTGTTGCTGGACCACACTGTTAGTGGCACGGTACACAAGACCACAGACACATGGTTCAGTAAGCATGGGAAGAAAGCTAAATATATTTTAAAGCACATTGGATCATCTGTGAAACCCCCACATGTTGGAACTCAATGTGGGCCATGCTGCAGAGTACTGGTGCAATTATGAAATGAAGATAGGCTCTGGGGAGCTTTTCACTGTGTTGATGGTTCATTATTCAATAAGTAGCATTTTGGCACCTTTTGAAGAGGCAACCAAAATGGTGAGCTGTGATGATTAGTGGATTAGTGATACAATCCCTGTTTTGTTCCTCCTGGAGCATGTACTCTATGGCCTGACAGACCAGATACTGGAGAAATTTCAGGGCCAGCAGGATCTCTTGCCTACTGGCTCCACCCTGTGAGGCAGAGGAGGAATACAATGAGGATGGTTGGAGTGCTGGCAGGGAGGAGGAAATAAGGCAGCCTTCAAGTAGTACCCCAGGACTTGGGTCATCAAAGAGGTGGACCACTATTCCTGATAAAAGGGTTTAAATAGCCAATCAACCCTTTGAGAGGACCTTCGGTGCAGCAGGAAGTTTTATTACAGAGAGACAAATTGCCTGTCCCCTGACAGGGTGAAGCAGCTCACTCTTAATAAAACTGTAAAGAACTGAAGAAATGTAAATATTTCTGCAGCTTGACTTCAGCTGAAAAACTTCTAATGTTTTATGCAGGGCAAATCATGCATTAAGCCTAAAAGTATGTGGCCTTTTCCAGAGCTCCGGCACTCAAAATTATTTGTTTCTGTTGTCCTTCAGATAATACACTATAATGTTTATTTCAAGATAAAAACCTGCCTTGCCACTCCCTGTTATATTGTGGCCTAACCAAGTTGTTTACATAATGTACTGCCACTGAACAATATTTGTGGCTATTGTCTTTCAGATACTGGACTACTAAATACCGGAAGAAGTTCTTAAAATGTGTAAATCAAAATGTGAAATCTTCAGTTGGTAAGATTTCTTTACTCCACTGAGTAGGCGAAATGTTGGTTCCTAAGTATGTTACACCATTTCTTACACTTGGATGGAGAAGATGGTTTGGGGCTTTTGATCCAGAAGTGGCAACTTAAACCAAAATGCCACCATAGCATTTTGCAGTACCGTGCAATACTCTCCGGTTTACACCTAGTTGGCCATGAGTTTATCCTACAGAAACATAATGTCCCAAATCATACCTCTGGGGTATTCCAGAAGTACCTTATATAAAAAAAAAGACAATATTATAGGGTTCAGTTCATTGAATGGCCCCCATAGTTTTCAGACTTGCAACAGTGTTGTGAAGAACTTTCCAAACAATACTTGCTTTCCATTGTAGAAATGCCATGAGTGTATTCTGCAAAAGGTAACTTAATAAATAAAGCGATTCAATGATTTATTTATTTTTGTCAAATGGTTAATTTGTTCTGTGCTTTTATTTCAGAGTACATTGAGACAATAAAATGTCTAAATGTCAATAAAAAATGGAAAACAGGGGTGTTCTAAAACTTTTGACTGGTAGTGTATGTGTATTTCTGAAATGTGTAACTGGTAGGTCAGATGTAGGTTTTGGATCTGGATATAGCATATTGACTCCCCTCTCTTCTTTCACAGATTTCCAAGAACAAAGTGAGGCTTACGCTATTAAAGGCTCTGCTTTTCCAACATCACTCCATAGTTTATAAACATGACAAGAAAATACATAACTAACTCTCTACCACCTGCCCAGTGCCTTTGTTCCAGATGGCCTGTTGGTCCACTAGAAAAAGAATGTTCCCCATCACAGCTGTTCCTCCATGTGGTAGCAAAGCAGGGTTTGTATGTGATGAGCGCCCATCTTCCCAGTTATGCAGGGCTGGTTAATGCTGACAGAACAGACCAAAGAGGAGACTGAACTACAGGTCCTTGGGAACACTTTAATCCCATAGGCATTGACCTCCTAATTAATCACTTCCTGCTCGGCTTCTGTGTGTCTTTGCTGAACTGATGATAAATGTATTATTCAGATTGTTAATTGCCAAGAGAACATCTATTTTCCTGTAGTCAGTATAATTGTTCTACAATTTATTATAATGTTGCACACAGTTTTTAACAACTGAGATTCTCAGATATTGTAGTAAATTAATTCATGGTCCTTGCCAATTCATCTCTACTTACATTACACCCTACGTAAATGAGTCTTTATACGTTAAAGTCCTTTTGGTGGATTATAGTTAACTTGATAAATTAAATGATACATAAAATTATGCTAAAAAACCCTCATAAAATTATCAAAGGTTGTATTGCATTCTAAAAATAGGTCTCTGTGGACTATAATGAACCTATGTATTTATAATAAAACATACAGTATGAGTGTTATAATAATATTATTAGAAGGAGGGAAGGGCTAGAATTCATAATTAAAAAGTTATTTGTAATACATAGTATAAAGAATTGGGTTAATAAAGAAGTTGAGAGAAAATGGTTAAGGTAAGGTTAATAAGGTAAATATATAAAAAGAAGAATGTTTTCGCGCTAAAAGCAAACATACAAGCTACATCTGGTGTAAAAATACAAATAAAAAGATCAGTGTATCTAAATACTCAATAGAATCAAGTGCAGTGAAGAAGATACATATATCTTAAATAAAAAATAGTGCAAATGAATACTACAAAGTGCCTGTGCAACGTGACAATATTCTGCACAATAGTGCACAAGTGCTGAAAACACAAATGTGCCACAAATGTGTGCCGTACAATCCAAGGGAGGTGTGCAATTTCATCTGAATTTATTTACAATTTATGCACCAGGATTCATTGTGCACACCTCCCTTGGATTGTACGGCACACATTTGTGTCACATTTGTGTTTTCAGCACTTGTGCACTATTGTGCAAAATATTGTCACGTTGCACAGGCACTTTGTAGTATTGATTTGCACTATTTTTTATTTAAGATATATGTATCTTCTTCACTGCACTTGATTCTATTGAGTATTTAGATACACTGATCTTTTTATTTGTATTTTTACACCAGATGTAGCTTGTATGTTTGCTTTTAGCGCAAAAACATTCTTCTTTTTATATATTTACTACTGTGTAAGGTGAACATTCAGTTTTTGCATCTTTTTTCACATCCATCACCTCATTCAAATTTCACCTACTCATCAGTAGCGCGAAAGATCCTCTTTTGTTTAAGGTTAATAAGGTGGTTAAGTGAAAGGATGATATAAAATATTGTGTTTATAGTGTCAGTGGAAAGCCCCTGATAAAATATGTTTTAACATTTTTAATATGAGATATGAATTTTCTTTTAAATTTGAGGAATCCGAGGAGATCTGTAAACTGATAAGATCAAAGTATTTTGAGGAGAGTTTTGTGAGACACCAAGAAAACAGGTGGAATCAACCTACCGTACTTAAATGTGGTTGAGCACCTTGAGTAACTCGAGTAACTGCGTTTGCTTAAGGGACACAATGCAGAAGGCTATAAGGACCATTGTAAAGGCACCATGGTAAAGGCAAAACCTAAAAAGTAACTCCACTTTCGTTGAGAAAAAATATTCCCCTCTAAGTTATCTATGTACATTGCAGTGATTTTTAACAAACTTTGTTGCAGATTCATTCCTTTTGTTACTCTGAAGAAATTCTGTAGATGTTTGTTTGTCTGTGTCCATCTGCAAAGTGAATGGAAGTGACTTTTTCATTAGCGATCAGCTACTGTACTTACAGGGTTATAATGAAGAAACTAGCAGGGTCTGAAACCCTTTACACGTGATTAACCCTTTGGGACTATCTTACCAAAACTGAAATGTTTGTTTGCCCAAAGGATGGCCAAAATATGATTTGTATGTAGGCAGGTGCAGTCTACTTTCGCCACTGCAGGTGGTGCTCAACCACAGCAGCATTGCATGGGGAGAGTAAGTCAAGAGGAATATGGTTCCTCTATTATTTCCAGGGTCATTGGGGAACCAATCAGATTGGATGCTGCCCCCCCATGTGACTCTAGCAGACATCTTTGGTCAAGCAGAGTCTATTTAAGGCCCTGGCTTCCAGGCTTGGAGCGCATTTCGTGTGTGGGCAGTGTAGGGTCAGGTCACCCATCTGACGAGGACAATGATTGGTGAGAGGGAGAGGTTCCAAACAAATAGGGAAAGGATAGGGACATGCCATCCTTCTGGAGACCTCCCCTGTGGGCCCGGACTGGCCAGGCTGCATTTCCGGCACATCTGAGACCTGGTCTGCTACACATTGCTGTTACATGCCATCCGTGTTCCTGGTTGGGTGCCTTCCCACCGGGTTTGTTGTGAATTACTTGATTCCACATTAATACAAGTTCTATTCTCTGCAACCGGACTCTGTGTATTTTCTGCCACTGCACCACTCTGCACCTCTTCACACTTAGTGGCAGTCTGCAGGATATGTTCCTTTATGCAGCGGGTACGGAAGGAGGAGCAGGCACCATCATGGCACCACTAGGATCGGCTCTGGCGCCCAAGTTTAATGGCTCCTCCATTCCCCAGCTGAGTGGGAGGAAAGAGTTGAAAGATATGCACACCTGTGCCAGGTTCCCACCCTGCTGATCTTGGAGGATGAAAAATGCCAAGTGGTTATGACACTGCCAGAAGAAGATTGGGCCACCTTAGAACAGATCGTGACACGCCTAGAGGGCTTGTTCAGAGAGAACATGATGATCCTGAGTTGAGGCACAGATTGTTTGGAGATAACAGGAAGATGAGAGCCTCACTCATTAGTGTGGCACTCCAAAACCTCTGGAAACACCTGGAGAAGAGGAATGCACACGGCTGTGCTGATATCACTGACTCTGATCACCTGTTGAGGGTCCAGTTTGTGTTAGGATTGAAAGCTGGCCCAATTAGGAGGGACCTACAACAGTGAATCAGAGCACAATCCGCCATCTTGTTCCATGATGTGGTGGTAGAAGCAGTTGCGAAGGAGCAGGAAGATGCAGAAGCAACTGTGGCAGTGACAAAAAATTATCATCCGGCACACATGAAAGAGGGGGCCCTAGCACCCTCACCACTTTCAGCCATACACACAGTGCTAAAAGAACTCGCCCTGGACATGACCTCCCTGAAACAAAAACTCTCCTCACTCAAGCAAGAGTGAGAACCGTTAAAGAGGGGCCCAGAGGAGGACCGCAAGTGCTGGCGGTGCAGTCGTTTTGGATATGTAAACAAGAACTGTGGTCAGCCTGGATTCAAAAGCTCACTCAGGCCGCCATTAAATTAGTGGCTCCCAGGGTAGGGGGACAACCCTCGGAACAGTCAACACAATTTCTGAGCAAACCAGAGTCTATGGTCGTTCCAAGTCCAGTGGTGGCTATCTTTGTCAATGGACAATAGGTCCCGTGCCTGATTGATGCATTTTCAGAGGTCACTGTCATGGAGTATGACTTCTACGCTCTGCAGTTTGGGACACAAGACCAACTGGACCCCTCCTGGCTATCCCTTAAGGCAGCCAAAAATTTGTCAAACCTGGTTAAAAGAATCAATTGGACCTGGACTTGCCACACTTACTGGCCAAGTTTGAGCATTCTGGCTGGCGTGCTTGGGGTGTGGTCTGTGTGCTGTGTGGCTCAACATGATATGGGTCTGTGAAGCTCACCAGAAGGCGGTGAGGAAACAGCATGAAGAAATGAAAGTCATCTGCATGCCGCCCAAACAAAAACTGCTTCTTGCACCCCTCTAATAGGTAGTCTGGTCTCTTCCCATTGGGGTCACAAGAAACTTCAAGGGGCCACAGTAATGGTGGAACCCCGCAATCAAGCTGCGGTTTTGCGTAGAGTACCACAAATTAAATGCCTGCACTGATCGGGAGGCTTACCTGTTACCACGGGTGGAGAAGTCACTTATGGCATTGGGTAAAGCTAAGTACTTCTCCACTCTTGACTTGCCAAGCAGCTACGGGCAAGTCCCATTGAGAGATCAAGATTGTGAAAAGACTGCCCTTGTCATGCTCCTGGTACTGTTTCAATTTAACTGTATGCCCTTTGGCCTTAGCAATGCTTCCAGCATATTTCAGCGCCTAATGGAGAGATGCCCGGGGGACTTAAAGAGGAAGTAAAGTTCAAAAAACCCTGCAAAAGAAAGGCATAATGAGCTAGTATGCATAGCATACTAGCTCATTATGAATGACTTACCTGAGATCGAAGCCCCCGCAGCTGTCCTCGGTCACCTCCGCCGCCATCTTGCCATGATGTCCCGTCCCTCCTGTTAGTATATCGCCGCTCCGGCGCTGTAATTGGCCGGAGCGGCGATGACCTGTAGGTGCATGTTGTCTAAGTGGGTTTACAACCACTTTAAACTTTGAGCCTACTTGGACAATATCATTATCTTCTCCAAGACCGTTGAGGATTATGCTTAACACCTGGACCAGGTGTTGGTGAAAAATACCAAGAATAAGAGAGGCAGTAAGCTGGAGCCCAAGTAGGAAATTACTCCCTATAGAGTTGAACAACGACCCTTTCCTCTGACTCCAGTGTATGACATAATCCTAGAGGGACCTAATTCTGTCAAGAGAAGTTTCCCCTGCAACCTGCTAAGGCCCTATTTGCTAAGTGGCAACTGTTCCACTAGACCAACAGGAGACAGGGAAGTGATTGATCCTGCGGATGTCCCAACTGTGCAGGAAGTTCCCGTTAAATGGTATTTACTTTCTTTCTTGCTCGAGTCTCTGGCCTCTCATGACCTGGAAGCAGGAAGCCCCAGTACAGCGACTATGGACAGTCCAGCCACTCAGAGGCGACTGAGGATTCGGACTTGAACCCAGGTGACGAGGATATGGAGGGCGCAATTGACCCTCATCCACCTGTGGCTTCGGAATCACAGCCAGAACAGGATTACCTACAACCTAACTCCCAAGAGGACACTGTTGCTCACTGGCCTTTGTGGTCTAACCGCAACCAGCTTTCTGAAAGATACTAGATACTCTGATTATGTTGTTTGACTTGTACATGTTATGCTTTAATTAAGTTCATTGCAGGAAGGCAAGAGAATCATGGCTCCTCTATGGTTTCCATGGTCACTGAGGAAGCTATCCCATTGAATGCTGCCAGCCCATGTGACTCCAGCATACATCTTTGGTCAGGTGGAGCCTATTTAAGGCCCTGGCTTCCAGGCTTGGCCTTCATATAGCCAGTGGGTAGTGTAAGGACAGGTCATCCATCTGACAAGGACAGTGATTAGCGGCAGGGAGAGGTTAGTAGTGTTAGCGTAAGGACACACCATCCTTCTGAAAACCTCCCCATTTGGGCTTGGACTAGCCAGGCTGCATTCCGCGCCTCAAGACAGACACTGTTGGCACATCTGAGACCTGGTTTGCTACACATTGCTGATACATGCTGTGAGTGTTCCCGGTTGGATGCCTTCACGCCGGGTTTGTTATGAATTACTGGATTCCGCATTAATACAAGTTCTCTACAACCGTACTCTGTGTGTTTACTGCCGCCACGCTGTACCGTCCCATGTGTATCTTAGTGCAGACTTCTGGGAAAATCAGTGAGACAATCACACAAGCAGGACATGACATTTCTGGGGGGGGGGGCATTCTGTACACCATGTTGGTGATCAGGGACACTGTAACTGTTGTGGTGGTGATCAGGGACAAAATAACTGTTGTGGCAGTGATGAGGGACACTGTAACTGGTGTGGCAGTGATAAGGGATACTGTAACTGGTGTGGCTGTGATTAGGGACAATATGACTGATGTGGCAGTAATCAAGGGCCATATGACTGGTGTGGCGGTGATCAAGGACACAGTAACTGGTGTGACAGTGAACAGGGACACTGCAACTGGTGTAGCGGTGAACAGGGACACATTAACTGGTGTGGCAGTAATTAGGGACAATATGACTGCTGTGGCGATGACCATGGACACTGTAAATGGTGTGGTGGTGATCAGGGACACAAAACCAGGTGTGGCAGTGATAAGGAACACTGTAACTGGTGTGGCAGTGATCTACTTCGGGGGGACATTTTTATTTTATTTTTTTAAAACTGTCTAATGTCTTTATTTACACTACACGTTTTTTTGGACGAATGAGTAGGGGTACCCTCTAGTCATTCACATAGGGGGGTAGGATCTGGGGGGCCCCCTTGTTCCAGATTCCGACAAGCCCCAGGCCCGCAGACCCCCAGAACCACCGGCCAGGGTTGTGGGGAAGAGGCCCATGTCCCCATCAACATGTGGACAAGGTGCTTTGGGGTGGGGGGGCAGAGCCTGCCCCAAAGTACCCCCGCATGTTGAGAGCATATGGCCTAGTATGGTTGAGGAGGGGGGGGGGCGCTCGCTCGCTCCCCCTTTCCTGGCCTGTCAGGCTGCATGCCCGGATAGGGGTCTGGTGTGGATTTTGGGGGGGGGATGGATTTTTCATTGCTGGCATTCTTTTGTTTACATTTCATCTGTCATCTGTCATCGATGTCATCAATCAAGTCCGCTGACAGCTGTTGAGTCATCGGTTGGTTAAGGAGGCGGTGGCCACTCCTTAACAAGCAGCTATTCTTCACACAGAATTCAAATTGGCCAGTCATTTTTCGATTGATCTGAATTAGAATCGTTCTGAAAATTTGGAATTTGTTAGAAAACTTAATTAATGAAACTAAACGAATCAACAAAACAAATTTAGTAACATAACAAATCTTTCTGCAATGAAAGGAAACACATTTTTCCATTCTGCACATATCTCACATACAGTAATACCAGAGCAGCCAGCCATTGTTCATGATCACCACCACAGCGGTAAAATGTCATGATAGTGACACTGCACTTGCTCTGGTGACAGTATGTACAAAGAAAATAGGACGTCCGATCGTCACTTCTGGTTCACGGACCTTCTCGAGCTTGCGTTCCACGCTGGTACGCACTTCCGGTTCCGGTTTCCGGGCATCTCCGAGGATGTAAGGCGTCCAGCAAAGCCATCAGGCTGGTTACAGAGGCTGCTCTGCAGTTCCATCCTCTTGCAGTTTGCCAGAACACAGCTGGGACGCCGCTCCTTATTAGACTTGTGCACAACGGAAAAATTCGTTCCGTTTCGGTTCGTTTCTTTCCGGTCCTGTTGATTCGTAATCATTCGTAATTTTGCTAGACGGGATTTTTCGTGTTCGGACTCATTCGTATTTTTGCAAGCGACATTTTTCGTTGAATTTTTTGTTGCTTTATAATTCGTACTTTCGGTAGAGTACGTTGTTTTTCGTTGATTCTGGACACAACTCCTACTTTCGTAACTTTTTTTTGGGTTCGTACTTTCGGTAGAGTACGTTGTTTTTCGTTGATTCTGGACACAACTCCTACTTTCGTAACTTTTTTTGGGTTCGTTGATTCGTAATTTTCTGTGTCTCTCTCACAACGACGCTGCCTATTATGCCTAATGTGCTTCGAATGGATTTGTACTTTTCTAAATACATTGCGGTTATTTGTAACGATTCGAAATCTCGTATTTTACTTTCGTTTTTAACATGCGGCTATAGGCTCCGCCCCTGTACACCATTTTGAGAGGGTTCAGCACGGTGAGGGAGAAGCAGAGAGCAGAGCAGAGTGAGTGTTATTGTGCTTCGAATGGATTCGAAATCTCGTATTTTACTTTCGTTTTTTACATGCGGCTATAACCTCCGCCCCTGTACACCATTTTGAGAGGGAGTTCAGCACGGTGTGGGAGAAGCAGAGAGCAGAGCAGAGTGAGTGTTATTGTGCTTCGTATGGATTCGTACATTCGTAACTTTTTCATAACGAATTATGCCGAAGACATTCGGGCATTCGCTATTTGCGGTATAATTTATTTCGGATTCGGTCTTATTCGTAATTGCTTTGTTCGGAAATTCGAATGCTTCCGAATGTCCGAAAGTTGCTAAATTCGGACGAATTTCAATTCGTTACGAAACGAATTGCACAAGCCTACTCCTTATGTCGTCCTGGACCGCAAAGTAACTATGGACTCCATATTATCCATATTTGCCTGATTCTCACTTCTATTATGTGATTAGCCACTTTGCCTCTTTTACTTTTGAATAATTGTTCAACACATGCTGCACTTAGTCTGGCGCCCCTTGTCTCTCTTCTACTTGTCTTCCAGAGTTTGCTTCAACTCCTAAGGGAGCTGCTGCTGGTGCAATGAACTGACCCCTTTCATTTATTGCTGGGATGTTTGGTTCAACAATTATCTTGTATTTATTGTTGCTATCATTCGTATATTACTTGGTTGGTCTTTGCGCCATTTTTTCCTTTTCTGTTCTGAGTGGAACCTGTTCTGTTAAACCGCTGCATGGTCCTGGCCACCGTGCTGCAGCTCAGTTTCTGGTTTCAGGTCTTGGCAATCTTCTTATAGCCTAGGCCATTTACACACCTGTTCCCCATTCACACCTGAGACCTTGTAACACTAACGAGTCACATGACACGGGAGGGAAAATGGCTAATTGGGCCCAATTTGGACATTTTAGGGGTGTACTCACTTTTGTTGCCAGCGTTTAAGACATTAATGGGTGTGTGTTGAGTTATTTTGAGGGGACAGCAAGTTTACACTGTTATACAAGTGTAATTCTTCACGGTAAGAGCTGTGAAAGTAAGAGCTGCAAAAATGTGGAATAGACACCCTCCAGAGGTGGTTCTGGCAAGCTCAGTAGATTGCTTTAAAAAAGGCTTGGATTCTTTTCTAAATGTACATAATATAACTGGGTACTAACATTTATAGGTAAAATTGATCCATGGAATATCCGATTGCCTCTTAGGTGATCAGGAAGGAATTTTTTTCCCCCGCTGTAGCAAATTGGAGCATGCTTTGCTGGTGTTTTTCGCCTTCCTCTGGATCAACTGTGGGTGAAGGATTGTGTATATGGGATGTATTTATTTATTTTTGGTTGACCTAGATCAGGGGTAGGCAACCTTTTGAGTACAGTGTGCAGAAATATGTTTTCAAAGAAATTGAGCACGCCGATTTTATAACAAAAAAATTTAAACTTCACGCTCTCAATCACGAAAATGATTTTTTATAAAGTAAATGCTGTAAACTACTTGAGTAGTAGTGAGAAATTAACATCCTGCACTCTCACGCCTCAGATCAGCCCCAATTCTTTGCAACTCCACACTTCAGTTTAGCTCCAATTCTTGCACCTTCACACCTCAGATCACTGTCCCCCCCTGCAAATCTGTTTCACCACTGTACCCCTCTGCTCATCTGTCCCACCACTGTACCCTCCTGCTCATCTGCCCCACCACTGTAATTTCCTGTACATCTGTCCCACTGCTGAACCCCTTTCTCATCTGCCCCATCACTGTACCCCCTGCTCTTCTGTCCCACCTCCGAACCCCTCCTGCTCTATTTCCCCAACGCTGTACCCTCCTGCTCATTTGCTTTACTGCTGTACCCTCTTCTCATCTATGATATGTGTGATATGCAGAGTGATGAAAGGAAACAGAGATGAGACACATCTACCTGTCCTGGCACACTCATCCTGCTGATTCAACTCTCGCATCCAGCCCACGTGCTTGTATGTGATGTATGTAATGTCACATTCAAGCATATGGAATGGATACACAATGATGAGCCCAGGTCAGGGGTATTTTCTGAAAGTAGTGGGCCTGTGTGCAGGATCATAAGTTGGGCCCCTGCAGCTGAGAAAAAGTGCGGCACTCTGCGCCACAGGAGAAGTTGGGTGATTTTCATTGCGCTGAATACTGGCTGTGGCTTAAAGGGACACAGAGTGCAGAGGGGTTCAGTAGTAAGTGACGTAAAGTTCCCAGAAGCTCAACAGTAATTCCACAAATTGTCACCTGATTGTTTTCTCAATCATAGTGAAATCCCTTCTTTCTGAGATTGGTAGTGGCAACCAAGTGAGTCATCTTCCTCCAGATGGTGGACGGGGTTGGCAGGATTGTGACTGGCTTTAGCAGTGGCCAATGACAGTTTTACTCCTCCTGCAAACAGGGACCATCCCCCCCCCCAGCAGAACTGCACCCAATCTCTTCCCCATCACAAAAGCTGACGATCGCAGCTACCTCAAAGTTAGAGAACCAAACAATGTTTCCCATCTTTTCCAGTGTGTGGGGGCACAGTGCCTCCCCCTCGATGCAGGTGTGGCGTGGGGAATGCATTAGTGTCTCACTGACACTTCCCAGCGCTGCTCTGGCTGATGGGGAGGGAGCCGAGTGCCGGTAAAAGAGGCTTTGCGTGCCGCTTGCAGCACCCATGCCGGGGGTTGTCTACCCCTGACCTAGATGGACTTGTGTCTTTTTTTCATCCTGACTAACTATGTTACTATGTAACAAGCTGTACACTCACTACATTGTAGGAAAGTGTAATTTCTTCAATGTTGTCACATGCAAAGATATAATAAAATATTTATAAAAGGAGGGCGCATGCACGGGGGCTTGTAAGATGGCGGCTTAGGACCAGCGCCCCGGCCATACAGCGCTTACTGAAGCGGGCAGCGGCTCTCCAGAGTCCCGAAAATTACGGGAAACAGCAGCGGAGACACCCGGGCACCTTTCTATGCCGGGAAGAAGCAATAAAAAAGCCCTGGGACCTCAATACGAACCCGTGGAAAAACTGGATTTTCCCAAAATGTCGGCTGCACCTCAGACGAGAGCACAGACTGCAGCTGAAGACACTTCAACAAGCAGGCAGGTTGTATACCCCGTGACCCTTTCTTATGCCTCAAAGCTACAGGGGTCAGTCCCCTCTCCTACAACGTTATCCCCTAAGCCTAAAATTACAATGTTAGGGAATCCTATGGGGCCTATGGGACTCTCCTCACTGGAAGGTATCCCCTCTAATGCAGGCTCTCTAACTACACAAACGGAACAGGCTCTTGATGTAACATTTAATGTCACTGAATTGTTTGCCAGAATCTCTGAAATGTTGCACAAAGGTTTGGCTCAAAATGCTGACCGGATTACTGGAGAAATCAGAGCAGACTTCCAAAGCCTAGGAAGCAGGATTGAACGCATTGAACACAAGTTGGATATCACCATTACCAAGGCAAACATGAATACTGACCATTTACAGTTTATGCAGGATCAGCTTGATACCGCACAAGCAAGGATCGACGATCTCGAAAATCGATCGAGAAGAGACAATTTTCGGATTAGAGGGTTACCGGAATCCATACCTCCCAACACGCACGGATTCTGCGGGAACTTCCCGCACGGACACTAACTTCCCGCATTCCCACGAGAGGATCAAATTTCCCGCAATTGAAGGAGGAGGAGAATCGGAAGACATCAGTCAGCGGTAAGTCAGCCCCCCGCTCTGCTATAACTCATCCTCCCTCTGTGTGCTTAGATGTCAGTTTTAAATTTTACCTTCGTCCCGTGGCAGCACCCCCCCCCCGTTCAACAACTCTTCTTACTTTTTCTTGTTAAAACTCATCCTCCACACCATGCAGAAACCCCCAGAAAATATGATAATAAATGTCCCGCAGTGGACATTTGAAAAGTTGGGAGGTATGCCGGAATCCATTACTGAGGTACAAGCTGCAGTGCAAGATGTTGTTAAAACCCTGATCCCTTCCATTCTGGCTCATAAATTAGAGCTGGATAGAGCACATAGGTCCCTGGGCCCTCTTAGGAAGGATGGATCTCCAAGGGACATTATAGTGAAACCGCACTTTTATTCTACTAAGGAGGAAGTGATGAAACGATCCCTCCAACAGGAACAGATACAGTACAAAGGCTCAACTATACAAATATTCTCCGATATCTCTCCCTACACCATCCAAAAGAGAAGATCTTTGAAACCACTCCTGGCTGCCCTCACCAAGAAAGACATAAAATATCGATGGGCCTTCCCATTTGCCCTGAAATTTACCTATAATGGTAAACAACATGCATTCCATAACTTTCCGGAGGGGGAACGCATGTTACTGGATCTAAAGCTCATTACTCTGGACTCAGACATGGATATAACACCCACACAACAGGGCTCAGCTAAACGCCAATCTCCTCCTAGCCCAACTTTTTCTCTTGGAGCAAGACTAAACATAACAGAGTCAAGGATAACCTCCCACCCTGATGAGGGGTCGTATGCTTTTTCTGTGAAAACTCTTTTCCTTCCTCCTTTTTTTCACCTTGTTTTTCAGGTGGAAATGGTTTTCTTTGCACTAATTCTGAACCTAGAATTGTTCCTTACCAATTGAACTATAGCAGGGGTACCAAACAATAGTCTTTGTATTGTTTTCTAGGCTTCAATATACTCCACTTATCCAGTAGTTTAGTCAGTCTAGACTTACTGTTCTGTCCACCAAACTTCTATGCTGATCTGTATTTGTGTTGTTGAAAATAACATGTAAAGTTTGTAATTTACATAAGTTAATCATATGTGGAGTACAGGCGCCATCTAGCGTCCTTTTTTTGTACTGCTTCAGTTCTGTTTATCTGATTTACTGTATAGTAAGTTTTACTCCAGGAAGTTGTTAGTAAGCAGGGAATTCTGGGTAGAATCTTCACAGGAAGAGAAGCAGTCACCATTCCTTGAGAAGATACTGTAGAAAGCAGGACATGTCTTTCTCAATCTATCGCCATCACTCCTTAGAGAACTTAAAAAGTATGTTTTTACTATCTCATCTTGTATTGTATATTGTTGTTTCTGCAATGTATGCTGTATTGTATGCAATAGTGTACTTATTGAGGTCTATTTCTGTTATTTTGTAGTTTCACCTGGCTTGTTCTAAATAAACTGAGATCAAAGAAATATGGTATCTGAAGTTTATAGGATAAGAAGGTTTAGCTATCTGTCCTAGCGACAGAATTGTGAAATTTTTAAGCTGACCTCTGAAGGGAAGATAAGCTGACTTCGGAAGTCTGTACAGCCTGGGGCTACGCAGTATCCATACAGTCAGAAGCCGAAAGAAACAGGCCTGCGGCAGGCAAAGCAAGTAGCCACGCTACATAGAGCTGTCAAGCAGCATCGACACTAGAATGGTCTCTATACAGCAAGACAGCTCCTTCCCCACAGCCATGTCTTACAGTGGGACATCTTCTTACAAAGCACGATCACGAACAAGCTCATCCAAGTCATCTGTCGCAAATGCAGCAGCTATCGCCCGTTCAAAAGCTGAAGCAGCAAGAGCCAGGGCCGCATTCGCAGACCAAGAGGTGCTGATGATGAAAAAAGAAAAGGCCCACCTTGAAGCAGAAAGGGTGAGACAGGAACAAGAGAGAGATAAGGAAAGAGTACGCATGGAACAAGAGAGAGAGAAAGAGAAGAATACGCCTGGAGGACGAGCTAGCCCAGAAGGAAGCATCTCTGAAATTGCAGCAAGCTATCCTAGAAGCTAACATGGAAAGGCTGGCAGTGAACTGAGATGATGCCACCGCCATTGCAGAAGCAGAAGCTTTAGAAGCAGCTGTCTACGATGAGCCAAGAGTAGGCAGCAGCCTACCAGGCCTAGAGGAGGACCACCAAGATTCCTCGCAACACACATCAGATTATGTCTACCAGCACTGTGACCCAAGCAGCATCCCACAACAAGAAATTAAACATGACGTCAGTGAGTCACATCAAATAAAGCAGCAACCAGCCGACCTTGGACCCCAGTGCTACAAGCAAGAAAAATCTGACAGAGTTCCAGACGTTCCAGTCCCAACCAAACCTTCTACTCCACAAGGTACCCAGCCTTCATACAAACATCAAACACATGTCTTCACTCCAAAGGTGTATGCAATGAGCCGGTACGAACTGCCAACCTAGCGCAAGTTTGAGCCCAGCGAGCCTAAAGAAGAGACTTCTTCCAGGTACGCCTATGCACCGCACCACAATACACCAGCAGCCTATCCCAATGCCAATCAGGCTACTGTAGACTTTGGCAAGTTCCTTGCCAAACGTGAGTTAGTTACCCAAGGACTTGTCAAATATAGTGATCGCCCTCAACACAGGGCATGGCGATCCTCTTTCCAGAGTGTCATACAAGGTCTAGATCTATCCTGCAGGCAACAGATAGAACTCCTTGTAAAGTGGCTTGGCAAGGATTCTGATGAACATGCCAAAAGGATCAGAGACATTAATATAAACCACCCTGAGATAGGCCTTACAAACATCTGGAACATACTGGATAGATGTTATGGCTCACCAGAGGCTATAGAGAGTACACTGTTTAAAAGGATAGAGGACTTCCCAAAAATACCTAGCAGAGGTTACCAAAGACTCAGAGAATTCAGTGACCTGTGTATGGAGCTACAAGTTGCTAAAGCTACAAGTATGGAGTGTATGGAGCTACAAGTTGAGCGCCGGCCATCTGAATCACAGTGTCTGGTTGGTCTTTAGAAGTGCCTATCAGAGCCAGCAGGCTCTGATAGGCTTCCCGACTACAGCCTGAGGGCTGTAATCGGCTTCTAAATACCTAATGAGAGGACGCACGGGGGTGCGTTCCCTGGCCAATCAGGTTCACCGACTCTGGTTACCGGTAACCTGATTGGCTGAAGCGACATCGAGGGCAGGAGAAGACATCGAGGACGGAAGAAGGACGGCGCTGACTCAAGGAAGGTAAGTGCAGGGCTGGGGGGGACAAACTGGCTGCATTTGGGGACAAACTGGCTGCATTTGGGGAACAAACTGGCTGTATTATGGGGGACAAACTGGCTGTATTATGGGGGACAAACTGGCTGTATATTGGGGACAAACTGGCTGTATATTGGGGGACAAACTGGCTGTATATTGGGGGACAAACTGGCTGTATTATGGGGGACAAACTGGCTGTATATTGGGGGACAAACTGGCTGTATATTGGGGGACAAACTGGCTGCATTTGGGGGACAAACTGGCTGCATTTGGGGGACAAACTGGCTGCATTTTGGGGGACAAACTGGCTGTATATTGGGGGACAAACTGGCTGTATATTGGGGACAAACTGGCTGTATATTGGGGACAAACTGGCTGTATTATGGGGGACAAACTGGCTGTATATTGGGGACAAACTGGCTGTATATTGGGGGACAAACTGGCTGCATTTGGGGGACAAACTGGCTGTATATTGGGGGGACAAACTGGCTGCATTTGGGGGACAAACTGGCTGTATATTGGAGACAAACTGGCTGTATATGGGGACAAACTGGCTGTATATGGAGACAAACTGGCTGTATATTGGGGGACAAACTGGCTGTATATTGGGGGACAAACTGGCTGCATTTGGGACAAACTGGCTGTATATTGGGGGACAAACTGGCTGCATTTGGGGGACAAACTGGCTGTATATTGGGGACAAACTGGCTGTATTATGGGGGACAAACTGGCTGTATTATGGGGGACAAACTGGCTGTATATTGGGGGACAAACTGGCTGCATTTGGGGGACAAACTGGCTGTATATTGGGGACAAACTGGCTGCATTTGGGGGACAAACTGGCTGCATTTGGGGGACAAACTGGCTGTATATTGGGGACAAACTGGCTGTATTATGGGGGACAAACTGGCTGCATATTGGGGATAAACTGGCTGTATATGGGGACAAACTGGCTGTATATTGGGGACAAACTGGCTGTATATTGGGGGACAAACTGGCTGTATTATGGGGGACAAACTGGCTGCATTTGGGGACAAACTGGCTGCATTTGGGGGACAAACTGGCTGTATTATTGGGGACAAACTGGCTGTATATTGGGGGACAAACTGGCTGTATATTGGGGGACAAACTGGCTGCATTTGGGGGACAAACTGGCTGCATTTGGTTGACAAACTGGCTGCATTTTGGGGGACAAACTGGCTGTATATTGGGGGACAAACTGGCTGCATTTGGGGGACAAACTGGCTGTATATTGGGGACAAACTGGCTGTATATTGGGGACAAACTGGCTGTATATTGGGGACAAACTGGCTGTATTATGGGGGACAAACTGGCTGTATATTGGGGACAAACTGGCTGTATATTGGGGGACAAACTGGCTGCATTTGGGGGACAAACTGGCTGTATATTGGGGGACAAACTGGCTGCATTTGGGGGACAAACTGGCTGTATATTGGGGACAAACTGGCTGTATATGGGGACAAACTGGCTGTATTATGGGGGACAAACTGGCTGTATTATGGGGGACAAACTGGCCTGTATATTGGGGACAAACTGGCTGTATATGGGGACAAACTGGCTGTATATTGGGGGACAAACTGGCTGTATATTGGGGGACAAACTGGCTGTATATTGGGGGACAAACTGGCTGCATTTGGGGGCCAAACTGGCTGTATATTGGGGGACAAACTGGCTGCATTTGGGGGACAAACTGGCTTTATATTGGGGACAAACTGGCTGTATTATGGGGGACAAACTGGCTGTATATTGGGGGACAAACTGGCTGCATTTGGGGGACAAACTGGCTGTATATTGGGGACAAACTGGCTGCATTTGGGGGACAAACTGGCTGCATTTGGGGGACAAACTGGCTGTATATTGGGGACAAACTGGCTGTATTATGGGGGACAACCTGGCTGTATATTGGGGATAAACTGGCTGTATATGGGGACAAACTGGCTGTATTATGGGGGGACAAACTGGCTGTATATTGGGGACAAACTGGCTGTATATTGGGGTACAAACTGGCTGCATTTGGGGGACAAACTGGCTGTATATTTGGGACAAACTGGCTGTATATTGGGGACAAACTGGCTGTATATGGGGACAAACTGGCTGTATATTGGGGGACAAACTGGCTGTATATGGGGACAAACTGGCTGTATATTGGGGGACAAACTGGCTGCATTTGGGGGACAAACTGGCTGTATATTCGGGGACAAACTGGCTGTATTATGGGGGACAAACTGGCTGTATATTGGGGACAAACTGGCTGTATATTGGGGGACAAACTGGCTGTATACCGGGGGAACAAACTGGCTGTATTATGGGGGACAAACTGGCTGTATATTGGGGACAAACTGGCTGTATATTGGGGGACAAACTGGCTGTATATTGGGGGACAAACTGGCTGCATTTGGGGGACAAACTGGCTGCATTTGGGGGGACAAACTGGCTGTATATTGGGGGACAAACTGGCTGCATTTGGGGGACAAACTGGCTGTATATTGGGGACAAACTGGCTGTATATTGGGGGACAAACTGGCTGTATATTGGGGACAAACTGGCTGTATATTGGGGACAAACTGGCTGTATTATGGGGGACAAACTGGCTGTATATTGGGGACAAACTGGCTGTATATTGGGGGACAAACTGGCTGCATTTTGGGGGACAAACTGGCTGTATATTGGGGACAAACTGGCTGCAATTTGGGGGACAAACTGGCTGCATTTGGGGGACAAACTGGCTGTATATTGGGGACAAACTGGCTGTATTATGGGGGACAACCTGGCTGTATATTGGGGATAAACTGGCTGTATATGGGGACAAACTGGCTGTATTATGGGGGACAAACTGGCTGTATATTGGGGACAAACTGGCTGTATATTGGGGTACAAACTGGCTGCATTTGGGGGACAAACTGGCTGTATATTGGGGACAAACTGGCTGTATATGGGGACAAACTGGCTGTATATTGGGGGGACAAACTGGCTGCATTTGGGGGACAAACTGGCTGTATATTCGGGGACAAACTGGCTGTATTATGGGGGACAAACTGGCTGTATTATGGGGGACAAACTGGCTGTATATTGGGGACAAACTGGCTGTATATTGGGGGACAAACTGGCTGTATACCGGGGAACAAACTGGCTGTATTATGGGGGACAAACTGGCTGTATATTGGGGACAAACTGGCTGTATATTGGGGGACAAACTGGCTGTATATTGGGGGACAAACTGGCTGCATTTGGGGGAAAAACTGGCTGCATTTGGGGGGACAAACTGGCTGCATTTTGGGGGACAAACTGGCTGTATATTGGGGGACAAACTGGCTGCATTTGGGGGACAAACTGGCTGTATATTGGGGACAAACTGGCTGTATATTGGGGACAAACTGGCTGTATATTGGGGGACAAACTGGCTGTATATTGGGGACAAACTGGCTGTATATTGGGGACAAACTGGCTGTATTATGGGGGACAAACTGGCTGTATATTGGGGACAAACTGGCTGTTTATTGGGGGACAAACTGGCTGTATTATGGGGGGACAAACTGGCTGTATATTGGGGGACAAACTGGCTGTATATTGGGGGACAAACTGGCTGCATTTGGGGGACAAACTGGCTGTATATTGGGGGACAAACTGGCTGCATTTGGGGGACAAACTGGCTGTATATTGGAGACAAACTGGCTGTATATGGGGACAAACTGGCTGTATTATGGGGGACAAACTGGCTGTATTATGGGGGACAAACTGGCTGTATATTGGGGACAAACTGGCTGTAGATGGGGACAAACTGGCTGTATATTGGGGGACAAACTGGCTGTATATTGGGGGACAAACTGGCTGCATTTGGGGGACAAACTGGCTGTATATTGGGGGACAAACTGGCTGCATTTGGGGACAAACTGGCTGTATATTGGGGACAAACTGGCTGTATATGGGGGACAAACTGGCTGTATATTGGGGGACAAACTGGCTGCACTTGGGGGACAAACTGGCTGTATATTGGGGGACAAACTGGCTGCATTTGGGGGACAAACTGGCTGTATATTGGGGACAAACTGGCTGTATATGGGGACAAACTGGCTGTATTATGGGGGACAAACTGGCTGTATTATGGGGACAAACTGGCTGTATATTGGGGACAAACTGGCTGTATATGGGGACAAACTGGCTGTATATTGGGGGGACAAACTGGCTGCATTTGGGGGACAAACTGGCTGTATATTGGGG